>JANRMT010062792.1:4346438-4377235 GCA_026402145.1 Polypterus bichir lapradei | reverse complement strand
GATAGATAGATAGATAGATAGATAGATAGATAGATAGATAGATAGATTTTATTAAACCCAAGTTGAAATTCACATAATCCAGCAGCAGTATACTGATACAAAAAACAATATTAAATTAAAGAGTAATAAAAATGCATATGAAAACAGACAATAACTTTGAATAATGTTAGCATATACTCCCTCGGGTGGAATTGAAGAGTCGCATAGTGAGGGGGAGGAACGATCTCCTCAGTCTGTCAGTGGAGCAAGACAGTGATGAAAGTCTGTCACTGAAGCTACTCCTCTGCCTGGAGATGACACTGTTAAGTGGATGCAGTGGATTCTTCATGATTGACAGGAGTTTGCTTAGTGTCTGTCGCTCTGCTACAGATGTTAAACTGTCCAGCTTTATTCCTACAATAGAGCCTGCCTTCTTAACAAGTTTGTCCAGGCGTGAGACGTCCTTCTTCTTTATACTGCCTCCCCAGCACACAACCACGTAGAAGAGGGCACTCGCCACAACCGTCTGGTAGAACATCTGCAGCATCTTACTGCAGATGTTGAAGGACGCCAACCTTCTAAGAAAGCATAGTCGGCTCTGACCTTTCTTACACAGAGCATCAGTATTGGCAGTCCAGTCCAATTTTCATCCAGCTGCACTCCCAGGTATTTATAGGTCTGTACCCTCTGCACACAGTCTCCTCTGATGATCACGGGGTCCATGAGGGGCCTGGGCCTCCTAAAATCCACCACCAGTTCCTTGGTCTTGCTGGTGTTCAGGTATAAGTGGTTTGAGTCGCACCATTTAACAAAGTCTTTGATTAGCTTCCTGTACTCCTCCTCCTGCTCACTCCTGATGCAGCCCACAATAGCAGTGTCATCAGCGAACTTTTGCACGTGGCAGGACTCTGAGTTGTATTGAAAGTCTGATGTATATAGGCTGAACAGGACCGGAGAAAGTACAGTCCCCTGCGGCGCTCCTGTGTTGCTGACAATGTCAGACCTGCAGTTCCCAAGACGCACATACTGAGGTCTGTCTGTAGGATAGTCCACGATCCATGCCACCAGGTGTGAATCTACTCCCATCTCAGTCAGCTTGTCCCTAAGGAGCAGAGGTTGGATGGTGTTGAAGGCGCTACAGAAGTCCAAAAACATTATTCTTACAGCACCACTGCCTCTGTCCAAGTGGGAGAGGGATCGGGGTAGCATATATATGATGGCATCCTCCGCTCCCACCTTCTCCTGGTATGCGAACTGCAGAGGGTCGAGGGCGTGGCAGACCTGTGGCCTCAGGTGGTGAAGCAGCAGTCGCTCCATGGACTTCATCACATGTGACGTCAGAACAACAGGCCGGAAGTCATTCAGCTCACTAGGACGTGATACCTTTGGGACTGGGGTGATACAAGATGTTTTCCAAAGCCTCAGGACTCTCCCCTGTTCCAGGCTCAGGTTGAAGATGCGCTGTAGGGGACTCCCCAGTTCCAACGCACAGGCCTTCAGCAGTCGTGGCGATATACCATCTGGACCCGCTGCTTTGCTGGCACGAAGTCTCCTCAGCTCTCTGTTCACCTGGGCTGCTGTAATTGTGGGTGGGGATGTCTCACCTATGCTGGTATCAGCAGAAAGATGGTTGGAGGATGAAGTACTCTGAGGTGAGAGTGGGTTAAGGTGGTCAAACCTGTTAAAGAAGTTGTTCATTTGGTTTGCTCTCTCCACGTCTCTCTCGATGGTGGCACCCCGCTTCGAGCTGCAGCCAGTGATGATCTTCATCCCATCCCACACTTCCTTCATACGGTTATTCTGCAATTTCTGCTCCAGCTTTCTCCTGTACTGCTCCTTTGCCACCCTGAGCTGGACTCGGAGTTCCTTCTGCACGCGCTTGAGCTCATGCTGATCACCGCTTTTAAAAAGCCCTTTTCTTCTGGTTCAAAAGGCCCTTGATGTCACTTGTAATCCATGGCTTGTTGTTAGCATAGCAGCGTACTGTTCTTACTGGAACTACAATGTCCATACAGAAGTTGATGTAATCAGTTGTGCAGTCAACGGCCTCTTCAATGTTCTCACTATGTGCCTATCTCCCTGCCCACCAACACATTTATGAGCATTTCTTTACTAGTGTATAGTGCTCTAGCACCTAGAAAGCAGTTGGTCCATCAACCAAGATCTTATACAGATATGATGCTCTCAAACATGTGTTTAATATGTATCTCATCATTACCTACAACTTTTATGGCTTATTCTTTAAATGCAAAGTCCAGCCCTATTGCTGTATAATCCAATGCTAACATTTTATACAGATTTGGCCTTCCTTTGCTACCTATCGTCTTGTCTATCAAAGTGTCTCTAGTTACCTTTTCACATTTTGAATACAAGAATCATGTTCTCACTGTTTTACTTAGTCTTCCCTGATGGCACTATTACTTACAAAATAGTATGCATACTATAATCATTTTAATTAATAAAATCTTTTTCTTCATTGTTAAGACTCCTTATTTGCTACAGTTCACTTTTATCCAGTCTCTTCCCTTAACTTTTCTATAGTTCTGTTTGTTGGCACCATAATCTCCAATTTAACTCTCAAAATATTACGAATGTTTTCTTTAATATTTATGTTTTGAGGTTTCCACAAGCCCTCTCCCCTGTAGTCTCCCTGAGCCAGCATGGTTGATGAGTAAGTCTTTATTTTCTTAGTTGACTAGGATTAAGACTTTCTTAGCTGACTTTGTTTCTGCTGAATTGGAGTTAGTTTATGGGTTCTGGCTAACATGGTGGTAGCTGTTACTGTTTTTTCTGAAGATGATTATCTACTCTACAACACAATTATGCACTTACCGTATGCACTCCAGACTAGATACTGTGACTTACGGTTTATCCATGGAGCTTGGTTTTGGTCGTCCGCGGTATTTACACCGCTCCTCTCAGTGTCATTTTAAAACCACCTCTACATCCGCCGACACTATTGCCACGATTTGGTCTGTTAGACCTGTTTTTTCAAAAAGACAATCCGCAAGACAATGGAGTAGGCGGACAAATTGGCTGAGACACCTGCCGCAAATGCTGGACTAGAGTAACCAAGGATTACAATCTGACGTAACTCTCCACCGTGCGCTCCTTAACTGCAGATCAGTAACTAATAAAACTACTTTCCTTAACGACTTATCAACTTCTAAAAAACTGGACATGTTGTTCCTTGTAGAAACGTGGCAAAATCCAGGTGATTACTTACAACTAAATCTGCTTACCCCCGCTGGTTACAGTTACCTGTCTAAACTCTGTCTGTCGTGCCGAGGTGGTGGATTGGCGGTGGTTCAGCGTGATTGTCTTAAAGCAACCACTGTTGATTTTCACAACATTACGTCCTTTGAATACCTGGTTGTTAAAATCACTGGGAAGGCTTCGCTGTACATTGTATTAATCTACAGACCTCCTAAGCTTCAGCTGGATTTTTTCTCTGAACTGTATGAAATACTCACTCTTGTTTGTGGCATGTCTGCTGCTGTTATTTTACTTGGTGACCTTAATATTCATGTGGATTCTGACTGTCCATCTGCTTGTGAGCTACGTTCAGTACTAGATTGTTTTCAGTTTTGTGCAGCATGTTGGTTTTTCAACCCATGCCAGAGGCCATATTCTGGACTGCAGAATGTCTGTACACCCAGTACTGTTATTGGTATCTCCGATCACAAGCTGATTGAATTTAGCTTCACTTATCGCCTCCCTAAAATAAGTCTAAAATCAAAAATAACCTATCGTAATATCAAGAACATTGATCAGTTATCCTTCTATATGTCTGTTGGTGCTTCCTGTCTCCATGATGTCTCTGGGTTGTCTTGCCCTATACAGATTTTATCTCTATATAATTCCACATTGTCACAAATTTTGGATCATTATGCACCTAGTAAATCCTTGAATGTTCCTACTACCCGGTCATCTCCATGATTTACAGCAGAATTGCGTACCATGAAACAATCTGGTCGCCGCTTGGAAAGACTCTGGAAGAAGACTGGTCTGGCTGTTCACGCCCTGGCTTACACCGAACACCTGAAAGAATACAGATGTGCCTTATCGGCTGCACGTTCAAAGTACTATTCCACTCTTATTGACTTTGGTACTTTTTAATACAGTTAACAGACTTTGCCAACCTGCTGGTAAAACTCCGTATTTCTCTGTTGAGCGCTGTAACCTATTTTTGGACTATTTTCAGTCAAAAATTATGACCATATATCAAAGTTTCCTTACTAATCATTCCTCATATCTGTCAACTGATCATACTTCTAAATCTACAGTTTATCTAAATTTCACCCAACTACACCAACTTATATTGCTGAAGTAATATCTAAATTAAATCAATCTACCTGCCACCTAGATCCTGCACCTACTTTACTGATTAAGGCTTGCACTGACAAACTTTCTGCCCCCATTTCTCACTTTATCAATTGTAGTTTCCGCACCTGTGTTGTTCCGAGTGATTTAAAAACTGCTGCTGTAACCCCTGTTTTAAAAAAACCTGGCTCAGATCCCTTACAGCTAAAATTATACCACCCAATTTTTAATCTTCCATGTATGACTAAGATATTAGAAAAGGTTGTCACTGCTCAACTTAATGATTATTTAAATTAACATAACCTGCTTGAGCCTTTTCAATCTGGATTTAGAGCCCTACATAGCACTGAAACTGCTTTACTTAAGGTAGCCAATGACTTACTGAAAACCGCCGATTCTGGGATTGCCGCTATTCTATCTCTTCTTGACTTGAGTGCAGCGTTTGGCACAGTTAACCATGACATTTTACTGTCCCATCTTTCAGTTATTGGTATTTCTGGTCCTGGTCTTTCTTGGTTCACATCATACCTCACTCATAGCCAGTATTACGTCTTCATTAGGAAATCCAAATCTGCCACTACTTCATTCACACAAGGTATCCCTCAAGGGTCAGTTCTCAGTCCAATCTTCTTTAACATCTACATGCTCCCATTAGGGGAGATTATCCGTCGGTATGGTCTGAGCTTCCACTGCTATATTGATGACACACAACTTTATGTAAGCATGGATGGAACTGCAACATCTTCACCTGTTGCACTGACTAACTGCATTCAGGAAATCAATCATTAGATGACAGATAATTTTTTACAACTTAACCCTGATAAAACAGAAATCTTATTAGTTGGCACCAAATCTGTCCTCTCTACCCTTCATGGGCTAAAAATTGACACTGATGGGATCCTGGTTGAACCCTCAGCATCAGTCCATAATTTGGATGTCATCTTTGATCAGCTTCTTATTTTTCAATCACACATCAGCTCAATAGTACAGACAGCCTTTTTTCATCTTCGCAACATTGCTCATCTGCATTCTTTCCTCAGTGTGAAAGATACTGAGTCACTCATTCACGCTTTCATCACTACCCATCTGGACTATTGCAATGGTTTGTTTTATGGCCTCCCGACTAAATATATAGTGCATCCGGAAAGCATTCACAGCGCATAACTTTTTCCACATTTTATGTTACAGCCTTATTCCAAAATGGATTAAATTAATTTTTTTCCTCAGAATTCTACACACAACACCCCATAATGACAACGTGAAAAAAGTCTACTTGAGGTTTTTGAAAATGTATTAAAACCTAGCAAAATACCTGCGCTTCGCAGCGGCGAAGTACTGCCTTAAAATTTTTATTAAGAAGAAAAGTAAACCTTTATAAACTGAGGGAAAATATACCAATAATTATTTGTTAAGGATCTCTTTGTATACCACATTGTCAGTTTGGCCCTCCGGTTGTAACATGACCAAGCTGTGCGCTGAGCTTACTCTTGAGCATGCAACGTACAGTGGGCCATGTTAAAAGTAATCTTGTCTCAAATCTCACAGCTTGGATTGCTGCTGTCATAATCGGTTTGAGTTTCATGGTTTGTTTCAATTACGTTAGTATTTGCAGGACTTGTTGTGTTGAAGTGACATTCGGCATCTGTCAAGCGTTGTAAGCATACAACCGGTTTCATCGATAACTTCACATCCAGTTTCTGAGAGTTTAAACATTCATAAACATCAAAGTGTCCACTACTGAAATTGTCACCTGTGAATCTAAGATGTTTAACAGGCATTAGCGGTTGTCCAAAGGTGTAAAATATTTGGCCATTTCGGTAGACTTGAAAGCGACAACCGAACAATTCAGCAGCAGCCATCAACTCATATGCAGAACCATAGGTGAAGGGCTTAAGCATTTCACTCTTCTAGTGCTCCTGTGTAGTATAATTATCTCCTGTACCATCATCAGTCCACACCTTGAACCTGTCCCAGTCATTCAATACATTAGACACAATATTCCTCCGGATATCAAGAGTGAGCCTGATATGGCCGTGCAATATGTAACAAAGAGAATGGAAAAGGCAGGTGCCATCTCCGGGCATGGAAACCACTCGGTAAGTGACAGTTCTTTGATCGATGGTGAACACCTCGATAGACATGTTAATGGGGGTACGGTTAGAACAATAAAGGAAATGTGTACCTGAACAATGTAAACTAAGTCTAAAATACCTATACAATAACTATAATCAAAATAAACGAACAATAAAACAGCGGAGAAGCCGTGGATTAAATAAAAAGGCTGCAGTTATCAGCAGGAGACGTGAATACCGTGGCGAAGCAAGGAAGGGAATGAAGAGACCAGATCGACGGATGGCCTCATATAGGCAGACAGCCAACAATGTGGGAGGTGTGGGGATGGGGGACCCAACGCCGCCTCACACGGCGACCAAGCTGCAAGCTATGGACGTATATATGTACGTAAGTAGGATTCAGTTAACGCTGGGAACCCGCGTACCAAATTTCTTGAAGATGGGCCCATAGATAGCAAAGACAGTTGTAAAGTTCAATATGGCGGCCGACAGTGGCGTCATACCACCAAAATAAGTACGTACATTGGTTTCAGTTAGCGCAGGGAAGCCGCCTACCAAATTTCGTGAAGATGGAGCCATAAATAAGAAAGTTTAACATGGCGGACGTTGTCAACCGTTATGACGTTACGCGTAGAATTTCTAAATGAAACCTGCTTAACTTTTGTAAGTAAGCTGTAAGGAATTAGCCTGCCAAATTTCAGCCTTCTACCTACACGGGAAGTTGGAGAATTAGTGATGTTGGAAAGTTCAATATGGCGGCCGACAATGGCGTCATACCACCGAAATAAGTACGTACATCGGTTTTGGGTAGTGCGGGGAAGCCACCTACCAAATTTCGTGAAGATGGGGCCATAAATAAGAAAGTTTAACATGGCTGACGTTGTCGACCGTTATGACCGTTACGCATAGAATTTCGAAATGAAACCTGCTTAACTTTAGTAAGTAACCTGTAAGGAATTAGCCTGCTAAATTTCAGCCTTCTACCTACACGGGAAGTTGGAGAATTAGTGATGAGTGAGTGAGCAAGTCAGTCAGTCAGTGAGGGCTTTGCCTTTTATTAGTATACAGTGGTGTGAAAAACTATTTGCCCCCTTCCTGATTTCTTATTCTTTTGCATGTTTGTCACACAAAATGTTTCTGATCATCAAACACATGTAACCATTAGTCAAATATAACACAAGTAAACACAAAATGCAGTTTTTAAATGATGGTTTTTATTATTTAGGGAGAAAAAAAATCCAAACCTACATGGTCCTGTGTGAAAAAGTAATTGCCCCCTTGTTAAAAAATAACCTAACTGTGGTGTATCACACCTGAGTTCAATTTCCGTAGCCACCCCCAGGCCTGATTACTGCCACACCTGTTTCAATCAAGAAATCACTTAAATAGGAGCTGCCTGACACAGAGAAGTAGACCAAAAGCACCTCAAAAGCTAGACATCATGCCAAGATCCAAAGAAATTCAGGAACAAATGAGAACAGAAGTAATTGAGATCTATCAGTCTGGTAAAGGTTATAAAGCCATTTCTAAAGCTTTGGGACTCCAGCGAACCACAGTGAGAGCCATTATCCACAAATGGCAAAAACATGGAACAGTGGTGAACCTTCCCAGGAGTGGCCGGCCGACCAAAATTACCCCAAGAGCGCAGAGACGACTCATCCGAGAGGTCGCAAAAGACCCCAGGACAACGTCTAAAGAACTGCAGGCCTCACTTGCCTCAATTAAGGTCAGTGTTCACGACTCCACCATAAGAAAGAGACTGGGCAAAAATGGCCTGCATGGCAGATTTCCAAGACGCAAACCACTGTTAAGCAAAAAGAACATTAGGGCTCGTCTCAATTTTGCTAAGAAACATCTCAATGATTGCCAAGACTTTTGGGAAAATACCTTGTGGACTGATGAGACAAAAGTTGAACTTTTTGGAAGGCAAATGTCCCGTTACATCTGGCGTAAAAGGAACACAGCATTTCAGAAAAAGAACATCATACCAACAGTAAAATATGGTGGTGGTAGTGTGATGGTCTGGGGTTGTTTTGCTGCTTCAGGACCTGGAAGGCTTGCTGTGATAGATGGAACCATGAATTCTACTGTCTACCAAAAAATCCTGAAGGAGAATGTCCGGCCATCTGTTCGTCAACTCAAGCTGAAGTGATCTTGGGTGCTGCAACAGGACAATGACCCAAAACACACCAGCAAATCCACCTCTGAATGGCTGAAGAAAAACAAAATGAAGACTTTGGAGTGGCCTAGTCAAAGTCCTGACCTGAATCCAATTGAGATGCTATGGCATGACCTTAAAAAGGCGGTTCATGCTAGAAAACCCTCAAATAAAGCTGAATTACAACAATTCTGCAAAGATCAGTGGGCCAAAATTCCTCCAGAGCACTGTAAAAGACTCATTGCAAGTTATCGCAAACGCTTGATTGCAGTTATTGCTGCTAAGGGTGGCCCAACCACTTATTAGGTTCAGGGGGCAATTACTTTTTCACACAGGGCCATGTAGGTTTGGATTTTTTTTTCTCCCTAAATAATAAAAACCATCATTTAAAAACTGCATTTTGTGTTTACTTGTGTTATATTTGACTAATGGTTAAATGTGTTTGATGATCAGAAACATTTTGTGTGACAAACATGCAAAAGAATCAGAAATCAGGAAGGGGGCAAATAGTTTTTCACACCACTGTAGATAAAAAAACTGAGAAATCACATGTACATAAGTGTTCACAGCCTTTGCCATGAAGCTCAAAATTGAGCTCAGGTGCATCCTGTTTCCCCTGATCATCCTTGAGATGCTTCTGCAGCTTAACTGGAGTCCACCTGTGGTAAATTCAGTTGATTGGACATGATTTAGAAAGGCACACACCTGTCAGTATAAGGTCCCACAGTTGACAGTTCATGTCAGAGCACAAACCAAGCATGAAGTCAAAGGAATTGTCTGTAGACCTCCGAGACAGGATTGTCTCGAGGCACAAACCTGGGGAAGGTTACAGAAAAATTTCTGCTGCTTTGAAGGTCCCAATGAGCACAGTGGCCTCTATCATCCGTAAGTGGAAGAAGTTCGAAACCACCAGGACTCTTCCTAGAGCTGGCCGGCCATCTAAACTGAGCGATCGGGTGAGAAGGCCCTTAGTCAGGGAGGTGACCAAGAACCCAATGGTCACTCTGTCAGAGCTCCAGAGGTCCTCTGTAAAGAGAGGAGAACCTTCCAGAAGGACAACCATCTCTGCAGCAATCCACCAATCAGGCCTGTATGGTAGAGTGGCCAGACAGAAGCCACTCCTTAGTAAAAGGCACATGGCAGCCCACCTGGAGTTTGCCAAAAGGCACCTGAAGGACTCTCAGACCATGAGAAACAAAATTCTCTGGTCTGATGAGACAAAGATTGAACTCTTTGGTGTGAATGCCAGGTGTCATGTTTGGAGGAAACCAGGCACCGCTCATCACCAGTCCAATACCATCCCTACAGTGAAGCATGGTGGTGGCAGCATCATGCTGTGAGGATGTGTTTCAGCGGCAGGAACTGGGAGACTAGTCAGGATAAAGGGAAAGATGACTGCAGCAATGTACAGAGACATCCTGGATAAAAACCTGCAGCAGAGCGCTCTTAACCTCAGATTGGGGCGACGGTTCATCTTTCATCAGGACAACGACTCTAAGCACACAGACAAGATATCAAAGGAGTGGCTTCAGTACAACTCTGTGAATGTCCTTGAGTGGCCCAGCCAGAGCCCAGACTTGAATCCAATTGAACATCTCTGGAGAGATCTTAAACTGGCTGTACACCGACGCTTCCCATCCAACCCGATGGAGCATGAGAGGTGCTGCAAAGAGGAATGGGTAAAACTGGCCAAGGATAGGTGTGCCAAGCTTGTGGCATCATATTCAAAAAGACTTGAGGCTGTAATTGCTGCCAAAGGTGCATCAACAAAGTATTGAGCAAAGGCTGTGAATACTTATGTACATGTGATTTCTCAGTTTTTTTATTTTTAATAAATTTGCAAAAACCTCAAATAAACTTTTTTCACATTGTCATTATGGGGTGTTGTGTGTAGAATTCTGAGGAAAAAAATGAATTTAATCCATTTTGGAATAAGGCTGTAACATAACAAAATGTGGAAAAGGTGATACTTTCCGGATGCACTATATCAACAGATTACAATATGTTCAGAATTCTGCTGCTCGTTTACTTACACACACTAAAAAATCTGCTCATATCACTCTTGTCCTCTATGAGTTACATTGATTACCAGTTTCTTCAAGAATCAAATATAAAATTATCCTTCTCAATTTTAAGGACCTTCATGGTTTAGCCCCTCATTATCTATCTGAGCTGCTGCTTCCTTACACTCCTGCCTTTGCATTATGTTCATCACACGCTAAGTTACTCACTGTACCTAAATACAGGTTAATAACTATGGGTGGCAGGGCTTTCAGAGTGATAGCCCCTAAAACTTGGAATTCTCTCCCTCTCAGCCTTCGCATGGAAAAGTCTATTATTAAATTCAAACATCTGTTAAAAACACATCACTTCAATGAGTATTATTCTTCATGCATGTAATTTCTACTGTCTTCATGTATGTAATTTTTACTGTCTTCTATTGAATTGTTAAGTGTCCTTGAGTGTATGAAAGGCGCTACATAAATAAAACTTATTATTATTATTACAACACCAACACAGTGCACAGAAATACCACATTCTACTCAGTCCTTTCTCTTTCTTCAGGCCACCTCCACTCCTCTCTCGTAAGCTCTGTCCTCTTCCACCTGACTCCGGCTGTCGAATGGAGTCAGGCGGCCCCTTTTATCACGCCCCGGATGTGCTCAAGGTGCTCGGTGATGGTCTTCCGGTAGCACTTCCTAGTGTGGCAGAAGTGCTGCCCTTGCACCCGGAAGCACTGCGGGCATACACAGTTCCTGGTTCGGCAGCACTTCCTAGTGTGGCGGAAGTGTTGTCCTCCAGGGCTCTAGGACCATCCAGGCGACCCTGGTGGTTGCCACGGGTCCCCATAGGGTTGAGCTTCCCAGCTCCATTTACGTGGCCCTGATGGAATCCAGGGGGGCTGCCATCTTGTGCCCAGGGAAAGATAGTGCCCCTCTCCCGGTCCGTCCTTCTTCCATGTGTCCCAGTGGGGCAGGATCCCAGGTCGTCTGCCACAACACATTTGATATTATTGATTAGGACTGCAACAATTAATTGGCTTCATTGATAGCAATTGAGAATGAAAATAGATACCAACAAGATTGTTTTTTTTACTGATCACTTGCTAGTTTGGTAAAGATGGAGGACGTAAATAAAATATATTGGACAGACAAAACCCAAAAAACTCAAAAGTTTGGAGTTGTTTCAACTTTGCATCTTGTAAGAAATTTGTCTCTTGTTACATCTGTAAAAACGGGCTCAGGAGCACTGTAACTGTCACTTGTATTTCTTCTGGCAGCTCAGAATGCTTATCTAACAGTGAAGAATTCTGTGTCAATAATAATATGCAAAACTTCTTTTGCAAAATATTCCCTTTGGTGATAGCAATGGGTGGTATTTGATGCAATACTGTAAAGAAAAATGAGGTTTTTTTTATTCAGTTTTATTCTCTCAACTCCACATTTGACAATGCTGTTTTCACATAGACGCGCTACAACAGAGGTAAACTCAAATCATGACCGTTATACATCAGATCAAAAATGCACTTTTGCCATCGCTGTACTTTGTATATGTACATGGGAAGCTCTGCAGTCTACTTGTGACTGTAGGAAGTAAGTAAATAAATAAATAAAGGTAAATAACATTCGATCTGGCTCTTACATACAAAGGACGGTGCATGTGCCGAAAACATTAACATTTATATGTTACTTACATAAAAGCCAGATCGAATGTTATTTACCTTTATTTATTTACTTACTTCCTATAGTAAGCAGTGAAGACCTATTGGGTTTTACAAATAAGTTAAATTAGACGTTTGAATTTCTTGCAAAAACAAGTCAATGTTCTTTATATACGTTGCTCCCAGCATCTGTTTTCCATGTTCTTACAGTTACCCTGCTGTTCAGTGAACAGCTTAGCCTAATGAATACATGGACCTAAAGCTTAGATTTCAGTGAGTGGTTGCCAGAATGATGCACATTATATTTTAAAAACTCTTAACCCTAATCCATGAATGAGGGGGTCTCCAAGACTCCCAGTCACAGATTTTCAAATTCTTTCCCTTCAAGTTAATACGAGTATAACGGCCATGAAATTTTCTGACTTTTCATTTTGTGTTGTCTTGAAAAATGTGCCGAAATCCGCTTCTCAATAGCTTAGTGCAAATAAGTGCTACAGTAGCACAAAGTAGTTGGGGGTATCCGAGACCCTCCCATTCATGGAAAGTTACCATTTTTGTACGAGTGTTTTTGCTTCGTTTTATCTTTTATATTTGAATTTTCTATTTAAATTTGTATTTTTTTTTAGTTTAGATTTTCTTAGTCCTGCCTGAGACATTGCTAGTGTATAGTTTGTTGAGGAGCAAGTCCAATTGATGTGTTTATGAACAATGAGTCAACGACCAACAAAGAAATTCAATGCAAGTGAAGCCCTGGCTGAAATAATGAAGGAGTTGTCGGATTTCGATATATCAGACAACTCAAATGAAGAGGACAATCATGATGGAAGTGACACTGTGTCAAGTGATAAGGAAACAAAAACTAATGATGAAACAGCCCCATGGAGATGCAGCAAATGTAGCTAAGAAGCGACGCTGTCACGTGCCCAAGGGCAAATGAGAGAAAGATAAAGGCCGCTTGCTCCCAGTGCAAACTTCCGGTTTGCCAGGAACATTCAGAGCGTTCCCTTGTGTGTCTGGCCTGCAAAAGTTGAAGTTAAAGCAGATTCTGAGTGACTGTTCTAGATGTGAATCAGAAGTGTAACTGATGTCTTGTTTTAGTGCTACTATGACTGTATTTTATATGATTTGGTGAACACTGAACATGCATTACTATTACAAAGGTAACATGTAAACCATTGAAAATTGTACATTTACTTCATTTCAGAGGTAATAAAAATTTCTGAAGTTATTGTATTGTATTTTAGGCAGATTTAACCAGTTTCAAATGGTCTGCAAGACCCCCATTCATGGAAACGTTATAAAAATGGCATTCATGGATAAGGGTTAATAAAATAGGAAAAAAAACTGGAAAAATCCCACTCTCCTAAAAAAAGGTTTGTTATTGCAATTTTACACCACTATGGAAGTAGAGCAGAAATAAAAATACATGATTTGTACAAGCTTTCAAAGTATGATGTTGTGACTACACTTATCTTGAGGGAGTAGCAAACAATACAAATATTAAATTATCCTTCATCCTATGAATATAATGCACAGGGATACAGTTGTCCAGTCAACAATCCGTCAATTTTCAAACTAGTCTAACCAGTTTAGGGTTGCGGAGAGCAGGTGTAAATCATGGCCAGGCAGGGATCATAAAAGTAAAAGTCAAAGCAATTTTGAAACAGTCTGGCCATCTCTGTATGTTTGGCTAGTTTATAGGTAAACTTAAAAATAAAGCAATAAGTTAAGAGTTTCTTAGCCAGACATATTTGTAGCGATGCTCATATCTGAAGTATGAGGCATATCTAATAATGCAACATAAAATGTGCGAACAAAAATGCATAATGATGTTAATGCTAAAAAAAAAAAGGCATAATTCAATGCTTAAAAAAAGCAAACTCTAAATTCATGTCTAAGTAATTTCTCCACAATCATAGTATACAGTTCAAACCCTGTAATAGCGAATACCGAAGTAACAAAATGAATTTATTTTTAACAAAATGTTTTTGTGACCAAATATGGCCACTGAAGATGAAAATGCAATGAAAAAATTATTTAATACTGCACCTACATACTTTTCATGCCGAGTCTCAGGAACCCTACAACAGGCTGTCTCAAAGAAAGAGACAGTCTGTTGCAAAATTTCTGGTCTCGGGCAGTCTTAGCAAGAGTTTAGGTGCAAAATCATTACACATAAACGAATTCTGAATAGGTGCTCCATCTAGCATTCACATGGGTAGTTGTGTCATGTGCGGATACTATACTGTTTAAGTTTCATAGTGGTTCTCAAAGTTTTCTTTGAGGTGCACAGAAAACCGTGGGAAACTACATCAGTTTATGCTGAAAGAAAAATTAACAATCCTAGAAAAAGTTTAATCCAGAAAAAAGAAAGATGACATGGTGAAAGCATTCGGAATTGCGCCTTCTTCATCTAACATCTCAATTTCATTCTGTATTTTCAAACCTATATTTCTATTTAAAAAATGTTACATCTAACATCTTGTTTTCATTCAGTGTTCATACGTTTATTTCTATAAGTTTTTATTCTGCATTCATACCTGTATTTCTATAAAAAAGTTACATCTTATGTCTCGTTTTTATTGTTTTTCCACACCTGTACTTCTATCAAAAAGTTACATCTAATGCCTTGTAATACAGGTACTTTATTACTTTATATAGAGAAGGAAGGTACAGGTCTGAAGACTTCATTCAACACTACAGCCGTTAGGAGCTTTGACACAGTAATCGTTCTGCTTTAGCTCTCATCTTCAACCACAGTGTTTAACTAATAAAATATGTACAGAAAATATTTATCCATAATTTTTATTGCACTAAAGAAAATAAAGTGATTCTCATAATTATAAGCTGACATATTGTTTAATTTTTTCTGTGATGTACATAAAAAAGTAGTTTTCACCATTTGTCTAACAAAAAAATATATTTTCACATAACGATTCAATTAATCAATACTGGCAATGAAACATATTTTTGCCTTTTTTTTTTCCTAAACACAGTGTACCAGCTAGACATTTCAAATTATTGATGTGTAATTATAAATATGGATTACCAAATTAATTATGCAGTATTTGTTTCTTACCAAAATTCATACTGTGTGACACACACAAGCAAATAATGAACAAAGTACAAACCCTTTAGAAAGTCAAATATTCATAAAATGTTTATCAAGACGATACAAGGCTAACACGCTTAACAAGTATTCAAGTAAAATAGACAAATGTTGTTTTTAAGCTAAAAATCCTATTTGTTCACTAATTCTTCTTTTTCTTTTCTTATTCCATTTGAAAATGTGAGCTACTGTACCAAACATAAGCTCGTTAATCATCCAAAATCAGGCAAGCAGTGTCCATTTTAATTAAAGGACAAAATGAAAAGTTCTGATTTATTAAAGTAGCTTTGCTATTTGTCTAATTGCATGGGATGAACTCCTCCAAGTCCTTTTTCCACTTTCTTTGTGGAGTAGAAGGCCAACATTCCGGCCTTATCTCTCTTGGGTAAAGTCTAACTTATTGTTCTCTGTTTACAGGAAGTTGACAGGAAAAAAACACCCACAGAGTACCTTTTGTAAAGGAGCACTACACCTAAATTACTGTAAAGCTTAGAAAAGTAGCCACTGAAAATATTACTGATCACAGATCCTAGTCTTCTGTAGTGAAAATCAGTATCAGAGGCCGCAGATTGGAACATTACAACAGACTATTGGTGCTATATGCAAGAACGAACTATGGACTGCCATAGATCTAAAGCAAATGATCCCCGAAAAAATAGGGCATTTCAACATGGAACATTAATGGAACTGAAGGAATTATAGAAGGAGGTGAAACATGAAATAAAGCAAGCAAAGCTGAAGCATAAGGACAGGCCAGAGAATGAACTGCAGTCTGATAACCTGGGCTCATTATGGAATGGCAAGAAGACGATGGATGGCATTCATACAAAAAAGCAATAATCAAGTTGAACTGGCAGGGGTCAAAACTGACTATCAGCTGGCGCAAAACTTGAATGAGTTCTATTCAAGATGTGAAACACAGGATTTTGCTTCAGAAGTAAGTCAGCAAAAGAACAGACTGAGGACTATAGCCAGGAGTCAGCCCTTCTTTGACCAGAATGATATCAGAAAGGTCCTTAATCTAACAAAAATCAAAATAAGTTCGGGCCCAGACAGAATAAGTGGCTGTCTGCTTCATTACTGTAGAGAGGAATTCTCTCCAATATTCCACTCCATATTTGAAATGTCCTTAGATTTACAGAAAGTACCCAGTCTATGGAAACAAGCAATTGTTATTCCATTGACAAAAACTGCACACCCAAAAGCACTAAGTGACTTAGGACCAGTGGCATTAAACTTCTCATATCAGGAAATCCTTTGAGAAATTAATTAAGAAACAACTAGTTAACAAAACTGAAGCTCTTCTGGATCCTCACCAATTTGCATACAGAACAAAGAAGGGTGTGGAGGATGCCATAACACCACTTTGGAATTTATTGTATGAGCACTTGGAAGGATTAAAAAACTATGCAAGTTTGCTGTTTAAAGACTTTTCGTCAGCTTTTAACATAATCCAAACCCACATTTTAGTTGAGAAATTGATTGATCAATTCTGTTTGGACCCTAACTTAGTGGGGTGGATTCTGGACTTTTTAACAAACCGAACACAGAGAGTGAGTGAGTGTCTATGGCTGTTTCTCTGATAGCCTAAGTACATCATGTGGGCGCTCTGCAAGGTTGCTGTTTATCTCCAGTTTTTGTTATCCTGTATACAAATGACTACAGCAGTTTACACAAGGATAGACATATCCTGAAATTTGCAGATGACTCTGTCATTGTGAGTCTTCTACAAGATAAGGAAGACAGCCATGGACCTATTGTCAATGAGCTTGTACAACGGTGTGATCACCCTAATTTACAATTTAATATGTCTAAGACAAAAGATATGGTTGTAGATTCCAGGTGCTCTCCTTAAAGAGGACACAGTGGGAATCGTAGACAAATACAAATATCTGGGAACAATCATTAATAACAAACTAAACTTTGATCTTAACATAGCACAAATCTGTAAAAAAGGGCAGTCATGACTTTTCTTTCTTAGGATACGCAACTATTTTAATGCAGACAAAACCATAACAACACATTATTTTTTATTGTCCTTTATTGAATCCATTGTTACATTTACTTTTATCTGTTGGTTTTGCAACCTCAGCAATAAGAATATAAATCACCTTAACAATATTATAATAATGTGCAGTAAAATTATTGGTTCACACCAGACCTCTATCACTGAAATGTATTGCAAACAGGTTAGAAAGAAAGCCAACTCAGTTCTGTCAGACAGTACCCATCCTCTTTGCTCTAAATTCCAGCTGTTGCCATCATGCTGCAGATTTAGGTTTCTAAAGGTAAAGAGCAAAAGATTTAAGAACTCTTTTATTCCTAGAGCTATAAGCATTATAAATTCTGCTACTTGTTAGGATGCTGCTAAATGTTAAATTCTGCATTATTATCTTGTGTACTATTGAAAGTAATTACTCTTCTTTGTATTGATCTTGAATGTGTGTCTATGCAATAACATTAGTTGTCAAATGTAACAATGTCTTCTGTTTTTGTACTTTCCTGCTGCAAACAAATTTCCCTTAGGGATAATAAAGTCTACTTAAACCTAAACCTATTTTCTTAAGGTAAAGATGCATTTCCTGTTCAGGTGCCTGCTCATGGCAACCATAGTGGGTGGAGTAATGACAACAGCTTCTCTGCTAAGCTTTATTGTGTTTATCATCCTACTTCTGCTTCTGAAATTCTGTTTCTTCAGCAGATACATTCTGCCATGGCTTTTAACAACAAAAAGCGCTAAAATGATGATTATTTTTTCCTAAATGATGACTACAGTTTGCCTACAGAATGAGATTCTTGCCAAGCAGAGCTTCATTGTATTTTGTACACCTAACAATTAATCACAACTGAGCTGATTACACTATAATGCATTTTTGATAAAATTCTTAGGTTCTCGTAAAGGCCAAACCTGGTACCCGATAGAGCCTTACGACAATAAAACAGAGCACCACAATACCCAAAATGTTAGACTTTCAGCCTCCATACATGATCTGTATCCCAATTCCAACATCCTACTTTACCTTTGATATTACCAACAGAATTTCAAAAGTATAAATCAGCTTATATAATTGTATTTAGGTGTTTTGAAAGACAAATAACTCTGTCAACACAGCAAGCATGGCTAACTGATGACACGCAAACCAGCAATGAAGATGACTGATAAATGTTTTTTTTTTTACTATCTTCCCCCGCAGCTTTGCCCGCGTAGTCGTGAAACAGGACAAACTTTAAAAATCAATAAACGAAAAGTTATCACTAGCTAAACAGAGGCAAATTACATTCCAAAACGCAGAGGTAGACCGACTCCCCACTCCTGATGTCTTGCTTCCCCCTCTCCTTGGCCCGCAGCCTCTGTTTCGGATTAGCACGAATATATCGCTCCTACAAGTGAACTATGATTCTTAGCAAGATGAGAGAAGTTTCAAAATCAACAGGAATGTTCAAGCAAATTTCAGAAAAAATACCCAATCTCAATTCGTTAAGTAGTCTTCTTGTTAGCTAGCTAAGCGAGTGAGGAGGGCCTCGACCCCTCCCCTTGGCCCGCTGCATCTCTCTCAGAATTGCGCAAATAAATTGATACCACAAGCGAACTATAATACTTAGCGTGATGAGAGAAGTCGCAAAATCAACCGGAATTTTGAAGCAAATTATACACAAAAACCCGAACTAAATCAGTTAAGTAGTTCACTCATGAAAAGCAGACAGACATACAGACATTGGATTTTATATATAGAGAGATTATACCACTGAATATTTTTTCAGCTTAATACAGTATCATTTTAAATAATCAAAGTGAGAGAGGCCTGTATAGTGAACCTAAGCAGCATGTTCCTGAAACAAACAGCCAAATAAAGTAAATACAACAAAGGTCATTTACTAATAATATTATGATACCAAATTTTTCATTTGACTTTATCCTCAAAATTATCTTGTAAATAACAGTATAAATACACATTATTCAGTCAGAATTCTTGGATTGTGTTATGTAAATGTTCAAAGTCTAAAGGAAATGTTGAAATTTTCACAACCAAAAAATGTCACTGACAAATGTGACAACACTCTTAGAATATCTACAAATCTCAGATTATGCTTATCCTTAAGTGATAGCTTTTATACTGTTGTGTTTGCGATGCAATCAGCACATACCTACGGAATCCACATTCCTAATAACAGACCGTGGATAGTGGTCCAAAAAATGAAACCACTTGTCAGAAAATAAAAAAAAAATGGTGGTATGGTGAACTATTTAACAATTGGGAACGACACAAAAGAAAACAAATTAACACTGATGAAAAGACAGCCAAAATACAAAATAACAGAGATGTAACTCTCCATCATCAAAAAGTCCCAAAAACTAAGCAAGGAGTGGTTAGAATCAGCTACTATGAGAAAAAATTATTTAGAGTACTGTTCCATTTTAAACTGATTGCATGATAAAACAAAAACAAATCTACATGCAAAAATTTCCCACTGAATTTCTATTCCTAGGCACTAATGTATTTGATTGCTTTACAAACACTTTATGAGAAACTGGTTTAACAAAAGTAAATTTATTATAAATATTTAGCAGAGTACTAGTGTATTTTTTCACACCTAAAACTACAGTATATAACATCATGGTTATCAGAGCTAAGCTCCAACCAATTAATAGTATACAGGGCAAGATGGTCGGCCATCTTAGTTTGTGACTTGTATCCCATTCAGTCAACCTATGAAAAATTATATGGGCTCCAAACAATAACCTACTGCTTCAACAACCAACAGCTGCATTATATAATACTAGAATGATACATTTTTCTAGTTGTCACTAATTTACCATCAACCAGTCCTGGCATAATGAAGACAATATGTGGCTGTACTTGCCCGGTCATATGTAATCGTTGTATTACCTTTGTAAAAATACAATTCAACCTACCCCAAAAACACCCGGCAAAAAATACATTAAATCATAAGGCCAAGTTCAGGCTTATTTTTGATAACTTTGTGTGACAGAAATATATAGTAATAAGAAAACAACTTTATGAAAATCATCAAGCATAAATATTTTGTAATTCTGCACCTGTACTGATGAAAGTTTGATACAAGCATATTATTATCAAATTTTCAAATAAATTGCTTGTTTAAAAATGTCCTATAATATACCCATCTGTATTTTATTTTTAAACTTTTTCAGTACATACCAGTTTAATATTTAAAACAAAGAAACTCATTTTAAACAGGTTATATTACTCTGTGTCTAGAAAACAGACATCTCTATCTAGAATAAAGCTGTTCGTATCTATTACAAGGCATTTTCTGATATTTATTTCTTGACTTCATAACTTCATTTTTAATGCATTCAAACAGGAGACATATTCTTTAACAATGTTTAGTCAGAGCTGTGTGTTTAAAAAACAACAAAAAACGTTTATCCCAAAATCATAAAACCACAGAAATTACATCTCTTAAAAACTTCTTTAGTGGGCATACAGTACATCTAATCATCCATGTGGAATTGTAATGAATTGCTCATTCATCAAAAACTGGTTTTGTGCTTTAATATTGTTGTGATGTGAAATTTTGCATACAAGTTGATAAATATTTTGTATGTCTTTATTTGTAACTTAGACAAAGCGATGTAATATTAATGTTATATTATTGATAATAACAGCAATGGTTTAAGAACCCCTTCCCCCTTTTAGGAATGAGTCTCTTTGTAATTTTACAACAGGGTTGGGGGAAGTGCCTCAAACAAGTCTGACCAATATTTCTCTGCTAAAATCTCTCAGTCAACCCCCACAGGAAAGACAGACTGCCTAACTGGCAAGCTTCACAGGGGTAAGGTGTGAAGGTGTTCCCTGCCCCACTGGTCTGAAGTACGGCGGTCTGGAACTGTCTTGTATCTGAAGCCTTTAAGTGCCACATCGCCCTATTGGCTCTAGGGTGTGGACAGAGAATCTATAAATTTGCTTGCTTTACCGCTCCCTAGCTCTCTCTCTGTCTCTCTCTTACCAAAATGATGAAAGACCATCTCACACACCATGAACTGAAAAGCACAACACAATGAAGAGCAAAGCTCAGCAGCCATATTAAGACAGGCATGCGGCCTATTCTGAAGAAAGCTGACCACAAATGAACTAGAGACATTCTAAGTAACTAACAAGTCTGTGTGCCGCCTGAAACTGCACATCACCATTTATCAGGTTGTATGGTTGCCAATATTCAAATGTACTTTGCATATTGTTATTATTTATGAATATTATCAATAATACATTATTTAAATTGTAACTTAACTCCTGCTTGCCTTTTACTACACCTAATTGCCTGAGGTTACAGATGTTGAAGGGAAGGTGGGGAGAAGTTATATGGTACAATACCTTATAAACAGTAGCAAGTCTGTGAGATTTGAGGCATCCTGCAAAGGCTACAAATTAATAATACAAAAGGGGAAAGTAAAGCAATATAATATTCTACCACGACAAAATAAATATCTTTCAATATTATTATTGATATTTGGCTGAAACCTTTATTCAAGGTGATTTACAACATTCAAGATACAATTGGTTACAATTCTTTTATTCATCTTTTTTTCCAATTCAGGAACAGGTAGGTGTAGTGAGTTGGTCATGGTCATGCAATGTCAGTAGTAGAATTTGAATCCACAACTCCATTGTGTGAAGTCCAATGCCTTAACCACTAATAAACACAGCCTGCTTGCTACTGTCTTCAAAACTTAAAGCTAAAAAATAAGTGCCAAAAAAACACTGCATATCTAAGAACATTATCACCTAGCAGTTCAATAAAATTTGTAATGAAAAATAATGCAGAATATCAATCATATTATTCCACATATACGAGGTGTGGCAGAAAAGTAATGAGACTGATTTTTTATTTACCAAAGTTTTTATTTTTTTCAAACATCAATGTTATCCCCTTCAAAGTAGTTCCCTTGGGCAGCTACACACCGATGGAGACATTGTTCCCACTGTTGGTAGCAGCGCTGGAAGTCTTCAACCGGTATGGTCTTCAGCATGTCCGTTACACTCTTTTGGATGTTTTCTAAAGTCCCGAAATGACGTCCTTTGAGGACATTTTTCAGTTTAGGAAAAAGGAAAAAGTCACACGGACTGAGGTCAGGTGAATAAGGGGGCTGGGGAACCACAGGAATGCATTTTTTCGATTGTCCTTCTGCTCAATTGTGAGGTTTTTTGGCACCATTTTGGCACAGACCTTTCGCATGTGCAAATATTCAGTCAAAATTTGATGAACGGTAAATCTGTTCAAATTTAATTGTTCACTCAACATTCTTAATGTTAAACGACGGTCTGATCTCACAAGAGTGTTCACACGTTCGATGTTTTCATGTGTTTTCGAAGTTGAAGGTCTCCCTGAAAAACTTGAGCTCGGGATAAAGAATGTTCCCCATAGGCCTGTTTTAACTTTTCAAACGTCACACTTGCCGATTCTCCAAGCTTAAAACAAAATTTAATGGCACAACGTTGCTCCAAATTCCGCTGTTCCATTTTGCGTGACGCACAACCAAAAACAAAACTTCAATAATAGCAGTCACAAAAATCACGTAGTTAACGGAAGGAGTTGAAACTCGCACTGAGCTATGGGAGGGTACTGATACACGTGCTCTATCAAGGACAACAGCGCAGCATTGCCAGATCGCTTGCAGTGTTGCCAGTCTCATTACTTTTCTGCCACACCTCGTACGTCTGTCCATGAAATGCTAAAGGACATTCTCAAACCCCAGTCTTTTTGATGGTGGCTGTGATTAACAACAACCATGCCATGTTTAGCTAGAACTTTCTGCAGGAAAATTTACCCAAGTGCTTTTCTGTTTGTAATATTTTATTTATTTATTTATTTTTAACCAAGGACTAAAATTATTAGTGTGGTGTAGTAGTTAAGGCTTTGGTCCTACTACATCAGCAGCTTTATTTTCTCATTTTGTATTTAACAAAAAGGACAGTACAAAGTTGAGAAAAAGGACTACTGTTGTAGTTTATCATATAGCAAAGGACATCAGTATACTTGGAAAAAGACAAGATTTAAATGGCAGCTTAAAATGGATCTTAAATAAGAGTTGCCCAGATGTAATTTTTTTCTGTTGAAACATTACCAAACTCATATGCTGAGATCTGAGAGAAAATTACTGAAAAACTTCCCAATGTTGCATACTTTGAGACCACCACAAATTTGTGGTTTATCTAAACATGTGAGCCTGACTCATACATTTTATAGAAAACTAGGAGGTAAAAAGTGCACATCTGCAAACAAGCTACATTTTCGCAAGATCACACCAGCAAGAAGGCCACGGATAATTGCAGCAATGTAATCAAAGCAGTGAGTTTAAATAAATTAACAAGGCTGCAGTGTTTTCACCTCACTATTGCTAAGTAGGCTTTATCCTGTTTTACGTAATTGAAATTGTAGATTGAGATTTAGTTAATTTGGAATGTTGTACTCAATAGTATATGTAACAATATCAAAGGCTTTATTAAGTGATTTTACAATGGACTTAATGCATGTGAGAGAGATTGGGGCTGTAAAAAGACAGATGAAATGTAATACCAAAAATATATTTTAAATGTACTTTAAAATTCAGTATAACCAAGAGATGTGTATTTGTGTGTGAGAGAAAAGTGAAGAGGCTACAAATAACACAATATTTACATGCTATATAATTAATAAACTGTATCTGTATATTGCATCTGTGCTTGTGTGTGTTGTGCTCACAGTGGGAAGTATGAGGGTACCCAGAGTTGACTGGGAAAAGAAGGAAAGTTGCCAAGTGGAAAAGAAGGAAAGAGCTAGCTAGTACTCAGACAGAGCTGAATAGTACTGTACAGGAGCTCATCACTGAGCCCCATAATAGTGAGTCCAGGCATAAGATGACAGAGAGCGTCCTGGAGCAGCAGAGAGCTGCATCCCAAAGGCCTAACCTATGAGAAAGCAATAAAATTTCCACCTGAAAGAACAGAGGACCTGGAGTCAATCCACAAGCCTCTCAGCCAAGATTTTACACTCTGAAGCAACAAGTAAACAATATGTGCGTATATTTACCTACTCATCCACACCTCTTTCAAAAGTACTTTTCATGCCAATCCTTGGGGGAAAAAAAATCTGTTTACAACTAAACACAGAGAAACCTTAATCTTTTGTACAACAGACTTTTGTGTTGCCATTCACCTGTTTTCTCCAACCTTATGTTACAGTTGCAGCATAAAGGTTCAGTGCATTTTTATTTTTTCTTGTTGCTTTTCTCTTGCATTTCACATCTGGAACAAACTAAGTACATACATACATTTTCACACCAGCTTCACCCACTGCTGGGTTATAGGAATGGGGACAATGCCTTTACTGGCAGCCCTGCGCATTGGGCAGGAACCAGCCCTGGAAAGGTAGCATCGAGTCCTTCAACAAACAAGTGTCAAAACTGTGATCAAAATCTGACTCATGCTTTGTGCAGAACAGTGTGTAAAGATGAGCTGTCATACAAGCAATTTCCTGTCTTTTACGCACAGCTGTGACATGTAATATGAATGACCAATCATAGACAAATGTGCATCACTGGAAAGTTCTGAGCCTCAGCTATCTAATAGAAATGAGTCTTTTGCTTTATGTGGCTCGATGTAGGAGGGATGTTTGAAAAAAGCTGATTCACTCAACTTTGACGCGCTGCTTGCCTTGAGACATACGTATGAAAATCGCATGTATTAACAAGGAAAGAGAGCAGACACATGGAAACGTATGATTTACTTGAACAAAGACACAATTTAGTATGTAAAAATATTATTATTGTGTGTTTATTGCAATGTACACAGCATTTTTGAAATATTACAGTGTCCCATGGGCTGGGCAACTACTGCATAACTGGTTAAGGTCTTATAAGGGTTTTAAAATAAAAGAACAGATGTTTTGCCATTCGTTTCCTAGGTGCTTGTGCATTTGAGAAATGTCCCTGAATGTTACATGGTCTGGTATAAATCATCTTATCAGATGCTCTGCAGAGGCTGCATTCCACAACAGGGCCCATCAAACAAACATACTTATTAACTGGCATGTCTGGCTGTGGATTTTAAGTTAGGATGTGTGTTCTAGCCATAGCAAAAGAATGGATGTCAGTCTGTCGTATAAATACCAGTGGCAATATTTTCTTTTGATACAGGACATCCTATGGACAGGCTTGTGTTCTTTTCACAAAACTCATAAGAGCATTTTGTTTATATTTTCAGGCACTTTAGACTCAAATGATATTCATTCTGTTTTTAGTTAATTAGTCCTGGTAATTAATTTAAATTAAACAGTTAATGTGAAACCATTGATTAGAGAAACACAGCCAAATAATGTTCATAGTTTTATTTTTGAATACAGATATTAATTGATTAACTTATTCTACATGTCAGATGTTGAATTATTTAAATATTTGTCTTAATTTTTAGTCAATATAATATTTTGTCAGATTGTATTATTTTTCTTTAAAAAGGACCAAGTTATTGAGTCTATATTTATTTTTATATTTGCTTTGATTTTAAGTTCAGCAGAGATACAATGTACTGAAGCAAAGCACTCTTTATGTTTCTCATTTAGATAAAAAAAATCTGTTCACTCTGATATGGTTCTGACTGTAAATGAAATGTATATGATTGTATTTTAGTGAAAACAACATACTGATATATGCAGAATATCTCTACATAACCTAAAAATATCAAGATTGTTTTTAAGCCACACTGCTCATCCATCCATCCATTATCCACAGCTTATCCAAGGTCGGGTCGGGGGGGCAGCAACCTAAGCAGGGAAGCCCAGACCTCCCTCTCCCTGGCCACCTCCTCCAGATCCTCCCAGCCAGGAGATATAATCCTTCCAGCGTGTCCTGGGTCTGCCCCGTGGCCATCTCCCAGTGGGGCATGCCCAGAGCACCCCAAGGGAGGCGTCTAGGGGGCATCCCGACCAGATGCCCGAACCACCTCAACTGACTCCTCTCAATATGGAGGAGCAGCGACTCTACTCCGAGTCACTCCCGGATAACTGAACTCCTCACCCTGTCTCTAAGGGAAAGTCCAGCCACCCTGCGGAGAAAACTCATTTCGGCCGCTTGTATCCACAATCTTGCTCTTTCGGTCACTACCCAAAGCTCGTGGCCATAGGTGAGGGTAGGAACGTAGATCGACTGGTAAATCGACAGCCTCGCCTTTTGGCTCAGCTCTTTATTCACTACGACGAACTGTTGCAGAGCCCGCATTACTGCGGATGCCACAATGATCCATCTGTCAACCTCCCTTCGCATTCGAAGATCACATTGCTCATTCCTACTTCAAATCCTGAAGTTGTGGGTTCAAATCCTGCTATTGATACAGTGTGACCATGCAGCAAGTGACCTGCCTGAGCTCCAATTGGAATAAAACAAAAGAAATTTAACCAATCATATCTCAGATGTTTTAAGTCACCTTGGATAAAGGTATCAGTTAAAATATAAATACTCTAATGCCAAAATTTTTAGGTTAGGGGAGCGGGTTACTCTTGAATATGCTACATACAATTGCCAATGAATACAACATTCCTGCTTTGCTTAGTGACTTGACTATAAAATTGTGTTTTACAATTACCACCAAAAAAAAAGCCAAGTGTATTCTTTTGAATTGAAATGGATCATCGGTAGAAATTGTGAAATTTCAGTGTATACTGTATTTATATTAATGATGTTTCTAATTTTCATTTGTTTATAGTGTTCACCTAAATACAGTATTTATTTCTGTTTTTTGTCAGTTACATGGTGCCCTACTTAAAAATCTCCAGGTGCAAAAGTACATATATGCAAAACAGTTCTTGAATTGGATATATATCAGTGCTGGTACCCTATGTGTTACACTGATGTGTTCATGTGAAGAGCAAGAAGCAGTAGTTTCGCACATAACAACATAATTTCTGTGACCTGTCCATTAGAAATTTCAGTGCCACGATCTAAGAACAGTGTGTTAAAGGGGTGAAATCAGTGAGTGCCTGAGGTAGACAGAGTGGAATGGATAGTCAAGATGAAAGCCAGTACACTAGAAAACAGTGATTGTTTAGCACACTTGCTAACCATTGACCTTAGGCCTCTTCCTTGATTTTACTGAACTTTCTCCTTGTATTTCCTGTCCAGGATACCACCCCTTTTTCAGTCATTCATCCACCTTATTGGTTAGTCCTGCTGTTTGGCCTGTGAATTGCTTCTGCTGCGTCCTTCATTTACATAAAGCATACTCTTTGCACAGCACAGTATCGAGCATGCAAGTTAGCATATTATAATTATAATCCAAGCCTGTGTCAATCTATGACAGCTGCAAGATTTTGAAATTATGTGTCCAAAATTAAAGCACATACAATGCCTATAAAAATGTTTGCTAATTTAAGATTTCACTGCAGTGTTACCACCAACGTAGTTTAAAAATGTTTCTTTTAATGAATTTTCTGTAAATTAGTGTGTCATGTTCACAAATAAAATACAGTCTATAAACAATCAAGAGCAAATCTGCTTTGAATAACTGAATACAGGCATTTTTACAAAATGGGTGGCCTTTACTAATGCTTCATGTAAATGCTTGTAATTAGATGACAAATAAAATCAGCAGTCCTGGTGGACTCAAACTTACTGAGCAAAGAAGCAACTAAAAACTCTAAAAAGGCTAAGTACTATACTGTGAGCAAACCACATTAAGAAAGGGTATGGATATCTGAAATAATGTGTGCATTTCTTGTCTACAAAATACAAAGGGAACAAAAAGTAGAAGTCATAGAGTCTAGAAAAAAAAATATTCCAGGACTGGGGCAGTATTAGATATGAAGAAAGGCTGAAGGAACTGAATATTTGTGTGTTCAGGAAACAAATCAAGAGGTGAGATGCAAGGAATGTACAACTAAATAGAAATTAAGTGAATACCAGCTACAACTTCAAACTTAGTTCTTCACAGAGCATAGCACATAGACACAGATGATTAAAGGTAAATGTCACACTAATGTTACAAAGTAATATTTTGCACCAGATATGGAAAAATTGAACACATTTTTTTCAATTAACATATTGGGAACTTGTTGCTGATCTCTACTTGAAAATATCTTAGAAATTTTAGGTCAAAAGGAATAAACAAGCTTTGCTGGCCTCAACAACCTGTTCATGGCAAACTTTTAAAAGGGTAATAAACAACATGTACATGAAAGCAATCCTCACCTGAAATATATGGCCGGAATTTGGATCAGAAGAGAGTGTCTCATTCTGCAAGGTATTCTGTTGTGTAAGTTCATTTTCCCTCTTCCTTTCTTTTTGTGCTGCATCATCATCATCAAACTCATCCAGACTCTAAAATCAGAAAAGGATAATGCTGACAATTACTCTAAACATAATCTCTTACCATTAAAGGAAAGAAATGTTGTAAAGGAGGTACAAGTAAAAACTTTTAACAGTTGTACTATGAAAGGCAACTAGCAAAATGATTGTTTAAAGTGCTTTACATATTCTGATACTTACAAAAGTTACTATATGTAAAGCAAAGCATGACACCTAAAACTAATTACCTATAATATTTCTATTTAACTAATGTCCATATTTCACAAATAAAAATATCATTCTCTGTTTGTCTAGGAATGTAGAAGAAAAAAAAACCTAAATGCTGCAGAGTATTTTGCATAAGGGAGAACAGTGAATTCCCAACACTGAAAAAGTTACCTCAAGTTTTTGATTACTTTTGCTCTTTTTTGTTGCTCAGCAATTACTCACAAACATTTACACCCAGCTTATCTTCTCTTTTAAAAAGTTTTGATGTATATTTCATTTAGACAATATAAAAATAGCATTTGTATTTTGTATAGTTAATGTAAAAAGGGGAAACTCAAAAAAAGTATCAATCACCATTTTATTCAATTCAATACCTTCAGCTTACTGTTCATTTTGTTAATTTTTCTCACACAAAATAGCTGCAACACTATAGTTGTATAGTCATTTTAATTCTAAAATCTTTATTTTGAAAAATTGTCTATTATCTGACTTCTCTTATTCCCTACAGTTACAAATGGCCACCCACACAAAATAGATCATGCATTCGCAGAGTTAAAACAGTATGCATTATTTTCATGCAGCATGAATGTGTGACAACAGCACAGCTTACTGTTGAAAAGAAAACAAATCAGATAATAAAACAATGTGAAGATTGCCAAGACAAGGAAACTGCACTGTTAAGATTTCACCATATGATAATAAAATAGCACTGCTTAGACTATAAAATACAGTCAATGTAAACCGAGGAAAAATATTTTTTATATAAGCTCTTTATTGTAATCATCATAATGGTTGATGTGATTAAACAAGACACCTTCTCAATATTGACTGGAGGAATTTAGAACAAAGCAGAGATTATAAATGATGTATTTGGAGAACTTGTATAGCTGTTCATAAAACAAACATAAAGGTATCTGGTGGTCTGTAAAATGTCTTTCTTTTCATATATTGTTACACCAAACTTTCTACTTTTATAAACAATGCTTCAAATTTAAAGTGGACAAGTCCTATTTCTTAATATTTTGCTTTCTGACTACTAATTTTAAACACAGTGTGTTCATGTATGTAAATGTTGTATGGTTAAGCAATCTGCAGTTCATGTTATTTGTAGATTTGTCTGATTTTGTACAGAAGAAGAGTGCTATACAAAAAAAACCATTTATTACATGTTTATAAAATTATACTATTCAAGGATTACTTTAAAACAACTTATAGCATTTACCTCTAAATTTAAGACAAACAAGTCCTAAATTACCAGCATGAATATGAATTCAGATCTAGGGATAGGATGATATTAAAATTTCAGATTCCTTACAGTTTTTACTGTATTATTAAAATGTGATAGTTAAAAACAAATAACAAAACAAAAAAAAAAAACACTAGTACACAGTTAAATCATTTCACCATCTTTTATGCTTAAAAAGTACATAAAGTGTCTTTAAAAAACAAAAATATACTTGCCTTAAATGTTTTAAACCAGTTGTTTTAATATCAATAAAGCAGTATCAAATACATCACTCAAATATAAAACTGTTAACATTAAAGGATCACAAATGTAAAGAAATCAAACTATTTACTTCTCTTTATGTTATTGTCTATTCAAAAGCTATTTTAAAAGAATTTATCTGTAAATATCTAGTGAAAAATTCACGCATTTGGGACGGCCTAAATGTATGAATACAAGCACTGTGGAAAACTGCTAATGTTATGGGTATACAGTATATCTGACAGACCATCTACATTTTGTGACTTTATATTCTTTGCTTCAGCAGTTTCTTTTTAAGTTGTTCAGCATCTTGCATATGGCAAGCCAACATGTACAGGATTAGACCAGACCATAGATATAGCTACAGAAGCTTATACTACTACATAATATGTTATTTAAAATGTACATCATCCTGGTCTTTCAGATCACTCTATTCTGATGATAGATAGATAGATAGATAGATAGATAGATAGATAGATAGATAGAT
>JANRMT010062792.1:4324609-4346428 GCA_026402145.1 Polypterus bichir lapradei | reverse complement strand
ATAGATAGATAGATAGATAGATAGATAGATAGATAGATAGATAGATACGATGCATGTGTTTACATAAATGCTTTTAATTAAAGTTCACCCCTTGGTCAGATAACAAGGCTTGACATAAACATAGCCTGTTTTAAAACTTATACTAGAGATTCAAATGAAGAAAAATATACTGGATGGACAAACCTGTTCAACAAACAGTGCTAACACATAGGTAACATACTGTATACATTAGTACAATAGATAACTCAGGGCTTGAAATTCTACACTTAAATATAACCAAAGGTTGGATTTCAGTCTCTGCGGGGGTAATGAAAGTGTATACGTATTCAGAGCCGCCAACAGGGGGAGGCAACCATGACACCTGTCAGGGGCTCTGAGCAGTGGGAGACTCTCATATGCGAGGCTAAAGTTGCGGCAAATGAAATTTAAATCCCTGCAGTATTCAAATCAGGTTGGGATCACAAAAGACTAAGACGTCTTATTGAGTCTGATGGATATGACGCAGAAGCAGATGATCAGGAATCTCAAGATCTAGAAGTAAAATTCAGAAGAGGCACGTTTCACGTTATGATGGATTCCTTAATTTCAGAATTGTCCAGGCATTTTGAAAGCTTAAACAACATATGTCACCTTTATTGTCTAATTTTGGGGGGGAGGTGGATCAAAAAACCCAGAGTTTAAAAAGCACTTTGGTAATATTTCAGACATTTTTATGTCGTACTGTTTGTGATGTTTACTGTAGTTTAAAATAACTTATCTATGCTACTGTAACTTTAAATAAGTAATTCTTGAATTGTGCATGTAGAAATTTCAACTCGTACTTAGCCATCAAGCTAGATATCCCAAGGAAAAATTGCATCAGCTGAGTAAAACAAAAAATGTAGTGAATGTAAACTAAAAGTTGTTTTTTATCCAAACTATAATGATTTTTCTGTCAGAGTATGCTTTTCTGCAGCTTGAAAATAGTTAAGCAGTCAACATAAATTAACCACATTCACATAAAGCCTTAAGAAATTTTAGATATTTACTTAAAATACAATCAACATTTTCTCAGTTTAGGTGACACAATTACATGCATAAGCATTGCCACTTCACAGATCCAGCACACTAGGTTCAAATCAAGAACTTGATTGCCTCAGTGGAAACTGCATGCTCTGCGTGTTTCTCTTTTTTGGGTACCCCAGTTTACTTTCCACATTCTCAAGTCTTGAAGGTTTGGTTAAACAGTGTGAATGTGGGTGTATGCATGAGTATGAGTGAACACTATGATGAACTAGTCCATGTTCCTCTCCTGAATTGTGCCTAGTACTGTCAGAATAGGTTCTTGCTCTCTGAATTTGAGTTAGTCAGTTTAAGAATGCCTATGACTAATATTAGTTAGAGCACAATTAGAAGGCTTCCCTTGGTGAAACAAGCACAGTTAAAAAAGGGGAAAAATATTGTGCAGCATTCTTGATTGCTTTGAAGCAACAGGTGTGTCATTTGTGACAATAAATCTGAGATAAACCGATTACATTTTTTTTTATTAGTGTATACATAGCCTTGCATTTTTGAACAAGCTAAGACTGCTGTCCCCCTGCAATCATCATTTAGTTCACAATACCAATCATTGATCAGTTGAAAGTGACTTTTGAAGTTGGGGGGGGGGGGGTTTAAAAAAAGAAAAATATACAAATTAATCGATGGAGCCATGCCAAGGCTAAACGGAATTAAGTGGAAGATGCTGTTTTTCATAATGTGATAAGAAGAAAACAGGACCGTGCTTTTAAATGAGCAAAAAATTAGTAACTTTTTTTTTTTTTTTTTTTGTTGGTAGACATTTACTCACATCCACTGTATACTGAGGCAGTGCTAATTTTAGGTTTTGATGCTAAAGGAGAGTTGAGTTGTTTAGTAGTTTTTAGCTTTGAATGAATCAATTTTAAATTGCCTATAATCTAACAAAACAGGCCGAAACTCACTCAATTATATATATATATATATATATGGGAGGCACGGTGGCGCAGTGGGTGGCACTGCTGCCTTGCAGTTAGGAGACCCAGGTTTGCTTCTTGGGTCCTCCCTGTGTGGAGTTTGCATTTTCTCCCCGTTTTGCGTGGGTTTCCTCCGGGTACTCCAGTTTCATCCCACAGTCCAAAGACATGCAGGTTAGGTGCATTGGCGATCCTAAATTGTCCCTAGTGTGTGTGTGTGTGTGTGTGTGTGCGTGCACGCCCTGCGGTGGGCTGGCACCCTGCCTGGGGTTTGTTTCCTGCCTTGCACCCTGTGTTGGCTGTCGCTTAGCTAATGCACAAAACGAAACCTCCAAGGAGAGAGATGCCCAGAGTAGTTCCTTTCAATTACTTGACATCTCTACATTTCAATTTTTTTTTGACGATTTCAATACTTTTTAGGACTACACATAGTGTGTGTGTGTGTCTGTGTATATATATATATATATATATATATTAGTAGAATATCATTCAGACCTGCTGGTACCCCGTGCAAACCAAATGGGAGGATCTTATGCTGCCAGTGTCCGCTGGGAGTACTAAATGCCATTTTTTCTTCACACACAGACACATTTATATATTTATGCGCACAAATTTTTTTTTTTTTTCATTTTTATTACTATTTAATTTAATATTGTTTCTTTGTATCAGTATACTGCTGCTGGATTTTGTGAATTTCCCCTTGGGATTAATAAAGTATCTATCTATCTAAATATATGTGACAGTGTGGGTCAGCAATATGCTACAGGGTCCTTCTGGGAGCTTCTTCAACCCATTACCACAAATAACATACCTGTGGAATCAGCTTAGCAAATGAGAAAAAATAGGAAGCAGTAAGGGATAGCTGCAAAAGTGCATCAGTGCTTTTATTAAAATCTAACAAGACGGTGTTTAAAACAAAGCGCAGTGCTCAATCCGCAATAAATAAATAATCCATAAAAACAGTATAAAAGTGGAGGTTAAAAACAAACAAATAAGAAATCCATTAAAACAAGGTTAAAATCTCACAAGTGGGAATCTGTCCGTTAAAATCAAGTCCCCAGTGCTTCCCTTTTAAAATGGGCATCTCAAAGGCTTATCCAGCCCGGGTCCTGGTTTGACGTCACTTCGGGCCACAACAGGCACAGCAGACCTGACCTTCTTCTATGGGTCCAGGTCCCTACAGTTCCATGGCTTCCAGCAGGGCTCCCCAATCTGTAACCAGGCTCAGGTTCCTACTGTCCATGTGGCCATATGGCTCCCTATCTGAGCCTCGCCAACTCCCGCTGATTTCCGGACTTAAGTGATGAGTCGCACCATCCAATACCGCCTCACTCTGGTTCCCTTAACAGGTCAGTGTGAGTTATTCATTTCAACAGCCCCCCAAGTGTCAGCCACTCGGACGCCTGCTTCCTATCTCATGTCCACTCGCACTGGCACACTCCTACGTCTTTCTGCACATGTTTGTTTCTCTCCCCTCTTTAACCTCTGTTCTTTTCCTTTCCTCTTCTCATTGTTTCTCCTTTAAACTCTGCTCTCTATTTGTGCATGGGTGCAAGGGGCTGCTCCCTCTGTGGCATCATTAAGCTGTCTAACTAAGCCGCCTGCCTCCACATATGAATGTGGTATAGTCAGCCAGTTCTCCAATTAACCGCTGAGTGAAGCACACTCACTCACACCCGCACCTGATTGGAGCCTGCACCTTCTCAGGCACAATTATTTAAATTTGCCCACTAGTTGCTGAGCTGCAGTCCTGATATTCCACAATGTATACACACACACACACTCTCTCTCTCTGTTAGGTTGGTGTCTTTGGGTCTTTGTGCATTAATTCACAAATGAACAATTTTCCTTAAGAGTGTAAAACTGTACCTGTAACTACTGGGAAGGTTTAAATATATTGCACTCTTGAAATAAATAGACAAAACACATTAAACTTGAAGTTTCTAACATTGTTCTAAATATAGCCTCTAATTCACTGAGATACATGGCAAGTTTATACAGCAGCCTTTTCACTTTTGCTACTGGGTGATAAACAAATTATTACTGCTTTAAAATGCAAAACAACTGCAGCAAGGTACATAAATCAGTGACCACATTTACCACTCCACAGACTTGAAACTGCTTAACATGCTGTGTAATAAATTAAGATCCATAAAACAAGTATGGGAAATGTAACCATACAAGGGCAAAAGAACTGAAACATTCTGCAAAACGTCTGCCAAAATGATAATCAACACTCCAGGGAAACACTATTTTCCTTTAACATACCAAACTCTCATAAGTTACTAACTTTCATGGCTAAAGACTTCAGATCTTTTCAGACATATATATATATTGCCCAAACCACCTTAATTGACTTATGCAGCATGAACTGTTTGGTATGTACCTGGTTCTTGAACCTTATTAAAGGTTAGCACCATTTGACCCTCCAACTATGCCAGAAATGTAGTTTAATCTAAACAGAAGTCCTTTGCATAGTTTAAAGAAAATTCATTATACTTCTTTAACAAGAAAAAAAAATATTCTGGATGTTCTATATATGCATGCAGACCTGGAGCACTGGAAGTAATGTAAAATACAATTTTTTACATTAATAAAATCACATAAAATAACATTATAAATATAAAAAAGGATCAATCCTGCTTAATCCAATACATGATAACAAGGGGCCCAGAGCCTAACCCAAAAGCACTGGGCATAAGGCAGTAAATTGCCTTCAGAAGGTACCAGAACTAAGCAGTGGCACCCTCAGAAACCCATCCACAGGTATCACCATTTACATCAACTCTAACTGCCTTTATATACGGAGAGAGGAAAACTGCCGGAACACCCCAATCAGACATATACAATGTGTAAACTTCACAATGGCAACATCTAGGCATGAATTCCAAACCCTGAATGCTAAATATCTAATATGAAAATGTTACCCACTGCACTGTGCTCTTCCTATTTTACTAATATACTGAAATACAAAACCAAACTAATTATAAATGTACTATTTTTAAGACCAACTACTAACTTTCCAAAATTCACAAAAAATACTTATTTTCATCTACAACCACAAAAAAGTACTATAGGTAAAGTTGATTAATATACGGTATTTTGTAAAGTACTTGCTTCATTTATAAATGTAATTTGGTTAGAACCACACTGCCTTTGTTATTTTACACAGCTTAGCCATTTTCATAAAAAGTACAAACTTGCGTTTTCAAGCCAACTGGCCTGTGAGGCTAATGTCAAAATAAGCATGAACTTAGAAATTGGGGCATAAGGTGTCAGTCCCATAAAATACCTGTGGAAGTGCAATGTCTAGTTTACCAAATACTCAATTTCTCATCTGTTGCAAGGACCCTCTGGGAAATAATTAAAAAAGCAAAATAAATACATACTGTATCTGAGGAAATGCGGAGGGAGTGGAACAGCATGTCATTGCAAGCAACATTTATATGGCCACTGCGCTATATAACCTTTTTGTGAGCACAACTGTAATTATAACATGTAAAGTCAGAAGTAACCAAATGCTCCTATTTAATTACAACACATAAAACATCCAAGTCATTAATTTACTTATTTGAAAGAAACAGCAAAGCTTCAAGCTCTAATTATTCTAACATAGTGGCTATAAATGTATTAGCTGATGCTTGCTGAATTTTTTTTTTGAGTTTATTTTCTAGAACTCTTTGCCTTAGTAAATTATTGAGGCTCTCTTGAAGTTCACATATAGCCTGCAAACTTGCCTGTTTTAACTTGTTAACTGTTCTCTCTATTTGCAAGTTTCAACTATCCCTCATTTTCACTGTGCATATTTTACTGGCAATACAAAACGTTCAGCATCTTACTCTTTAGTTAGATATCTTGAAGTCATGAGAACAGGCCCTACAAGATGATGCACTCAAGTTAATGCTTAATTAATCATTTCTTCCAGATGTTGTAGAAGACATACGTATGCTTTGCTTTAGAAAACAAGTATGACTGTTATTTGTTGGCTGCCTATTTCGAATCCTTCGCAACAAAGCAGGAGTCACTTTCTGCATTCATGAGTTTGATCTACCTTCTAACGAATAAACTTCAAGAAGTTCAACTATCTTTTTACCATTACTAGTAATTAAAGTATATCCGACTAAATGTTCGTTCATGATTACCAGTAAGAATTAACTTAATCATATACAATATTGAGGTGTGTAGCTAAAAAAAATCTGTATCAAAACTATTCTTCTTGAAAAAACTATTGAAATAAATGAAAATGATTGACTCACACTGAAATTACATAGATTTGGTTAATTATTCTCAGAGAAACAGATACAGCTTCAAACATTTCAGTTAACAATGAATGATAATACTCACACAACTGTTTCACAACTTTCCTATCTCCAGATTGATGACATATTTGACTGTATTAAAATCTCAATCTTTTAGGAGAGACAGTTTGTCATTTTATCAGTAAATGCTAACTTCTCAAGTCTCCAAATAAAGTCTATTGCTATGTTGCTGCTACCATCTTATCAATCTGTCATTACTCAGTGAGAAATGTCCACTGAAGCATGAGAAGGCCAAATAATGGTCTTTAGACAGTATTACATTAAAATGCATTATATGACTGCTCTTTGGTCTGTACATAAATTATACCTAACATGGCATATAATCAGCAAACCACCCCCTGTATTAATTTTGCCATACTAAAGCAACAATCCAAAAGATTGAGGAGTACATTCAAAATTCTTCTGGTTCCGCAATAAAAGGTCCCGCACGCCCTTATCCAAGTGAGTAGGAGCTGGGAGGAAGGAAGGCACCACTCAACTAGAGGAGGGCAGTGTGGTGGTAAAAGGAGAGGAATTGTTCTATCCCCATTTCTATAGGCAGCTTCTTCGGCTTGATGAAGCTGCTTGTGTTCTGCAGAGAACCATGATTTGCTGTTGTTATTTTTTAACCAGGTCTTGGTGGAGAGACACATGCCTACACAAATGCTAAGATGTTACTCTGTCTGCCAGTTCAGGTAAGTTAGTAGCAGTGTATTCAAAGACACCCCCAGCCTGTATAGTTAAAATAGGCTCACAGCTTCAACTTTGCTTCAATAATCCACCTCATCAGGGTATTAATCACAGGTTTAGCAGATTTTAACTTACTCCTATTGGTTAGAAGCAAATGACTCAGAAATTGGTCAGATAAACCCAAAGCTGTACAGAGGACAGTGTAACACTGTACAGCAATGATCCAGTGTGTTTCAGTTGTAGGGCACTTTATGTGCTGTATAAATTTGGGAGCATTATGGCCGAGATTTGCCTTATTAAAATCCCCTAGAATAATCAGAAGAGAGCTCGCATAATTTTGCTCTGTGCTTGTTATCTGATCAGCCAGTTTTTGAAGAGTTGCACTTATGCAGTCATGAGATACTATCCATAATAAATAAGGAAAACTCTTACAGTGAATAAAAAGGTATACAGTTAACAAATAGTGTTTCTAAATCAGGACAGCACATTTTACTTAACACCGTCACATCGGTACACCAACCTTCACTGACAGAAAAGTAGATTCTGCCTCCCTTTATTTCCCTGATATCTTCAATGCATAGTCTGCAAAATAAAGTTAAAAGCCAGGTGTAACGCAGAGTCCAGAATGGATTCATTTAGCCAAGTTTCCATGAAACACAGAGCAGAAGAAAGTGTAAAGTCTTTGTGAATTCTGTTGAGGAGCAACAGTTTATCCATTTGACTGCCTAGAGAGCGGAGGTTCACCAGATGTAAACTTTCATGATACCTATATCTGCATCTGCGGCCAATAAATGCTGCTCCAACGGCTAAGATATCCAGAAAAGTTCTTAATTGTGAAAAATCTGGTGTCAAATTGCACAAAGTGAATTGCAGAATATTCAAAAATTCTTCACGGGTGTACTTGTTTACAGTTGAAAACCAATTGACAGGACAAATAAACAAAAACAGAATACTAAACAGCATCGAACTGGGGATGACATTTGCAGTACCATTATAAATAAATAAGTAATCTGTGGGCTGAAAATACTTAATGATAGTGTATCAGAGAGAGGATGTACAGCCTTGTTCATAATGGCCGTCACTTCTGTTTTAATTCTATCCTTCTCTACTACTTCCAGTGGGTTGAGAGTGTTTCCCTCAACTGAGCCTGCTTTCTCAATACTTATTTATGCTTTAAATAAATGAATACTGAATACCTGATCCTTCTACTAACCATTACATATTTAGATTGGTTGCAAAGGATTATACGGATAAGGATTTACATTTTACTCAGAAATGTCTTTTATTCGGTTTATTAACATACATAAATTGATTTGTAACAAAATCCTCAAGATCATTCATAACTGTGTTACACAACAACCTGAATGATGTAAAAATATCTTGCTTCCACACAAAACCAAAGCTTTCATCTGTCATCTTTTAAAAACAGGATCATTTACTAATGGCAAGAAACATCAGAACATTTATTGGCAACATTTTCCTCCACTTGCCATGACACTGAAACTACTATCAAAGCACTCTGCTGATGTAGCATTGTAATCTGTATGATAGTCAGGATGGAATTTAATTACCTAACAAATCAAATGTGCTTTTATTATCCCCAAATCAGGGCTTAACTCTGTAATCACAGCAGTTTGGATAGAAGAAAGGTGACTAAGTAATTCAGGCCACCAAAGAATGTTGGTGCAGACAAAGCAAATAACGTGTGTGTGTGTGTCTGTCATCCTAAAAAGGTATACTGGCACTGGATTACTACATGCCTCCCTCCCTGGGAAGATAAAACTGAAGCTGACTGACAGCTAGTATACCATGCCACACACACTAAGGTAAGTGTGGTTATTTCTAAGAAAATTCATTTTAATTTAAATATTTGCTTACAAACTTATTAACAAAATTTGTATAATTATTAAAACAATGAAACAAAAAGCAAACTACCAGCACGTATACTCAATTCTCACTTTTACTGTAAATATAAGAATTAAATCTAATACACCTATAAAATATTGTTTAATTTTTCACAATCAAACATTGTGAAAAACTTTCCTCTGTTGTGTGAGGAAAGGACTGCTTTGTACAATAAATCTTAATTACTGTAAATTTATTGCACCACGATAGTAACATGACCTACAGTATGTTGTATAAAGTAAATCAGAAAAATATTCTATGTCTAATGTGGTCAATATAAATTTTCTATTTATATTTTTACATATTATATTTCTGGATGTTGTACTCTTAGTTTCTCTCTAGGTATTTTTCAGATTGCATCCTACTTTCCATAGGACAGTGGTTCTCAACCTGTGGGGCGGGAAAGTAACAAAAAGGGGGGCGCGAAGATGTGAAAAAAAGAAAACAAGAATCAAAAATATGAAAAATACATCTATTGAAACCAAAACAAATTAACTTAAACTACATTCTGATACTAGAAAAATAAATATAGAGAGTTAGATAAATGTCGATAAAAGTAGGTATAATAAAACATGCATCAATGATACATCATTAATTAAAAAAGAACAAATTGGTATTAGTGGGATCCTTTCAAAAAAATGCTACGGGGGCACGATTAAAACTATTATGAAAACTCAGGTAGCTGCTATTACAATAATAAAATTTGGTGTACTGATGTTTCCATATTATTGAAGTAGTCATTCTGGTCAATTTCTTCAATAATTGTCATTGGAGTTTAACATCCTGCCTGACACAAATGAAAATGAAGCGCAGCAGCAGTTAGCAGATTACATCACGTTTGGAGAACACTCATGTGTATTTCCCAATTATAGTGATGGGGGAATTTAATAACACAAACCTAGCTATTGAGCTTCCCAGATACAAACAGCTTGTTAAGTGCCCCACCAGGGGTGGGAAGATTTTGGTACTGTGCTATAATGGATGCTTACCAGGCTTTACCTTGTGCAGTGCTGAGTAATTCTGATCATGTTACGCTACAGTTGCTACTCACTTGTAAACAAAGGCTAAAATCTGCTAAACTGGTAAAGAAATCTATTCATTCATGACCTGATGAGTCAGTTTAACCATTTCAAGATTGTCTAGAATGTACAGATTGGGACATTTTTAAAAATGCTAGTGAAAACATTAACACTGCAACATCATACATCAGCTTCTGTGAAGAGGTTTGTATTCCTACATGTATTGTGATTTATAAAAATTGAAAGATGTGGTTCATCAAAGAACTAAGGAATCTCAGTCAGGTAACAGAAAAACCTCATAAAACTGGTGACAAGAATGCTTACAGACAGGCCAGGAATAAGCTAAACAATGCAATCAGATATGCTAAATGGAAACACAAAAATAAATTGGTGCTTCAATTTTTATCAAACAATAGTTCCTCTGTATGGAGAAGCCTTTAGTCTGTTACTAATTACAAATAGAAATCTTCCAGTGCCTACTCACATTCATCCATCCCTGATAAACTTAATGAGTTCTATGGTAGATTTGAACAAGGTACAACTTGCATTCCTTCTGCTCCTCCAGCTCTGATGTGGTTTTAACACCAACTACTTCTTTACAAAAGCCTCACCCCTCTTCTTTCCTTTTCTATCAAAGAATATGATGTCTGGAAGCTGTTTGCAACTCAGAACTGCAAAAAGTCAGCCGGTCCGGATTCTGTCTCACCTACAACAATCAAAACCTGTGCTAGGCAGATCACCCCTCTCTTCTTCAACATTTTTTAATCAGTCTCTTGAACAGTGTACTATACCAGATTGCTTTAAATCTTCTGTTATTGTTCCTGTTCCCGAAAGCGATAAAATAAGCTGCCTCACTGATTACAGGGCTAATGCCTATTGCAGTATTAATGAAACAATATTTTAATGGCTTGTTCTAACCCATCTAAAATCTGTTACTGCTACTGATCTTGACCCTCTTCAGTTTGTAGTTCGAGAAAATAGATCTGTGGATAATGCCATCAACATGGGCCTTCATTTTTTGCTGGAGCATCTGGACTATAAAGGAATTATGCCAGAATACTGTATGTTAACTTCAGTTCAGCTTTTAACACCACTGTCCCTGAACTGTCCCTTCCATCTGTAAATGAATTTACAGTTTTCTGATAAATCGGAAACAATACGTTCAGGTGGGCTCCCACCTCTCAGACTGTTTCCATATTAGCACAGGTGCCCCTCAAGGCTGTGCACTTTCCCCCATACTTTATTCCCTGCAGACCAATGATTGCAGGTGCACTGATACTTCAATAAAAATCATTAAATTCACTGATAACACCACCATTACTGGTCTTATTACTAATAGTAATGAAACAGCTTATAGAAAGGAGGTACCCTGTCTTGTCTTGTTGGGCTTCAAACAACCTAGTCCTCAATACCACCAAGACTGTGGAAAAGTTTCACAAACAGCAGTTACAACCTCTCCTAATGGAAATTAATGATTCTGTAGTCAGTATGGTGGAATCCTTCAAATGTTTAGGCACAACTATCATAAACAGTCCCAGCTGGGACATTAGCACAACTTCCACCACTAAAAATGCACAGCAGCAACTGTACTTCTTATGCAAACTAAATAAATTAAATATTTCCCAGCCAATCCCTAGTCCAAGTTTACAAAGCCATAATTGAAAGTGTAACCATACTCTTCATTGTTGTCTGGTTTTGTTCAGCAACGACACACTCCAAAAAAAAAAAAAATAAATTACTCATGTAATAAATAATAATTGGCTGTGGCTAATTGGCTGTGTTCTTCCATCTGCAATAAATCTTGTGTCACTAACCATGTCAAAAGGATCACCATGGACTCCTCTCACCCAGCTCATTACTTATTCCAAAAACTCCCCTCTGATAAATGCTTTTGGTCAATTAAAACTAAAAGACACCTCAATAGCTTCCTTCCCAGAGACATAGCCCTCTCAAACCAGTAACTTAGCCTGTCTTCTTTGTATATACAGTACATGTGGTCCTGTCAAACTCTATGAAGGTGTTTGTGTATACAGTGTATTTACATGTATATGTGTGCATGTGCATACACATTACACACTTTCACTTAGACATCATCATTTCCTTATCTCCTTTATAATTGTTCTATTCTGCACTTTTGTATGAAGTTTTTCTTTTTAACATATACTACAGCGTTCTCCCCAGAAATTTTTTCTAGCCGGGTGGCAAGAAAAAGTAGCCGGGTGGGACGGGACGGGGAAATTTGGTGGTGGGGAAAATTAAATGTGCACTATTTTTATTAGTTAATTATTATTAATTATTTTCCAAAGCTCAATATGACTTCCTTTCAAGATTAACGTGGAAATGCCGAGAATAAAGTCGCAATGTTGACATGTTGCTAAATAATTTATGACAGTGTTTGAGAAAATCTAGTAAATTAAACATTCATTTTAAGATGAAGTTTAGTTTACAATGTTCTACGTTAATGACAAACTACAAGAATAAAGTTAACATGTCGAATTTAATCTCGAGATAAACGGCGAGAATAAAGTGGAAATGTCGACTTTATTTATTCTCTACATAAGTAATTTCAGAAGGTCTATACTACTATAGTTTCTTTAACAATATGATCAGACACATGTTTAATAATTTTTATATCAGTTTTTTCACCTGCAACTCACTTTATAAACATTTTTTTCTGGTTGCTGTACTAGGTTAAGGATGGGATCAGCCCTAATAGAGAATTGTACATGCAATTAGAGTCACCAGTTAACTTAACCTTTACTTCGCTAAAATGTGTGAAGTACAGTATTCAAAAGCCCTGAGAAAATGTGCAGATACAGGAAGAAGGCACAAACTTCACCATCAAATGAAATAAAGACTATAGTAAGAAATTAACTCATCCTAGAACACTTTTTTAATGCTTGAAACAAGTTTTACTTACAAGAAGGGCAACCACATACTTAAGATCTCAAAAATGAAGTGCTGAGGATATAAACTGTCCTCAAAAAGCTCCATTAGCTGGCTGCACTCCAAACAAATGCATATGATATACTCCATCTAAGCTTAAACAAACACATTCTGTTAAGTCCAGAAAACAGTCCTTTTCATTAAAGATACCAATATGAAACAAGAAATGTAGTCAGGTTTCACCAGATTAGAACATGATTTTTAGCTTCTCTCTATCAGATCTTCATTGGTTTTTGAACCTTGTGGTGTATGAAGTATCCTATTCAACTCATTATGTCTGCTTGATTACACTCTTTACAGTATTATGAACTAGTTAAAATACAGTATGTATGTATATAGTCTTCTGCACTTATTCTTCTGTGTTTAACTTTATTATGCTACTCTTTGTTTGCTTTGGTGGCTCCCAAGCTTGAACACTGGAAGACACTATGGCTACTGGTATTTCATTTCACCCTTTATTAAGCACAAACTTGGTCTTCCCCAGAAGTAGGGAAATTGCATCATCTATTTGTCAAAATAAGTATGATTTTGTCCTAGTCTGCTTTTGAAAGAAGCATCAGAAATAATTGTGAGCAAAGGGAGAAAAGTTGCAGAATTAATCAAATTTACCCCTTAAAGCAAAGGTAAATTAAATAATGTCCCCAAAATTATGGGTATTAGTAATAATTTAATATGCATGACTATCATAACCACACTAGGACACAGCTTTGAAAACTTGATTCTAATATTACATTTTTTGTACTGCATCGCCCTCTTCAGCCTTGGCCAGACTAACTGTGTAAATGTTTTACTTTTTTGTATGACTACTACAAACATAAATGACAATATTCAGCCTCCAGCCCAACACCCTGCAACTATTAAAAGGGACACTATACCAATCACTGAAAAATGGAATTTAGATGGATTTGAAATAGAAATATGTGATGATACAATACTTCACATGTAAAGCCAAATGTAATGTCACAACAGTATTAGCGCAACAGCTCCAAGGGTTTTGGTGATTTTGAGAAGGGCAACAAAAAATACGAATGTCAGTTTCCAGTAGCAAGCAACCAAAAATCACAAGTCGGTTTAAGATAACAACCACAACATTTATTTATATAGCACGTTTTCATACAGAAAAATGTAGCTCAAAGTGCAAAGATGATTGATCACAAGTCCCATTTATTGTGTCAGCTAATGTTAGCTAAAATGTTGTTAGAATGGCTAATAATAAAGAAAAAGAAGATGATGATGATGATGATGATGATGAACTTGTCTTTATGAAATTTCCTCAAGATTCCTTCTCTATCAGTAACATAACCATTAAACATTTTAATACTACTGTATATTGCTGTAAGAATTACACTAAATCCTTCTATTTTGAAAAATTCAGTTTTTTTTTTCAAAACTATATAAAATATTTGATTTGCACTTCTGATCAGACAATGTTTTTTTAATAATAAAGAAATATTTTCTGATATTGATTAAGACTAAACAAATCATTATTTTTTATTCTGATGAAGTAAAAGGTTACTTTGTCAATTTCATAAAATGCCCCTCATTTTTACAAAATACCCTTCGATTTTGGTCAAAGACAACCAAAGGTCCCATTAAGAAATTTTCTACCCTGCTTGCATAAGTGATTTTTTTTTTAAATTTAGGCTTTATTTGTTCATTTTAGCACTCTCTCTTGCATATATAAATGTTCATTCATTTTCCTTGTGCTTATCCAGTTTACATTCATGGAGAGCTGGTGCCTATTCCTGTTGCACTAACCAGGAACTAAACAAGGCAGCCCGTAAATAAGCAGGTCATTTTGCCATCATTATGCTTGTGTACATGATCATCAGGAAGACAGGTGCTTTAAAAATAGCTATCAATACTGTATATCCTTTTAGCAGGAATGTTCAGGATCCATACACACACACACACATATTCGGCAACCTAATTAAACAATGATTTGTCAGTAACAGTGAAATATAAACTTTTTTCACAATGCTTCATTACATCACATTTTATTTGTATTATTTAAACATATATACAAAATACTAAAACAATCTGTTATGGGGCTAAGATATGAGATCACTGATTATTGTTATGCAACATACATGTCCAGTATACTTCCATCATTAGAATATCAATACTAAGTATGCCTCCTCGACCAATCCTCAGGTGCCTCTTGAAAATACATGCCTTCAATAAAACAACATGGGACTCTTCAGGAATTCAAGTTCCTTGTCTATTGCAGGCTATCAACAGTTTTATTGACCCTGTCCTTGACACATTTTTTTTTTTTTTTTTTTAATCATGCCTTGGACCTTCCTACAGTACTATGCTTCTTGTGTTCCAACTTAAAAGTGTACTCTCTGTTGCTTGTTGATCTAGTTCTTCCCTACTAATTACTGAAATTTACTGAATTAAAATTTTTTTTGTCTTGGAATTAAAGAATAATATTGTGCCTTATGTCAGCTTCACCAGTATTCTTATAAATTTCCTGAAGAGCTGCAGTCATAAAAACTACAATACTGATGCCACAAAAGGTTGGCCATCATGATGTAGTAGTTACATTTGGGGTACATTTTGAATATTTCATTAAAACAGTGTCACAAGGTATAATAATGATAATGAATTGGACTGTAAAGCATTGTCTTTTACCATAATATTATAGTTTTTTACCAGTTGCTCCAGGGAGCACACATGGAACATCTGGGTAATTCAGGTCTTTAATAACTGAGTAACTCCAGAGACATGCTAAGAAAATCATTAGTTATGGAATGCCATAATATAAATCATATGTAAAGGCATCATTAAGTATGCAAAGCAAACGTTAACATTTATCTAGGCAAATTCCAACTGCTACCAATTAGTAAACAAAAAACAAAAACGTCTTAGCATTCTGCAAAGAAATCAAATCTATTACTATTTGCATTTTTATATTTATGCAATCACACTATAAAGTAACAGTTACAATGCAAAGCTGAAACTAGCTTTTTTTTACTGAAAAAGTAATTTTTGACAACTCTATCCATATGTACTGTGTAGATCAATACTGTACAAAAACCTTTAAATGCTGCTTTTTCCTAAATCAAATACTGGGAATGTGTTACACTAAAAAATATAAATGTATAGCAATTATTTAAACATAATAAGCCTATTACATATTTACATCATCATGAAAGAGAAGGGGTTAATAATTCTTTCACTTGATATTTCTTCTTTTTTCTATTTATTACTTCTGCTTAATCTTCAAGCCCACTCATTCCATTTCTGCACAGCAAATCTCTTCATCAATCAGCACATAGAACAATTTGGCTGGGAAATTCTGTGCATTCCTGAGGGAATTTTAGCTTTAAAATGGGCAGGCTTGTATCACACAGACAATCTTTGAGACTGAAGGCCTACCTTGTGTTATGTGAGTGAAGCTGGTATACATCGCAAAGATAATGGGGACAAACATAAAAATATCCTAGATCATATTTTGTTAAGTTCACTTCAAAAATTACCTCATATTTAGCATAATTCGTAAAATTATACAAAGTACAATTCAATTCAAAATTTACAGCTTTACTGTATGATTTTAGGATGTCCATTTTAATGAAATGGCTTAACCATTTGACTGATGACACATTGTTCTATTTCCTATTTTAATCATTCTTGTATTTAAAGACATTTTGTGTTTTCTTTATTTAAACAAAAAATTTTTGTACCAAACAAAATTTTGTAACTAACACAGTAGCTATGTCAATAGTTAATGATTTATGCTTATATTTCAGTTAACTGAGTCAACCTTCACTTTTTCACAGCAGATCAGATCAAATATATGAAAAAATAAAAATGACGATTCCTTCTGACATCACAATATTGCTCTTTTACAATGCCCTTACCACAGTACCCATTTCGCTCAATGTTTCTCCCGTTTTGCAGCATGACAATCTGGAATTAAAACGGATTCTCATTTGGATTTTATGTAATGAACTTAACAATAAAGTCCAAATTGTTGAAGTGTAATGAAGCAAAAATAAGTAAACACACATAAAAACAAGGAAAAATTAAAAAGTTTTGAATGCATATATATTAATCTCCTTTTCTATGAAAACCCTAAGTAAGATCTGATCTAACCAATTAACATCAGAAGTCACATAATTAGTTGATATGAGTCCACGTGTATGCAATCAAAGAGTGACATGATCTGCCACATGATGTTTGTAAAAAGAGACCTGTTCTGGAAGCCCCCTTGACACAACCAACAGCACTAAACAAGCAACATGAAGACCAAGGAGCACTCCAAACAGGTCAGAGACAAAGCTGTAGAAGTATAGATCAGGGATAGATTATAAAAAAAAAATCCCAAACTTTGAATATCCCACCAGTGCACCATGGCATGACTTGAAGATTGGCGTAGACCAACGCAACCCATGTAACCTGAAGGAGTTGGAGCAATTTTGCCTTAAGGAATGGATGAAGATCCCAGTGACTAGATGTGCTAAGCTAACAGAGACATTCCGTAAGAGACTTGCAGCTGGAATACCAGCAAAAGGTAGCCCTATAATGTATCGATTTTGGGGGTTGAATACAGAATCAGGAAAATGTTATTAATCCTAAAGGAAATTACTTATGCTACCACTGTACAGACAGACAAAGGCACAAGTAACACAAAAAACAAACATAAAAAACAAGCAAATAAAGTAAAATAGAATATAAATATCAAAATAAACTACAATAAACCCTCATTCACTATGCTCTGCAGGTACGTGGTGAATTAAATAAAATAGATACTATACATCTAAGACTCTTGCAAAATCCCTAGTTTACTAAACAGTAATAGTACACTTAGCTGGAAGTTTTTCACATGAGAAGAACAAACAAGTTATTACACATCTGGGTAGTTGAAAAATGTTCTGAGAGACCCATTAAGGATAAAAAAGAACAGCTTATTGTGTGGATGAGACCAGAAGAGGAGTTATAGAGTCTGATGGCTATAGGGAGGATGGATTTTCTGTGACATTCAGTGGAACACTTTATGCTAGTCAATCTACAGCTAGCAATGCTCCTCTGGTCAACCAAAACACCACGAAGTGGGTGATTAGCATTTTCAATGAAAGACTGAAGTCTAGACAACATTCTCCAACCTGCCACAGTTTCCAGGCTGTCCAGTTTCTCTCCTACCCCAGTGCCAGTCTTCTGAATCAGTTTGTTAAACCTGAATCAGTTTGTTAAACCTTTTAATGTTTGCTAACTTTATGCTACCCCATCCCCAGCAAAAAAAATGGCACTGGCAACCAAACACTCATAGAACATTTGCAGCATAGTATTGCAGAACCCAAATACAACCTACTTTGACCCTTTTCATATAATAATAATAATAATAATAATAATAATAATAATAATAATAATACATTTTATTTATTTGTAGGTGACTTTCTAAACACTCAAGGACACTGAACAATAGATAAAACACACATTATAAGCAAAACTAAACTACAAAAATTAAAATCAGACAGAGCAAATTATAATCAAAGAGAAAAAGCAGTCCTAAACAAATGAGTTTTAAGGTTAGATTTGAAAAGTGAAAATGATTCAATATTTCTAAGCTCAGATAGTAGTGAGTTCCATAGTTGTAAGAGAGACGAAGGGGACAGTCAAGTGCATGGAGGAAGAGGATCTAAGGGTATGGGAGGGAATGGCAAAATGGAGGAGGTCAGACAGATATGGAGGGGCAAGGTTGTGGATAGCCTTAAAAGTCAACAAGAATTCTGAATTAAATGCGGAACTTAACTGGAAGCCAGTGAAGCTGCTCTAAGATGGGAGTGATATGGTGAAAAGAGGGGGTTCTAGTAATGATACGGGCAGCTGAATTCTGGACCAGTTGAAGCTTATAAAGAGATTTGTGAGAAAGACCAAAGAAAAGGGAATTACAATAATCCAGACGATATACATGGGCAGTGAGTTCTTAGATCAGTCTTACTGTTCATATACACCCTCAGGTACTTGCTGTCCTGTACGTTCTCCACTTGCACTCCCCTAATAGGTAGGGTAGTAACTAGATATTATGTTCTTCTGAAATTCAAAACCAATTCTTCAGATTTACTGGTGGTGACTGCAGCAGATATAGCTCACACCAGTCAAAAAAAACTGTCCACTACTCTCCTATATTCCATTTTGTCACCATGCCTGATACTTCCCAATATTGCAGAGTCATCAGAGAATTTCTGCAGATGGCAGCCCTCTGTGTTGTAGCTAAAATCCGTAGTGTACAAAGTGAAAAGGAACAGTGACAGAACTGTCCCTTGTGGAGCACCAGTACTATACAGCAAAATGTCTGACACACAGCCCTGTAACTGCACATACTGTGGCCATCCACAGGGTGACCTGCCAGTTAAATAGACCATGATCCACGAAACTAAGGGAGCATCCACCTGTATTTCAGAGTACTCCCTAGCCTGGTTGGCTGGATGCTGTTAAAAGTAGGGATGCACGATAATATCAGATGTATATTCTGTTGTAGAAAATACAGGATTTCGAAGGATGCTTGAGCATCTGGAGCCCCATTACCAGATACCCAGTCGTCGTTATTTTTCTGACATAATGCTTCCAGAGTTACATAAGATTGTGGAAAGTCATGTGCACAAACTTCTTGCTGAAGATGTCACAGCCATAAGCTTTACCACTGATATATGGACATCTGATACGAATGCTATTAGTATGCTTATTTTAACTGCTCAGTGGATCGAATGCAAGTTTGAATTTTTGAATTGCAGAAAGCAATCTTGCTCACCCAAGAATGCTCTGGATCACACACGGGTTCTGCACTCTGTGGCGTTTAAAAGAATGTTTGTAACATGGAAAATACCCAAACAGGATGTTCATGCAGTATTATGAGACAATGCACGCAATGTTGCAAAGGCTATGGAGGAATGCAGAATCCCAAGTTTGTCATGCATGGCTCATACTTTACTGCTTGCCGTGAACGAATGGCGTACTATCTCAGTGCAGCGTCTCGGATACAATGGCGATTGGTAGAAAAATAGTCGTTCACTTTAAGCATTCACAATTAGCCAACTCGCGTCTTAAAACTATAAAAACTGAGCTTGGTATGCAGCTGAAAATGCTTCAACAAGACGTTTCAACTAGATGGAACAGCACATTCTATATGAGCCAACTATAGCCTATGCTTCATTGCTTCATATTTTTGTTCGGTGCATGTTAACTAAATAGTTTTGTAAATAAACACTTAAATTCATTTTGCATTTTTTTTGTTACTTTGAAAAATGCTGTCTGCTAAATAATGGATTATAATACACAAAATACTTAAAATATCTCCACACTTGTTTCATTTGTAAAACACTTAAAGGGTCACAATGCTTCAGTTTATTTACTGTAAAAAATAGACACAGGGATATAAGGTCCTCTGGCCTCTGGAAAAAAGAAAACAATGATTGCATTTACTTTGTTGAGGCGAACACTGACAATTTTGTTTGTTTTTCTTTTGAACACTGTCGTTAGAAAGTGCCAGTGCGGTGCGTGTCTTATTTGTCTTTGCGTTGCTTTTTGTGGGAGAGTCAATCACATTCATGGAAGCCATGACGCAGATCTATCTTTTAGATATGGAAGATGACATAGAATATAATACTGTATATGTATGCATGCTACTCGGCAGGTGCAGGGATTTCTTTCTGAAGCACCAATCCCGAGGAATGAAAATCCTCTGAAATACTGGAACAACAACTGGAGTCAGTTTCCTACCATTGCCAAAGTAGTACTCAATTTCCTGTCAGCCCCATGTACTATAGTGGACAGCGAGAGATTATTCAGTTTGGCTTCTAATGTGATCAACGAAAAGAGAAACAGAATTTCCTGCGACAAGGTAGAGATGCTCTTGTTCATTAACAAAAACCTCCCCATCAAGCTTAAAAAATAGAAAAGAATGATAAGCCTTCAGAAAAAAAGTTATTTTTTTACCATTGTACACATTTCTGTTTTTTAAAATTATAGATTAGTTAGATTTATTCCATCAAAAAAAAGAAAAAAAGAATTATGTAGTATTTAATACTGCAGACTATAAAACAAAGTATCAGATAGCCAGCCAAATGTGGTTGCATAGAAGCCATTTTAATGATTGTAAATAATCTGCAAAAGATGTTATTCTTAAGTGGCATGGCTTATTTCATTGTCATTGTACATTTTACCAATTTTTTCAATTTTAATTTTTTAGATTATTGTTGAATTTGTTGTATTTGTTCTATTAAAAAGAAAGAGAAAAGTGTTATTTAAAGCAACAATCTGCAAAACTGTTTCCCATATAACCAACAGGTAGCCTGCCAAATGTGGCAGATATCATTTGTTTTTAATGATTGAATATGATGTGCAAAATTGTTATACAAATAAATGTTAACTTTGTCTGTAATTCTTGTCCAGACAGATCAAGTCTCATTTTTCTCTGTATCTTGTAAATATGTATATCGGCATCGGTAGATAAGTACACAGACATTATTGGATATCGGCATTGGCCCAAAATTCCCATATCGGTGCATCCCTAGATAAAAGCGCATAAGAAATCAAATAACATACTCTTAAAAATATCTCCTGGTTCCTGGGGATCCAAAGCAGACCTAACCAGAGGGTGAAATACCTATACCTATGCACACTCATGATTTCTGATCTTTATCTTAATTTTTGTTTGGTCATAATAAAAAATATTTTGCACCTTCAAAGTGGTAGACATATTGTGTAAATCAAATAGTAATAACCCTGAGAGAGATGAATATTTTTGCAATGCATTTTACATAAGCCATTAATTTTTGTATATCACTCCTAACTGATTTTTTGGTCTGGACTTACATATTGACTTCAATCTTCTCCCAAGGTCCAATTACATTATTTAAGTTGATGGCTCTTGGGTGTCCAAAGTCAGTGAAGCTATTGTTGTTATGTATACAATTATATATATATATATATATATATATATATACACACACACACACACACACACACACACACACACACACA
>JANRMT010062792.1:4254595-4300994 GCA_026402145.1 Polypterus bichir lapradei | reverse complement strand
ATAGATAGATAGATAGATAGATAGATAGATAGATAGATAGATAGATACTTTATTATTCAAAGTTATTGTCTGTTTTTACATGCATTTTTATTACTCTTTAATTTAATATTGTTTTTTGTATCAGTATGCTGCTGCTGGATTGTGTGAATTTCCCCTTGGGATTAATAAAGTATCTATCTATCTATCTACTGTCTTTCCTGGTACTAATGATACTGTAAAAAGCTAGTACTGTTACATTCTCAAAACTTTGGTATTGAATAAATACTGAAATATTGGTTCTTGTGACATCCCAAATGGTGAGTGTAGTTATGTGACAACTGACAATGTTCAAGTATTTTAAAAGCACAAGTTAAGCATTTGAATGTGTTTTTTAATATGGTATATCAATGCAGTGTTTCTCTAATATCACATTGGAAGATATTTCTTTACTAGTAATTAAAAAACAGTACTCATGTTGCTAATTTAACCTTGTAGTATATTGTAATACTTCACAAAAACATGCATTAATGTTAGCATTGGGAAAAACTATGATAGATAATTAAACAAACTTTATGCCACAGTTCTCTAAAAGATTAGTGTAAGCACATAATGAAGCCTTTTCAGAATAATTCTTCTATGTTGCTTTTAATAATTAGTAAATGATTGGGACTTGTTTAAACTACAGTAGACTAAATCACCAGTATATACAGTATGTTGTCACTTAAATAATGCGTTACAAGATTAATGCAACATATTACCATTTAAGGGGACGATGTGGAAATATACAGAGCATCAAGTACCTGATGGTTCACATAAACAACAAACAGGACAGGTCTGACAACACAGTGACAATGTATAGGAAGGTCCAGGGCAGATTATACTTGCTAAGGAGACTCAGGGTCTTTTGATGTGTGCAGCAAGCTGCTGGAAATGTTCTACTAGTCCACAGCAGCCACTGTAGTATGCTACACTGCAGTTTCCTAAGGAAACAATCTGAGCATAAAAGAAGCACAATGCCTGAACAAACATACCAAGAAAGCCTGCTCTATCACAGGATGAACCCTGGACACACTGAAGCTGTTGTGGAAAAGAGGATGATGGCAAAATTGGGTGCCATCATGAAAAATCCCCTCCAGGAGGCTTTCTCTTAGAGCACTTTAGGCCACAGGCTCATTCCACAATGGTGTGCTAAGAAGCTCCTGTGGGGGTCTTTTCTGCCCACTGATATCAGGCAATTCAATGCTTATACCCGAAGTACTCTAACTTAATTTTTATTTATTTAATTATTTACTTATTGATTGATTGGATGTATGGTCTGTCCTGTGAGTCTGCTTTCTTGTTTTTATGTTTTTGCAGCTGTATGCATTTGAATTTCCCCATAGGATTAATAAATGTTTATCTAAACTAATCTAATATTCATAAAAAAAGAACACCGAGAACTGCAGTTTGAATTACTAAGCACTACCTTTCACAATTTCCACTTTATGAATTGTCTGAAGCAAAACATTTCAGCATTGTTTCCTTGCTTTAAACTATCTCTTGCCTTTGGGAGATGCCCTGTTACTTGGACTCCATGCTGCCTGTTTCACACTTGGCCACTTTGAGCCAAATAAAACAATGCCTTGAACAGAACCCAACAACCTCACTCAAATTTTAGAACTCAATCAGATAAAGAAACTTTTTCAATAAAAAAAGCATTTGTAAAAGTAAACTTTAAGATATTTCAAAAAATCGCATGTATTTAAAACAATATAAAGCACTCACAGAAACATAATATTACTACATTATACATTATTTATGTTTGTGATATATAACATTGTAAATCAGTGCAGCCCTAATGGGTCCGTTATTTCTACTTGTAATAATCTTTTGCTAATGGGATGGCTGTGGTTTGTTATGTCTGCTTCCTAATCTTGTTTTCACCCTGGTCCTGGCAAAGAGATTTCCTTCCTCTCTTAAAATTCTCATGTACTCTGTGTTCTTTCATAATGACAACTAGCAAGCTGAACTCTTTGTCAGATGGAAGGAAACTGAAAAAATGTAGCTTTGAAAAATGTCTCCATACGTATATAAATATGCCATTGTAGCTACAATATTTAGGAGCTGCACTTGATTTCCTTTAGAACATTAAGAAGGTGAAGTGTTTAATCTGATTTGAAGACAACTAAAACTGAACGAGTCAGAGGAAGTCATAGTGAGGTATCAGTATAAATAAAATCCTAGCGAAAAATTAAGTGGGCAGGGCACATGTATAAACCAAAACTATAAGGCTGAAATTTGGCACCTATGTGTTATTTTAACAAATGGCTACTTAAAACATCTGCTATTTCACAGTACATTCCAATTTACAATCAAATGTAACCGATATTACATTTAACAGGTTACCTGCAACACAGCTCCTAAGGTTGTGCTGCTGAGCACTGTACATTCAACTCATCAATATAAATTTAGTAATTTCTGAAATACTGAAACAAATTATTTAAACTAGGAGAAGGAATAATGCAATTACCTGAGCATTTGCATCAGTAAATTTACCTTGTGTATATTTTTACATGTGGCTGCTGAAAGCCTGTGTGAAGCTAACACATGTGCATGTGAACAGAGTGTAACAGACATATACAAACTACAAAATCCTTGTAACCTGGCTAAGGGTTTTGATGACCAAATAACCTGGTTACTCACGGAGAAATCTATGTCTGTTAATATGATTTTTCAGAGGCCAATAACAAAAGTACATGGTCAGTGACTTGTTCTCTTGTAATTTATTGGCAGTTGGTTAAGAAAACAAAATACAATTGCAAACAAAAAGTGAATGTAGCTGTTTAAGATATAAAGGAGAAATCTAAACATGCAAGTGAACTAAAAATGAAGCATAAAAAAGCTGCTTGAGCAACAGTGGCCTCTACAGCAAAAATTGGTCTCTAATTAGCAAAGCATAATGGAACAAAAACCTGCAATGTTATTGTTGAGATATAGCCAGTGGATACAGAAAAGGGAGAAAAACAAAAACTCCAATCAACAGAAATCCTGGGTTGGCCAGGAAGTGTGCCAAAACTCTGGGGGGATCATGATCAGTTTTAATGCAAAGTCATAAAGATAAAGTCAGGCACAGTTATAGCCTCAGATCCCTTGCCATCATTCTACAGAGTAATTTCAACTGGACAGTATAACAAATTAATGTTAATGCAAAACTAGACATTGACAACTGTCTAGTAGCAGATCATAAGTTAATGAAAAGCTGGAAATGTGCAATCATAAATATAATTCTCAGTAGTATTTTGTGCAGCCTGACCTTATACAGGTAGCTAGTTAAGACTATCCTAAGAACATTTTTTAGGAGAAAAAGGAGAAGAGTAGGAAAAGACAGCAAGCCTTCACAAGAGAAGCAAATGTTTGTTATGATGTTGTGGGGACAGAGTAAATAATCACCTTTGTCGCAGAACCTGAAAAGGCAATCTACACTTTATAAGAAAACAGGAAAGTTTTAAACCTTCTAGTTTTATTCAAAATGTTTGATCCGGGAGATCTATTTTCATACTCTTTCAATAATACAACAGTTTTTATAAGATCTTTCACCAGCTACATTTCTGAAATTTTTACATTTTTATAATGAAGTATATACAAAATACAGTATATATAATGAAGATAATGAAGTATCTTTCCCAAACCTTCATGTTACACTCTTAGGTATCTGTTGAAAGTATGGATGCATTTTGAGCACAGGTTATCTCATTCATGACAGTGTAATCCTTAAAGTTTAACAAACTACCATGAGAGATTACAAGTATAATGACATTTCCTAGTAATAATGGCAACATTTACACAGAATGGTATACTCCTAAAATTCAATATGAATAAAAAATTCAAGGTACAGCAACTTGTTTTGTACTCTGCAGTTTGTGACTTGATATCTGCACAGAAATGTTAAAACTTACAGTAATATAATAATAATAGTAAAAACACAAAAATAATGCCTGGACTGGCACTGAATTTTAAAAATGTCCCCAAAAACAAACTTTGCTTTTACTATCCTTGTTATGAGACACCAAAACAAAGTTTTTCTCATTCATAAATGTCAAATTCTCTAGGATTTTTGTGAATTTTTTAAACATATATTTACAATGACTACATGCTTAAAATTTGTACAACTATTTACGTCTCAAAAATAAGGTAAAATAGGACTTTAAGGAAAAGTTAAACTTTATTGTGGCACAGACGCAAGACAGATTTTCAAATTCTAAAGCACTCCTTAATTGCTGGAGAAAAACAGCAGGATACTTAAGAATGGCATCCTGCCACTAGACTCTTACTTAATTGATGGTTATACATAAAATGCATTCCATCACTCAGACATTCAGTGTTGTCTTATTCTTTTTAGCATGTACACTATAGATTAACTGTAACTTAACCAGCATTCGCTAATAATTAGGAACAGTGAAAAGGCACCCCATACTACCTTAAAGAGGATTAAACATTTTAAACAGAATAAATGTACTTGCATTCATTTTGGATTGTCTCCTTAATTTTTCAGTTGGCCTATTACATAATTTAAACTGCTTTACGCATCAAACCATCACGGATGACTTGAAGAAAAGTGGCATTAGCTGTCAGGATTTAGAGAACTGTGGAAAAAACTGCTACCTTGGAGACTATTTGGGTTCATTTGTAAAAAGGAATATTTTTAAAGGAGATCCTCTACACATACGGTAGGTCATCATGAAAGAGACTAATAAACACTTTAAAGTGCTACATAATATAATTTACTCTCTTATACTCATAAAACAAAGCAATACAGTAATATGCTTAATCAATCTGTTTAGCAATATTCACAAATAAATTAGAAAGAATTGCCTGTGATTAAATAAGATTATGCACAGTCATTTACTGATAGTATGAAGTTTTCCAATTAGGGACTTCTCTTTGTTTGCAATTCTACAAAAGATAAAACCTTTTCAAGGTACATTTGGGAACTCATGTCTTTGGCTAATTATTTTTCTATAATCTACTATGTGACTGATATTACAGGTCTATATATATTACAAATATACAGACACATTTTATATTATAGATATACACACATATAAACATAAACTGTAATATTTGTTTTTAGTATATTTAGCACACCGCTCATTTTCTTCATACCACATATAGCTTTCACATACTGTAAAAGAGAAGACATGTTTTCAAAGAGCAAAGGTGAATCTTCAACAAAAATTAAAATATCAGGATTGTAGGAGCTTCCATGGATTTAAAAAGAATATTCACAACTTTGAAAATCAGACAGGTAAGAAAGCATTTCTGCTGGCAGCTGACTTGGGGAAGCGCTGTGTTTGACACAGTTGATCATAACATTCTGATTAACAAGCTTGAGTGGAGAGTTGGTATTTGGGTACTGCTCTTAAGTGGTTTGAGGATTACCTCAAAGGCAGGACGTTTTTTGTACACGTGGGTAGTTCAGTGTCTACTACTGCTTTGGTAACCTGTAGGGTACCCCAGGGGACTATTTTAGGTTCAGTCCTCTTCTCTTTATATATGTTACCTTTCTGCTCTATACTAAACAAGTATCTTGCATCATTGCTGTGCTGATGATAAACAAATTTACTTCTCATTGCAATCGGGTGAAAAAGCAGTCTATGACAAAGCTTTTTAACTGTTTTGATGATATAAAACACTGGATGGCACTTAACTTCCTGCAGTTAAATGAGTCAAAAACTGAAGTCACTCTATTTGGTCAACCTACTGTTAACCGAAACATTGCTAGCACATTGGATCCACTTGTCCAGTACTTAAAGCCATGTGTTAAAAATCTTGGGGTGATCTAGGATTCAAATTTTAAATTTGATAAACAGATAAATCCTGTGGTAAAAAATTGTTTTTTCTACCGCAGGGTGATCAATAAAGCCAAGCCGTTGTTGTCATTCAATGACCTACAAAAGCTCATTCATGCTTTTGTTATGCCTTATTTGGAATATTGTAATGCCCTATATGTTAGGATATCCTGTAAGACACTGTCTCGCCTGCAAAGTTGCTAGAGTTTTGACCAGCATTAAAAAAATGGATCATATCGCTCTAGTGCTGGCCTCTCTTCGTTGGCTCATTGTTAGTTACAGGGTGAATTTTAAGATTTTAATGTTTCTTATTAAAGACCTACATGGGTCAGCTCCACCATACTTAGCTGATCTTATTGTTCCATAGTTAGCCAGACAGCTGAGGTCTTCAGATCAGCTATTGCTAACTGTCCCACACACACAGTTGAAGCTGAAGGGCGATCGTAGTTTTGAGGTGGTTGGTCCTAAATTGTGGAACGGTTTGCCCCTTGTAATAAGGCCAGCTCCCACACTTCATAGTCTTAAGTTTTTGCTAAAAAAAGCACTTTTATTCACTTGCTTTTTAGCTTATGAGTTTGAGTGGTTAAATCTTTCTATGTATATTGTTTATACTGTGTTCATCTTATTTTATATAAATTTATATAATCTATGTTTGTGTGTTTGTATATGTGCGTTCATGTATGTATAATGTTTTCTTTTTGTTTATCTTTTTAGTAATCCTTATATGGCTTTTATTTCATACTGGTACCTTTTATATGTAAAGCACTTTGGTCAAATTCTAGTTGTTTAAATATGCTATATAAATAAATACGAAAACCAAATTCACGGAGAGCTGAATTGTATGCCCTGTATATCATGAGAGAGCATTAGAAAATGTCAGGTGTATCACAAGTGTATATGAGCTAAGCAGAGTAGGCTTTTTGAAGGCTTTTTAACCTAGTCTTGATGGTGATTCAGCATAAAAGTTAAATAGAGAAATCATCCTTAAAGGAACCCAAACAGTAATACTTAAAATAAAAAGACTTCAAAAGCAAAGTAATTAAAAGTAAATGAATAATGTCTGTACTGCTGGTCTGTTAATCCAAACTAGCTGCACAATGCCAACATAAAGAGAAGACTGAGGTAAAGCTGAGAAAACAAAATATGCACAATTTCCAAGAAATAATAGTATACTTTCCAAAAAAACATATTTTATTAATAATTTCATGTGCCAACTATAAGGCAAAGGTTACCAAAGAAAAATAAAGGCATTTGCAAATGCCTTTCAGTTGTCTTACCAGAACACACACAATACAATATAATATAATTAGGAGCAAATGTAGTAAAAAATACAAAGGACTTACTTTCAATAATTAAGGACAGCTGCCACCACATTAGTAAAGGAAGCATGAACAGGAATTTAAGTACAATAAAATTTTGTTCATCTCTGTCCTGCTCTCAAAAATTATGCATTTTTTTAGCATTCAATGATGCTAATTTAGAGATTACAATCATTCAACCACCATAATGCCTAACAGACATTAACAGGAAGGCACAGTCATATAAACTCAAGAATAAGTACATAAACACAAAAGATTGTGAAATACGGTATAATGAAGGGATGAGCACTACTTGACGATGATACTCCAAGAGATGTGAAGCAGTCTTAATCACCATCGCTTACTATGTATGCAGCTGTATAACCAGAGTAAGCTAGTCCTGCATTGAGTTTTTAAAAAAGGGACTACGGCACTTGGGCAATGAAGAAAATGAATGGTCAGTTTAGAAAAGTTTAGGTGGGGGAAATGACTGACAATTAAAGATATCCAGTCATCATTAATGTTTCCATATATGTAATTAGGGACTAAAAAAGGTAACACATGCTCATACACTCATTTCAATTTATATAAAGTTAAACTTGGGGGAAAAAAAACCAAAAAATTGATCGTAACTATGCACATAAAAAGCATCTATAAAAGTTGTATGCTTCAGGAGAAACAAGAAACAATAGTCTAGCAAAACGTGAAAAATTTATACCGTATTTAACATGTTACAAATGCCTTGCTTTTCAGTCTGCATAGTGTGACAGATAAAGATCTGAGACAATCAGTAAGAGAATCTTACATTGCTGAAAAGGGGACTTTTTTTTCTCAATTCAGCTTGACCCCATTCCAACAGCTAACGGAACCCCGAACAAAGAATCCTAAAATTCATTTTAGAATTGTTATAATGCCTGGCATTTCACACACAGCAATACAATTGGAGCACTGCTTTTCTTATTCATATCTTTAAAGCATAAGGGATATTCATTACATGTTGTTAAAATGAATAAAATATTGATACTAGTTTACAGAGAGTTGGGGAAAAAAGTAAAAAGAACATCTATGAGAAATACATTTTTGTAATTATTTATCAGATATGCATGTTCCTTCATTTGCACTGAAAAACACAACATTACAGACAGATCAAGAGATCTAATCAAATAGAAAATTATACATTTAGCCACCCACCCCTCAAAAAGTACAATACCACTTTTTTAACTATATTAAAACACTAATGTATAGAGTCACGTCAAATAGAAAATTGGAGAGATGTCCAGATATCTGGTCATTTGAAACCTGTAAATAGACACTGAGTAAGTCTATTTTAAGTAAAGCACATAGAACGTTTACAGAAAAATAATACTTGAAGTGAATAAATAACAGTCTGCCACTACTCAACATTTCATTAATGCATTAGGTTAAAACAGTAGGTTTAAAAATTTTTAAAATCTTCAAGATGTTTACAACATATTCTTGTGAAAGTAAACTTTTCAGTTTTACATTAATCCTTGATTTCAGAATACCTGTAAAACAGCCTTTGTTTTGCTGTTTTTAAGGTTTCTTACATGGATGATCAGACTTTGGTAATTCTTATACTTGGGTACAAATCCAGAATTTGAAAATTACTTGGATGGTCGTTACCTGTACTCAATAAATTTATAAATGTAAGACAGCATTACTTGTCTATCTACATTCTTCAACGTACTATTCAAATATATGACATGTGCTTTAACTTATGGTTTATACTTCGCGCTGGGAGGTATGCCGGTTCATACCGAAAACCGTTTTTTTTATTTTGGTTATGATATGGATTTTTCTTATACCACAACATCGGTTTAAATAGCCTGGGAAACTGTTTAAGGGGGGACCTTTTTCACAGCTACACTGTTAAACACGCATGCAGTGGAGTATATGCGTTAGTGGAGGTATTGAGCGGTGAAAATGGACAAAGAAAATTCTGAAACTGAAGCTGTAGCAGACGATAAAGTTGAACATGATGACACAGAAGAACTTTTGCCGAAAAAAGGAGCTGTGTCTGTTGTCTGGAGATAGTTTGGTTTTAAAAGGTCGGATGTGGACCAAACAGCTATTTACTGCAAATGCTGTCGAGCTAAAGTTGTCGCCAGAGGCGGCAACATGAGCAATTTGCTGCACCACTTTAGCCGCAAACATTCTTTGGAGTACCATAAATGTATGGAACTAAGATTAGCACCCTCCACCTCCTCAGGTAAAACTGAAAAAGCTAGAGGACACTCGAGTCAGACGTCACTTGTAGACGCGTTTGCTAGAGGTACTGCCTACGACAAAAAAAGCAAGCGGTGGATTGAGATAACCAATGCCATTACAATCCATATAGCCAAAGACATGGTATCATTAAGTACAGTGGAGAAAGGCGGATTCAGGGATATGATCAAGACACTGGATCCCAGACATGTGATCCCAAGTCACAAGTACTTTAGCCAAAAGGCAATCCCTAACTTGTACCAAGAACACATAGGGAAGTTACAAGCAGAGGTGGCTAAGGTCCCTAACTATTCAACAACAGCAGATATGTGGTCAAGTCGCACTATGGAGCCCTACTTGAGCCTGACAATTCACTTTATAAATGATGACTGGCTATTGAAAAGTTATTGCCTCCAAATAAGCTATTTTCCAAATGACCACATTGGTGAATTACTTGCTACAGGCTTGCTGAAAGCACTTCATTCCTGGGGGTCTACAGAGCAGTGGCCATCACAATGGACAGTGGGGCCAACATTAAGAAGGCTGTCAAGATTAACAATTGGACAAGACTCCATTGCTTTGGACACAGGCTTCACACAGCCATAAGTATGTAATAGTTATTAAAATAATAAACTATTTTAATTAATGGTAGTAAAAACATACCATAATAATAAGAAATGAATGTGTGTATAATCAGTCTTCTGTTATCTCTATTATCAGTCAGTACAGGTAGTCCCCTACTTACGATGGTTCAACTTAGATTTGTGTGCACATTAAAAAATTTTTTGTACAATGTACAATTCTCATGACAGTGGAATAGGTTATTCTTAGCCAGTCTACTGCAGTAATTGCAGTGGAAAATGTGGTTAACATCCACTCGTGCACAGGAAAAAAATACCACTCAATACAGTGGAACCGGTAAATTTTGAGAAATACTGTGATATAGAATTTTGGTCATATCGCCCAGCACTAGTTATACTAATAAATGATAGTTTGCCTTCAAAAGCCAAATGAATGACTTGAATTCAGTGTTTGCAGACTCGTAGTTAGCAATTGAGTACACTGCATTGATTTTTTTACTAACTGCATGTTTTGTTATGTTATGCATCTACAGTAATACAGTACACATTGTATTAATAGACAGCTGTTTTGTCCTTTGAAGCAATGAAATATTAAATACATTTTATTTTGGTATTAACAAATGATGCAACTCATTGCATTGCCAGTGTAGAAAAGCCAAATAGTCACTTGTTTGAATCTTGCATAACTGCTTACTTGCTACAACTGTTTGTACTGGAAGTCCTCCCACATCCCGCAGTCCAATATGTGTAACTGTGGGTGCAACATATGTAAGTCAAACCCAGTGTGACCCTGAACTGTACAAACTGGTTAGAAAATGAACAGACGCTTGGACTGTTTGACATCTGTAGAAGTGATCATTACAGAGAATGAATGTGAAGCCTCTGTTCATTTATCGGGCCTGTGTAGGACACTATTTAAAAGTGATTAATCTTGTCATCTTTTCATCTCATCTTACAAACGTAGACTTAAACAATGATAGTCAAAAATGCAATAAATCACAAACAGAAAAACCAATGAACAAAATGAAATGCCCTGGTTTGCTTAAAAGCGTGATGTGAAACCAACTAGCAATTGGATTTTTCAACATGACAGATAACCCGGGTAATTAGGAACCAAATGACAAACCCGGTTACAGCAAATTTACATACACATTCTCATTGTTAAGCATGCAGTTGGTCTAAAACTTTTTCCCACAGATGCATTTTTATTATTTCTTATATAACATAAGGCACAATGGATAATTCCACCACTTCCTCCCCATGTCACCAAAGTATCAATTTTGGCTCAATGACCTTTGACTTAACCACCTCAAAATACAGTCTCAAATATACCTTGGATGATCCTCCCTATGCTTCTACAGAGAAACACTCTCCATTTCATTATCTTGAAAGCTTCTCAAATAACAGTCTGTGCAACAATAGAGTACAGCAGGGTAAACAAGAACCAGGTGGTAATACTTACGGAAAACATAACCGCCCTTTAAAATAACTCAAAGTATGTACTGCTGGCAAAGGACAGCAAATGACCAAGTTTAACTGCTACTTTCTGAGATTAGTAATATTGGTCATAAATACTTTAAAAGGGAAAAGAACACATTAAATGATAAAGCTGTTGACTCATGGCTTCAAGGAATGTAAAATAATGTGTAACAACCAATGGAGCTTTGAAAAGTTAAAGTTAAAAAGTAAATTTTATATATAATGCAGTCCACTGCAAACAAAGTGCTTTAGAATTTGCTGTAAAAAGTATATTATTTGCCATTATAAACCACTTTCAACCTCTCTCCCTAGTGATGAATTTTGCACAATTGTGTATACATTAAAAGATCATAACATAAAAATAATTTCTAATAAATTTACTGAAAAAGTTATATTACCAGTTCTTTACAAAATGAGAACATTATCTTTACTCCAGTAAAAAGTAAAATGTACATCATATACTGTATATTACAAACAAAAATAAACAAATCAGCAGAAAGACCTGTTGTCATACAAAGTGCATGTGTACGTATATGAAATGGAACCATTAAAGATATTGTATGTAAAATAAAAAAATGCTAAATGATTTTTTTGTGAAAAACATAATGGTCACAAGCTTATAATCATACATGACAAAGATGCATATGGAGTTTTTATCAAGGGTGCAAAAAATGTTAGATAATTGGTAAAGCACTATAAAGACTGACCCACACATTGCTAACCAGCTACGTAGTAGTTCTCCACAAACAGTTGACAAGAACAAAGGAAAAAAACAGCAATGAGCTGATTAGATAAAAGAGACATGAACATTAGAGACACTGCAGCAGAGAAGAAATTAAAACTCTGCACACTATCCAAAGGACACATTTGTCTTAGTCATATTTATCACACATAACCATGAAAACATTACTGTGAAAGATGTCTGTTTTTATTCCACTGTGAGACAACAGCCTGAACTGCCTGTCAATGTACCATATATTTCAGTATTGTCTTTTTAATTTCAAAATTCCCATTATTTAACTTTAAAGAATACATTTTTAACACAATTGAGGGCACTATATAAATTAAACACTAATTAAGTGGAAATCAGGCTTTAGAGATCAGATATAAGAAAGGCATGTTAGATATTTCAAACAAAAGCAATATTTTACCTGTTGTGTTCTAGTTTAGTATATAATTAAATTCACAAAGCAGGCAGCATAATCATTAATGTTGTTGCAACACCACTCCAGAGAACTGCATTCATATCATTTTGGACACTTCCTGTAAAATCTGCATATTTCAAATGTCTATAAAGGTTTTCTTCAAGTACTCCAGTTGTCTTCCGCATCCCAAAGAAATGTTGTTAAAGCTGACTAGTTACTGAATATTGGTCCTGTGTGAACAAGGAATTTTGTGTCAGTGAACTGTGCAATGTAATGGCATTCAACTTCAGTCCTGCCTTTATCCCGTTTTTATTGGGAAAGATTCTAGCTACTGACTACTTTCTGCAGAAATAAACTAGTTCAAAAAGTTGATGGATTGATGGTTTACACAAACGTGTAATTTGGCTCAAAGTAGCCACAACATGTTACACATCAAATGTTTGTTGGTAACAATTTGTAGAGAATGAAAGACTCAGTCTTTGAAGGAATATATATCATCTTGGAAGGTGGTAGGGTTAAGACACAAAACATACAGTGTATACACTATGACTTTGAAAGAAGAGATTTCCACTTGAGAGACTGCAGATTAGAACATAAAATACAAAGTGCATATGACTGGTATTCCTTCGTTAGTACCCACACATGGCTTTCTTACTATTTTTAACAGTCTGATACATAGTATAGTCTGTACATCTACTGTGCAAAGGTTGTGAGATGATACAATATATCTTTTTATAATTAAAAATATACCAGCCACCCATAACATGATTGACAGGTATAACCAGTTAATTAATAATTAACTTTCACAAAACACAAAATAAATTCCACGTTTGAATGGCACAGCTAAATATGCTTGAAAGGCTTGGGCTAAGGCATTGCATGGAAAAGTTTACGAAAGCAGGGCAAAGAATTGTATGGTCAATGAGAGTGACATGTAGCTGATGAAGGTGAACAATTCAGAAAAACTGGAAGGAACTCCAATAAGAATGATCAGGTTGATGTGTGGAATGTCATTGAATGATAAGATAATGAATGCTGAGTTAAGACAGGCTGTATGTTTTGTGACAAGGAGAAATGGTAAGGATTCAAAGTTGTGTACATACATTTGAGAGACTGAGAGAATAAAACTGGAAAAAAAAAAAGTTAAGTTTTACAAGTACTATAAATTTACACCGGCTGTTACAGATTCAAATCAAATGTATGTTTTTATTATATAATAATAATAAAAATAGCAGCTCACTACTCAGAATGGTAAGAGGACCAGGGAATCAAACCCACAACCTCTTGATTCAGAGACAGCGGTTATTACCGCTGCACCAACCAAGCAAAGATATCTACCTTGTACCCTAAGCCATCTTATTTTTCTTCAGTTATATTACTGAATAAAAGCGCACGTTTTGTTATACTTGTACCTTTTGTGAAAGTGTTTATTTGATATTTGGACTTCAGACTTCACACATTATACACTTCATGTCTACATTTTGTCAATTATTACTAAAACATGAAAAAGGTTTTCTGTTTTAGCTATGTGCTCAAAAATTCCTGCCATGCATTTCCTGTCATCCTACATTTACATAGAACGTTGTACACATGGAACACATATGAAATGTATGTATTCCAAATGTGAATATATTATTTACCCTATACAATTCCAGGCAGCTCCCATCCAGATAAAAACACTAGAGCTTTGAGAATCATCTTTGTGACTTGAGCTGTGTCGGTGGGGGGATGGGATAGCAGGCTGCTTGTGCTGATTAACACATTTGAAACACAAAAGACGCTAATGGAGAGGCACGAAGAGGTGGCCCGGGATTTCAAGTTTTTTTGTAGGCTTCAGGGATTCTTGAGTTAAAATAAGAAGGGGCAGTGCAGAGAGTTTAGCATAGGCTAAGTGTGGAAATTCACATAAAGGTACAGGCAGTAGTATAAATACAAACATCTATACAATCTTAAGAAGTGATGTTTGTCACGCAAAATCTTGTGATACTGGTCTCAATCGACACTTTATAACAAGACATATGCAATGCGACCCATTAATTGGATGATGAGGGCACACTGGAACCAAAACTGGGCTTTTGGTTCCTCTTACGGCTGACAGTTACTGCATGTGGGGTCTCACAATATATATATGCGCAGCAGCACGCCATGCGACAAATCTGACAATACAGTTCACGTGCCACTGACAGGAAATGCACCAGTCGGGCCAAATCACTGTCACAAAAAGTAAGGCCAACCAATCACATCCCTAATTGGACATGAACCCGACCAATGAGTTAAAGGTGCAGCCCACAGCCACCATGACTTAAGGCTTCATCATGAGATGCATGCCCCACATTCCTAACTGACATGAAAGGCCAACGGGGCTCAATGTATGACATCGCTGGCAGGTCAACTACAGCTGACTGATTACACTGTACACCTGACACTAAAGCAACCTCAGCAACAGGACACCTTTACAATCGTCTTGGTGGACTAACAAGGAGAACTGTGTTGCGTTAAAGGTGCATCACATGTTCGGACTTGCGTTCAAACAATATAACATAGGAAAAGGACCAGTGCTGACAATGACCTGCATAACACAGGCCAGCTGATTCTCTTTATCGCTCTCATGCATTGATTGCAAAAGCAGGAGGACTACACAAGCCCAGGCTATTTTTAACCTAAAGTGATGTACCAGCAATTACAGTGAAACTGACTCCACAAGAAAACTTTGCTTTGCAAAAAGAATCACTAAACTATGATATTTCTCGACCAGTCAGATTCATGCAAATGATCCAGAAAGAAAGGTATTTATTATAAATAAACCTGCTCTCAGTTGCCCATGTATTCATTTAATTGGCAACTCTGAGATAATGCCAACATGAGTACTACAATTCCCTTTAGTTACTGTCTTGGACAATTGGATCAGCCCTCACAAAGTTTAAACACCAGCATAATCAAAAGTGGAATGTCAACAAGGATAGTAGCTTTTGCATTTTTTCTTTCTTCAACTATTTTGTAATAACAATTTCATTGCTCCACTAGATAACAGCTTTTAAAACACACACACACACAAATTAAATGATGCACCTAAGCCAAGATGGAACAGAATGACCTGCGATTTTCTCCACTACATGGTGTTTATGTGTTCAGAATTCATAATCCATAATCAACTTATTATGTGGGTTTACGTAACCCCTTTTAAATTTCCCTTAATTTCAGGACCATAGGTCCTTATTTTCAAGTTGAACTTTGATAGTGCTAGTACAGTCAAAAAGCCGGAGTATAGTATGTAAAATATTAAAAACATCTAGCCTAAAACCTAGCAGTATTAAGGATGACATAAACAAGTTAGAATTCTATGTAGCTGCACATAACTTTGATATCAATAGAATAACAGAAACTAGGCTAAATAATAAAGATAGGCAGGAGTATAACACAGGCTGGTACACGTTATTTAGGAAAAAAGGCAAAACCAAAACAGCGGGGAGTCACCACATATGTAAAACAAAACTTGAATGCAAGTCTTCTTTAATTAGATGGTGAATAACAGCTTAGTAAGGATGTCTGGATTTGTCTAGACTGGATCAGGGATCAAGGCATCATATTAGGAGTTAATGTAAACAACAGTTTCATTTTTTTATTAAAAACACAAGTTTAAGGGGGGATATTACAATTATTGGAGACTATAACACAATATGTGAAAACAACACCGAGGAGAGAGGCCTGTCTAGATGTAGTAGTTTTGTATTAAATCAGGACAGATGTTAATGATCCATTAGGAACAAGTTGCCTTAACATTAGTGTTCTAGAAGAGTGAACATTCAAAAACTAAGACAGTTAAATTTAATTTTATTAGCACACATTTTGAACAGATGTGGCAAAGCCTAAGTAAGATGTACTGGGATAAGATTTTAGGTGTGAAAACAGTTAAGGGAGATTTGGGCCAGTTTAAAATAAAAAAATGCAAATAATCAAGGACAAGTTTATAACAATATTTAGAAGTAGTAAGAAATTAAACAGAACTCTGAAGTAGACACGTAAGGAGGTAAAAAAAGAAGTTACAAATGAAAAAAACAGCTGTATAAGACATTTAAGGCAAATACCTCCAGCACTGATTGTAGAACATATGCAGAACATCAGAGCAATGGTTAAAAAGCAGGGATGATCCGATCATGTTTTTTAAAGGCGAATACCAATCACCGATTTCATGTTACTTGATCAGCTGATTCCAATACAGATTCCAATTTTATTTTTCTTTCCCCATTTAATAAACTTTTGTGTACTAATCTCCAGCATAACCAGACAAATATAAGTCTTATGTCCTATATTAAAGTGTATTTTAAAAATTAAACTATAGACAATAGGTATTAATGTTCATTTTTTATTAACAAATAAAATTCTGTAGGCTTAATGTTCAGTGACCATAAAATAATAAAATAAATAAAATGTCATTAAAATACATATTTTAATAAAATATGCACAAAAATATCCATCCATAATATATATGGCATAAAAGAAATTAAAATGCTTCTCATAATTATAAGTTGTCATATTGTTTAGTTTCTTTCCTATCTGAAACAAAGCTTAATAAAAAAAAAAGTAGTTTTCACCATTTCTCAAAAAGAATATATACTCCAGCTGGATGGAAAGACTGGGGGAGAGAGCATTTGCAAGGCAATTCCTTCCCCAGGACACTAGGGGGCAGCCCCCATGCCACCTGTGACACCATGGATTCCCACAGGGCATGCAGGGAGTTGGAGTTTGGCACAGCCCTGTTGGGTTCTGTGGGGGCCTCCAGGGTGAGTTGCAGAGCCCTACTTTGGGCTTTCACCACACCTGGGAGTGATTCGTGGTCTGATTAATGAGCCACCTGGAACACTCCCAGTGTCAACATAAAAGAAGTTGCCTCACTCCACTCGGGGAGCCAGAGTCGGGAGGAGGTGGACAAAACTAGCCTGGAGGAGTGGAGGGAAAGGACAAAGAGAGGAAGAGAAAGAAGAGAGAAGAAGTGTGCTGTGCTTTATGTACTATGCTGTGGGGAGCAGAGAAAAGTGCTCTCCAGCTATAAATAAAACGTGTGTCCGTCTGCCTGTCTGTATGTGTGTATATACTGTGTATATATATATATATTTTATTTTTTTTTTCTCACACAATCAATTGATAGATATAAGCAATTAAGCGCTGCTTAAATGTAAATATACATGCACTTATACATTTTAATCATTTAAAATCATTAATTGAAATCCAGCTTTTTGCTGTTAAAATATACATTTACGATATGTAGGTGTGTATTTTTCTTCAGTATATCAACTAGACATTTATAATTCTTGAGGTGTAATTATAAAATATGACTACCATTTTAATTATGTAGTACTTGTTTCTTAACAAAACTTATGTTGTATGACACACAGCAACAAATAAACAAATTACAAATCTATAAAAAAGCCTATTGTTTACTAAGTAGCAATTTCAAATTCATCTTTATCTTGTCTTTTTCCAATTGAGAGTGTAAGCTGCTGCATTTTAAACAAGCACACTGTTCAAACTTATGCAGTGCCCATTTCATTCCTTAAAGTAGCTTTTCTTTAGTTGCACAGGGTGACTTCTCCCATTACTTTTTTTTCCCAATTCATTACTCCACCTTCTTTAATTTAAGGGCTTAATATACGTCTCATTCACTTATAAACCAAACTTCCAGTCGCCGCTTTGTTTACACTGCAGGAAGAATACTGCAAAAGAAAAGACACACACTGGTTCAACAACCATAATATGTTGCATAAAGGAGCACTGCAACTAAATTACTGTAAAGCTTACAAAAGCAGGGTCTGTAATATCAGTTTATGTGATTGGACTTTTTACTGATCAAGTTTTTTTTTGTTTTAGTGAAAATTGGTCGATTTCAATCAGCAGCCAATTGATCGGAGTATCCCTATTAAAAAGGATATTAGGAAGGCTAAAAGGCAGTTAGACAGAAATATTGCAGATAATGCAAAAAAATAACCCAAAGAAATTCAAAATTTTAATAGTAAAATAACAGTCCAAGAGGAAGCAAAGAGTACTAGGAATAGAAAAGCTCAGATAGAATTAACAGAAAATGAAACATGCTTTGAACTTGCATTTTATTGAGGCTTACACATAGTCGATAATATCCCAAGAGTAACAGAGACCAAGGATGTAATTAATGATTTGGAAACTGTAGAAAGAGAAGTGGTGCTTAGTTTAAATAGGCACAAATCTAACAAATAACCAGGAACTGATTACATTTCTCTTCGAGTGCTTAAGGAGGTTAGTGAATGCATATATAACCCTTGACACACAGTCTTATAAAGTTACTGTGTACTAGGGAAAATGTTAAGGACTAGAAATATCATACCGTTACATAAAAGAGTGATCAGGCAGATGCAAGTAGCTATGGGCCGTAAGCTTAACAATATGGGTAAATTAATGGAGGAAATTATTAAGGGAAAAAGTGAGCATCATATGGCAAACACAGGAGTATTAATGAACAGTCGACAAGGGTTCAGGTAATGTAGAACTTTAGCAACCTTGCCATCTCAACTTGATGTTATTTTAGACAATCTAGGTGAATAGGATTGATGATGTCCTTGGGCTGAATGGCTTGTTCTCATCACAATTTTTCTAATGTTCTAATGTTTAGACGTCGACTGAAAAATGGATGATTTTGTAAAGACGTGTACCAAGATAGAAGTGGTGAGGATGAGGCCCAGAGGGAGGCCAAAGTAAACATGACTAGAGGTGGTACTGGATTATACAAGTAGTACAGGTCTCTCCCCAAACAGTGATGAGTGGAGAAATCCAGTACTAATTAGTGGCGTGGGTTTGGGGACAACCTAACATAGATAAGCCCAGAAAATGACAAACAGCTGACAATGATAATTATAACATTCCTTAAGAAAGCATGGTGGGAACGGCATAGGAGAAGTTATTAGACAAAACTGTAAGGGTTTTCAAAATACAGAGGTTATTTTTTAATTATTGATAATTATGTTTTGAGTACCTTTATTTAAAACACAACTTTCTCTAGGGACGTCACAAAAAATGATACTTTGCTACTAATTCAATATCCAAGTTCTGAAAATGTAAAAAGGTAACAGCTTTCTTACAGCATCAGTAGTACTGGAAACGTATGTACGTCAGTACTGTTGAGAGTAGGTTTACATGCATTACTGTGAGTAGACAAAACTCTGGAAGGCACAATAAATGAGAAAAGTAAAAACTACAAATAAAAATAGATACCTGTGGCAATGATATAGCACCACATCAGCACATTTTGAAAAGAAAAGCAGCAGAGGTTATGTCTGAGAAAGCTTTTCTGTTAGTGACAAAAAAAACAAAGACAACTACATACTGTACTGTATTTAATGTATTCTGAATATTGATGATTTTCACAACAAAAACAGTACACCATTTTTGAGCAGTGTGGCAGGATGAAGCTGCCCAACAACATGTTTAAAAACATGAAAATGGGTCCAAGATAACTGGAAACAGAAGTATTATATTCTATTTATTTAAGTACCAGAAATGTTTGCTAACTTCATCACTTAAAAAAAACAATATTCAAAGACATATAAAAACACTTATGCATCATCCATCCATCCATCTCCTTTACCTTAACTTATGATAGTAAAAGAGTCACAGGACAGAACTTGACAAATTTCAAGAATACATAAATACTGTACCACTACAGCTATTTTCAGATCTAACAGTTCTTATGTGGGTAATACATATTGTGATGAAAATACACCTACTTAACCAGAGCTGCCAACAATGGCAACAGTAAAGGATGGTGGTAAGATTCACATCAAAAACCCTGTCATTTTCAGATAGACCTTTGGCTATGCAATTTAAAATAATGAATGTTTTAAATGTTGGCAACTTGTTTGTTAAGTAGAATGTAATTCAAGAAATCAGTAGAACAAAGAACTACAGCTAATTCATGTATACCCTTTTATAGCAAGTTCATTTAAAAAGTGATTCATTCTCAAACAATAAAAATGTATATTATATAAGAACTCAAAAACTCCCACCAATTATAGTAAAGACATTTAACAGTAAGTCGAAGCTAACCAACGTACATGTTATTTAGTAACACATTTGCAAATTTTAAATACTGTAGGTACAGTACATACAGAAAATGTGGGGGAGAAAAATTGTTGAACAAATTAACAATGCAGAAAACACCACAAAATCTCCTCATTGATATCCTTTGAAGTAATATGCATTTGTTTATGCTCATTATTTCAAAAGCTAAAATTAAGTACAATCCAACAAGTTACCATATTTCAATTAGTGCTGGGCAATATAGCAAAAGACCTTGTGGAGGGTTCACGATATATTTAAATATGCCATCACAGAAAACACTTTCAACTGTTCTTAACAAAATAAAAAAAACAAAATGAAATGGTTGTCCACATTTTGCAAACTAAAAAAGCAACTGTATCCTTCCTAGGAATACAAAAACATATATACTATATTTTTATTGTTAATGACAAAAACTGCTAAATAAAAAAAACTTTCTGTGCGGACTTTTCTGTACTTTTCTTGTAATCTGGTTTTACATTTGTATCCCTCGTTCTTCACTTACAAGACTATTTCTTAAACTGCTGTTTTCCTTATAACGTCATTTTTTTTTTTTTTTAAGTCTTCACTGAACTTCCCTATTTGTCTGCCATATCTTACTTTTCTTTTTTTCCTGTCAATTTAACCATGACTGGGGCCGGAAACAAAGGACAAAGAGTAGATGACAAATTAGAATGCAGTAAAGAATTCAAAAATGTTGGTGCGGTACACATGCACAGCAGGTTAGAGATAATGAAAGTACGAAAATTCCAAAGTCTCAAAAAAAGGATAGGAAAGATCACATTAGCGCAAATAAATAGAAATTATTATTCGGTGAAAAAACGGAACAGTGAAAAGAGATCAAATATATTGTTCGGATTTAAGTCAGAGACTTGTAGATCATCTAATTCGTGTTGCCAGCGAGAATTAAAAGATTCCAAAAATGTTGTTGGGGTATGAAGTCCCGTGAGACGGAGACTTTTAACATGAGATTCTTTCAAGTCCCGCCCTATTTACAACAATTTTCAAATAAAACCATGGTCATCTAACCTCCATCGTGTAAATGCTTTTGTCAGACACACTTCCTGCGCTATCAGCTCTTATCAGGACAATAATTTTATAGAGTCTAAATGACACGTCAACGACAAAGCGAAGAAGAAAGAGCATGGACAAACATTCGAGAAAGTCGTTTTATTTATTAGAGAGCAAGAAACAACATTCACTCACAAGCAGTTATACGTTGCGTTTTTAGGATGCAAATTCAAACACGCAATCAAAATTCAATGCGATCTTGAAGAAAAGTTAATTCGAAATATTGCTTTTGCAAAAGTTTTAAGTAAAAGTGAAAATAATGCATATGTAACAATTCCCATGAAAATAACAATCTGTTTAAATTGTATATCCGGTAAACCAAATCCAGGGGTGGGCAAGTGAAATGAGGAGGGGGCGGAGCCTTCCAGTATATAATATGAATAAAGCTGTTTGGAATCTGCACATCTGTTCACATCCACTAAGAAGCAAAAAAAAAACATGGGGGAACATGGGTGGTGTTGTGCCAGTGCTGAATAATTTCAGACTTTGGAATTTTGGATTAGGGATACTCAACCTGTATGAGCAGTCCTTATCCCCCCACACAACAAGTTGTCCGTCTAATTAGATTTCCAAATAATTATTTAATTAAATAATTTGCAGCTCTCTTTCATGTAAAGTGAAATGCTGCTTTTCTCATGGAGTATTCTGTGGTGTACAGAAATCCCTTGTGCATTACTCAAATAGGAAAGCAGTACCACAAGCTGTCACATTTGAAAGTTGACTCCCACCTGTCGAACCATGATAGACAGATAAGCTACTTACTAAATGTCACACTTTAAGACTGAACCAATCAAACATCTCCCATCTAAATACAACCATCTTGAGCGTTACACCCACCTGTGGTACCTAACTGCCAAAAGGGAAGTACTGTAAGTGCATAAAAAAAAAAAAAAAAAAAAAAAAAACTAGGTTACATGACAACAGTGCACTCCGATATGCTTGTTCCAGACAGTTGACTTGTTCTTATCCCCCACTGTAGCCTAGACACCATTAATAATTCTAATAATACATTTTATTTATATAGCACCTTTCCCATGCTCAAGGCACTTCACAGAGTCTTAGAAAAAAACAGCAGGGTATATGTAACATTTGATACAAATGTTTTCCTGAATAGTACAATGAAATAGATAACAAAACATTAAATAGAATAAAGGACAATAAACCAGAGTAAAATACTAAATTCAATACTAAAAAAAAACCTAACAAATAACCTAATTTGTGATATAACAGACACACAAATTATCCTGAGCACCTGGACAGAGAGTTAAACTGAAAGAAAGGACAGAATGTTAAGTTAAGTTAAAAGCCTGAGTTTTGAGTTGTTTTTTAAAAGAATGAATGGAATCAGCTGATCAAATTAATTTCTGGATGTCATTCCAAAGTTTGGGTGCCATGGAGCTAAAGGCCCTGTCACCCATAGAGTGCAGGTTAGTGTAAGGCACAATAAGATGAGGGTAGAGTGGTGGCTCGGAGGCTAAGGATCTGCACTGGTATCCAGAAGGTTGCCGGTTCGAATCCCTGTCACTATCAAAAAGAGATCCTATTCTGCTGGGCCCTTGAGCAAGGCCCTTAACCTGCAATTGCTCCAGGGGTGCTGTACAATGGCTGACCCTGCACTCTGATCCCAAGGGGCATGCGAAAACTAACAAATTCCTAATACAAGAAATTGTATAAGGCGAAATAAAGAACAAAAAAAAAAAAGATTACTAGAATCAGAGGACCTTATTCTCCAAACAGGAGCATAGTGATTTAGAAGGTCACTGCTGTAGTCCGGTGCAAGGCCATTTAAAGCTTTGTAGGTTATTAATAGAATTTTATATTCAATCCTGTAAGACACAGGGAGCCAGTGAAGGCGAAGCAGGATGGGTGTGATGTGCTCGCTGTTGCTGGTTCGTGTAAGCACTCTTGCAGCAGAGATTTGAATCAACTGGAGCTGTGGTATAAGATTAGAAGGGGCACCTGCCAGCAGCGAGTTACAATAATCGATGCGGGATATGATAAAAGCATGGACAAGTTTCTCAGCATTAGAAAAGGAGAGGAATAAGCGAACACGGGATATGTTACGGAGGTGAAAGTAGTAAAGTTTCTTAATGTGGTTTACATGAGCGGAATAAGAAAGGGAGGAATCAAAAATGACACCAAGTTTCCTTGCATCAGAAGAAGGTCCGATGAGATCACAGTCAAGGGTGACTGAAAAGGAGCTCATTTCTTAAGTAGCACTTTAGTGGCAATTTGCAGGAGTTCAGTTTTGTTGCAATTTAATTTTAAAGAGTTCTGTTCCATCCAGGTTTTAATTTCACTGAGGCAAGTTGTGAGCTGAGAAAACTCTGATGAAGTTGCACTTTTGACATTGAAATAGAGTTGAGTGTCATCTGCATAAAAATGATAACTCAGTCCATAGCTACGAATAATATGGCCAAGGGGAAGCATATAAATACAGAAGAGAAGAGGGCCAAGGACAGAGCCCTGAGGAACTTCTTGTGTGACTGGCGCTGAACTGGATCTGCTGTTGCCATGACTAACAAACTCTTGCCTATCAGTCAGATAGGACCTGAACCACTGGAGGGCAGTGCCAGAGATACCCAGCATGTTCTCCATTCTGGACAGTAGAATATCATGTCTGACTGTTTCAAATGCTGCACTGAGGTCTAACAGAATTAATACTGCAAGGTAAGAATGCATAATGGATAACTCCAAAGTATTTTTCCCTTGTCCCAGACAAGGCACTCTTTACTCTTAACAAAGTCACTCTGCCTAACAACATATATAACAAAATGCTGAAGCAAGGCAGAGAATATGCTGATGCTGTCAGTTGGACACAGGCTTTATCTTCATCCTCTTCTTTCTCACACTGATTCCATTCTGCTGTGTCTACTTTAAGTGCTGAAACTATTATCTGCTTTTGTCTTTTTATAAACTTTGCCTTGTCCATTATTTTTTTTTCAACATCTGATCTTTGATATCCGAAAAACAAAGACAACAGACTTTGGAAACAGCTCATTAGTAAGAAATGCCTCCTGTCATATTCTTTGCAATAATGCTTTAACTGTACACACCTGACCAGCTGATCAAACTGAAATATTTTCTCCTCTATTAACTGTACCATTAAGATAAAAAAATTAATTAGAATTAATATTTTAAAGTGATTTTCATGTTTGAAAATCACTTTAAAACATTAATTCTAATTAAATGATTTAATCAAAAAAATTGTTCAGCCCTAAGTTCAAAGTAGTATTGTATTGTTGATATGTTTAGACATAAAAAAAGCGGGTCTATGGTTATGAAAAACTTTTGTTCCAGTGGACTCTTGTAACCAAATTCTGGAAGTCGAAACTTGCATGGAATATGTCTGTTGATGGAAAAACACATCAAGTTTTACTGATTTTACAGAAGAATGTTTCAGACTTATAAACTGATTTAAACTAAACTGACTGACTGACCTACAGATATTTACAATATGTCAAAACTTATGCTTAAACCTCTTACAGTCTTTCATAATGATATAGTACCTCAGAGTTGAAAAGGGTATAATGACCATCGCACACAAGTCTAACACAAAGTGATGGCTGATCCTGGAGCAAGAATTGCCCAGAGTGTCACTTTCCATTCCCAGTAGCTATGCTATCCGAGACAGCATGGCTGTGAGACATACTCAGAATACCAGAAATTGAAAGCGCGGGTACTATCACTCACCTAAAGAGATGGTCTAGTAGCCTAACTCTAATTGAGCTTATTGCACAGCTGCATGTGCTGCCAGTTACATTTGGTGAAACATGTTAATGAAAGCATAAATTGAAAATGTTGACAAATTATGCATCATACTGCATTATGTCACAGCACATGTGACAGCTGCTACATAAAACTTGAATGAAGCCGACACTTTTTAAAAAATGTTTTTATTTTAGTTTTTTACTGCTCCCAGTTGCCTTCAGACTAACCAAATTATCAAAAAAACCTACCACCTTTTGTATGGAATGATAAATTGCAAATTTTGACCTTGGCTCACAGGAGACACTAATAGCATAGTTGAAGAAGATGTACATTTCAAGCAGAAGCCCGCTTCAGGTTTGGCCACGGATTTATACTACTTCTTGTTTCTTTTTTAGGCATGGCCCTCTTTTCATTGATTGAATAAGCTTGTTGTTCTACTTCCACTTTTAACATGAATTAATAATAAAAATAAGTTACATTAATTGAGTGCTTTTCACAAACCCAAGGTCGCTTTACATACAGGGTAAAAAAAAAAAAGAATTTACTAATAACTTTATTTGAATTGAACCATTAGGCCTTTCTGAACATTTCACATTTTTTTTTGTACAACAAAAAATTCACGTACAGTAGTTACTATTCTGAGTTGCAATACAAATGAACAAGAAATGAAAATTGACCCCATATGCATTTCAAACAGTATATTACAACCCTAATGCAAGCTCAAAACAAGACACACAAATACATGCTAAGAAAAATGTTTTTAATGCAATAAAAGGGCTCAATGTTATGTTTATATGGCATTTTCCCTATTTTAATTTACAACCATTTTTTATAATCAGTTAATGAAATTAAAAAGCATTGATTCAACTACCTCCAGTAATTAATTTAAAATAGTCTTAACTTATTTACAGGGATAAGTCTAACTTCAGATCATTAAATATAGTGAAGGGCTAAACCCTAGAAAGGATGATACAGCACTCTCTTTAACAGGTCCATATTAACTCAACACAGGACAATTTAGAGTTGCTATATAGTCTAAAACAAATTTTATTTTAATATTGAAGAAAAGAGAAGGACTGGAGGAAATCAAATAAAGTGTAAACTCCAAACAGATGGTCAGCAGGTAAGGTATGAAACCCAGGTTAATGGAAATACATGCATGTAGCAGCAATGCTTACAGCAAGTTACAAAATTCCATTTTAAATATTGCAAATGACAGAGATGATTAACATAAGCCAGGATTATGGTTAAAATAAAAATCAGGTAAGATCTTTATAGAGGAAAAAAATCCTTTCTTTTGTAAGCCCAGACTTTAAAAAGAAAAACTGTACTGTGAGCAGAATCGAGTTATGTAACTTCTGAGCATCATCAACAAAGCTTCACACAGTATAAAAATGTGCCAGAGGTATGAGTCGGTCAAGGTAAGAGTGGGTATCCTAGTTTCAAACGCAAGGTTCTCTCATGACCTATGCAACTTACATCAAGAAAATACAGGACAGAAAGGAATAAACTAAAACTGTTGGTAAAGTACACCAATGAATTCAAAAAGGTGATGCTGGTTAAGAAACAAAACAGAGACTAAATAATCTAGCTTCAAATGAAAAATGACAAATTTTCTACAAATGTGTGCTCTACCTAAGCAATATGGAATTTTTAATAAGCAAGAAATGCACAGAAGTTTGTGGAAGCAGACAAATATAAAAACATGAAGTTGCTCAGTGTTAAACACATTTTAGTTAGTTTACACAGTACTCTAAAACCGTTGTCACTTTCTGATCTATTATAAACTTAAAAATGCTTATGTTACTGCATGTCAGTAAATGTGTTTGAAAACAAACCCAACTGAAATCTGTAACAATACCTAAAAATCTGGCTATTCAAAATAATGGTACATAAAACAGAATCGATAAAAACAGAAATAAACTTCAATATCTGCGTGGAAGTTCTTAAGTAACAGTTAATCCATTTGGTAGATTTCACAATAAATTAGTAACCCAATTCTTAAATACTGCCTACCTAATGGTTCTATTCCAACAATGTGTCCAAACAGGAAATTCCAGAAGTTAAGCACATGCTGCGTGAAGACATTTGCCTCTTCTGTCCTGAACTGGCTATTCCTCTCCTTTATCCATGTGTTCCTTAACAGTCCTTAAAACTTTAGTTTTTCTTCTAGTAAAATTCATCTGCTCTCCATGTTGTATAAAGAACTGAATCTGTAATGCATTCATTTTACAAATAGTTAGTGCCTAGTTTTATTTATGATTTGTAAGGTTTGTATTTTAGATTTATGCAGTAGCAGTTACCACTAAAAAACTTTTCAACATAAAAGATAGGCAAAAAAGTTTCAAAGGATAAATGGGTATTTAAATCACATCATAGCAGAAAGAGGAAAAAAAAAAACACTGAAAAAGATTGGCTCTGTTACAATGTAATCCCCTGCTTGGCTTTAAAGTAAGAAAAATGAATTAAATTAATTGAAAGGACAGAGATTTAACATTTTTTATCCATACCCTCTGGGAAAACAGCTTATCTTAATAACAAGGTGGGGGAAGAAACAGAAGTGATGCAGAAGGAAACAAAGATAAGCCAATTTTCTACAATGTGCACCAGCCAACAGAGGTAGTGGAAAAGAAAATGAGTCAATCTAAAATTTCATATTAAGCACAAGTCATGTAATAAAAACAGACAAAGATACACACAACAAATACAATGAACTATTAAGGAGTTTTAATTAAGGTGTTTCATATTTGCATTGAGTACTGTTCCACTATAACAGTAAAGCAGTGCCCTCATCATTTAGATTACATGGTGTCCTTTTATGTTTTTAAGAGACAAATAACAGCTGTTTGGAACAACACGTTTTCACTTGCTATGATATGACCTAATCATTTCCTCACCCTAGTTTGCAAGCAGGACTAATGTCCCCATATAAATTAATTCATTTTTAAGTTGTCTTATTAACTTCATAGGGATTCTATTCTTATTTTTAAGGTACTGAGCACAAGTCAATAACTAACATTCCATGGAGCACCAGCATGTTTTTAAAAAAAAAAAAAAAAAATTTACACGACAAAATACTGGTGGGGCCTTTACTTGAACCATTAAATAGCAGATAACTTCAAACATATTAAAAGCTTTTATCAGGCTTTGTAAATGCAATTATGCAATTGTAAAATATGCATATTTAGATAAAGTATTTCCATGCTGCATTGTGCTGGATTTAATATGCAGTTTCCTTGCTATGTAGCTTTGGCAAATTATTTGCTGAAGGTGCTGTACATGATACCAGGCTTTTTGGTAATATAACTGGGTGAACCATCAGCGTTTCATATGGACTATTCTAATCGTTGCAACAGCAAGCAACCCACTACATGTGCCAGGTTAAAGTGGCAACCTGGTCAGATGCTCAAAGGATACACACAACAATGCTGTGTGGAGTGCACCACAGGATTCCAAAAAACGTAGGCGTCCATGTCTGGAGGCTGCTGTAACAGCCAATACAGGTTGATTAGCATAGTCTACATATGGTTGTTTCAGGTTGCCAACCAGATGGGGTTCAATGCACATTTATGTAAGGTCATTTACAAGATGTTTATAAACAGTAAATTGAATACAAATGTGCATGTGCCAGGTTTTCAAAATTAGATTTTATTTTGGTGTACACTTTTTGCTATTTTCTGGTATATGCATAATTTTCATGCTCAATTCCATGCAAAGTTTTAATAAAATGACACCTGGGGCATCTTCATTGAGCTGATTTTGTGCATATCATCCCTCAACCGATCAAGCCAGCGTTTTCTCCTGTGGTCTGAGACACAAGGCTGTTTTTACCACTGACTGGTTCTCATTGCGGATCAAGTGGTCATACTTTCAGAGGCACACTATTCTATTTGAAGATAGTAATGAATGGAAGATATTGAGGACAACAATTAATAATAGTATTGTTATTAGGTGCCAACATAGTGCAGTGGTAAGATTGCTTTGTCTCAGTGAAGGAGACTGGGGTTTCCATGTTCCCTTCAGATGGTCTGGTTTCCTCCCACAATCCAAATACCTGCTGATTAGGTAGACTGGCATTGCTAAAGTGGCTGGGGTAAGTGTGTGTATTCACCCTGTGATGATGTACATCCAGGGATTTTTCTTGTCTTACGTCCAATGCTTGCTGGCGAAGGTTTCAGCTGCTCCTAAACTTTGTCCAGGATAAGTAAATTAGAAAGATAGATGGATAGATAGATAAATGAACGGATGCCTATCTGTTCAGTTCTTATCACTTGATTAAATAGTACTGTATGTGCTTGCTCAATATTGTCTCACATTGAAACACACATGCATTATCAGTCTAGTGGTAGTAGGCAATCTTTGCAACATAAAGAAATAAGCTTTAGAATAGTGAAATAATAAATGTGATCATAATTGTGGCTTTATAAGTATTGTTTAATGATCTACAGAAAACTAATTCACATCTGCACATCAACATTCAATAATGTCAATAACAGTCACTTGGCCATGACTTCCTAAGGGCCTAAAATCATCCTCACTGTTCTGCAGACTTTGTTGAGGAGTCTCCATGGGACTGAAATGTTGCAACACAGGAAGACAAATGTGGTAGATGTTAGGGTAATGGTCACAGGCAGTCTCCTTTTAAGACAGCTGAAGAGTACAACAACTTACTTTTTTGCCTTCTCAAAATAATATGGATTTACTGTTTTGCAATATGTTTGTAATTTCAAGACATGGATAGACACACAGATACCCAGGCGGATCAATACTCTGTAACATCTTTGGCTTGAAAAAATGGACGTATCTAGTTAAGTTTTATCTAGTTAAGGCCTTTTCATTCACCTTTGGAGCCGTGTACCCTTTAGCCCTATTGCAGATTTCAATAATAGACATAAAAGTTTTACATTTTATTAAAAATAAATAAATAAATCAAAGCTAACCTTAAGATCATAAATTCATACGGAAAATTAATATGTACCAAGACTGTAAAAAAAATTGACTTCTGCTTTGGAAACTAGCAAAGACATAACATATAATTATGTTCTATCACTTTGGGAGTGGATAATAGTTTGAAACAATGTCACCTTTGTCATCAAAACATTTAAATTATGATAAGTTATATAAATGGTTAATAATGTGCAAAATCTAAATAATAATGTTAATAACGTTTCTGAATCTAAATCACTAGGTCAAAATGACCTGCCAAAACACACCTTTAACAATTGTTACAAAAGATTCTATAAGAAAAGTGATCCGTTAAATCGAGGAGACTCTGCAGTCAGCACACAGCTGATTTATTGAGCAGAACAACCTCAGCCACTCTAGTGGGGACTAGTAATCTACTTGTAAATCTCTCTAAAGGTAAAAAGGTCATGTATCTCAAGTAACAATATATGTGTTTTATTGTTGAAGGGGGAAACAGGAGTTTAAATTGGGTCTAGCTTGAACTCAGAAATGGAGAGGTAAAGTAATGAAGCTATTTCTCTATTTCATCATGCAAAGTGAACAGAATAAATCAGTATGTGTACATGCATATTATTTCACTCGAGTCATGTCCAGTTTTATTTATTTATTTTTACTACAGTATTTTTTCAGTTTAATAAATTGAGATAAAAAAATCCACTTGCGCTAGAAAAATATGTAACTTTTTTATTACATACATTCTATACCTGTTTCTGAAGAACACTAAAAGTAATCATTCTCGGTTTGACCAACAGTCTGGTAAAGATGAACTAAAAAAGGAAGGTTGTGTTTGAAGGATAGTTAGTAATCATTTAACTCAATGAAATATGCAGTAAAAAGCCAGTATTTCTAATAATCACGCATACTTCATATCCAGTGGCACAAAGTATCCTTAACTAGTAAAATTCAACGACTTTTCATGGTAGGTATTATTAGTTACAAATAAAGAGGTGGTCACAATAGGCCTGCGAGGATTAGAGTTCCCTGGAGTAGAACTGCTTATAAGATCAGCAAAGATAAACATAACAGTAATGAAAATCTAATTACATGCAGAAATATTCATTAATATTATGTAACACTGAAATCATTTCCTCCCAGTCCTTTTTAAAGCAATAAACTAAAAATTGCCTATCAAATGACTTGTAACTGTATTGACTTTCTTTACACTCAAATGTACCATGGGTAGCAAACAATGCATTTTGCAAAAAATTTGTAGCGTAACATTTTACAACCCACTTAATAAAATTCAGGATCATGGAGGGATAGAGCCAATCCTGGCAGCACTGGGGCAACAGTTACCAAGTAATCTATCATGCATGTTTCTGGGAATGTAGGAAAAAAGCTCCAAGCAGACAACGACCATGTATGGCACGCAAAGCAAGGACAAAGTCGCAGCACTTGCCACTCTGTAACTGTGTTGACCAATAAAATAAATAAATAAATAAATAATCTAACAGTAAGTTAGAACCTGACCGAATTGAAACTGACACTTGAAATCAGAAGGGAACATTTTTTAAAGCAAACTTCACACAAACCATGTACAGTACATACCTACTGATTAATACATTTTAAGTTACTTATACTTACTTAAGCATTCTACTTTTTATGCAAAAAATTTTAAATAATTATTTTTATAAACTCTGCAGCAGAGTCATACTGATTCTGAAGTATTCTGAAAAGTGCTAAAAGATTTCAAAACATTAAACTTCTAATACTCATTAACTATCTAAAAATAAAAGGTGTTTTTTCTTTATCATTAATAACTTCCAACAGTGTTTTGGTATACAAACTGCTTTTCAGGCACAGGGGGTCATTTTTTAGTCTTGTTGGCCAAAAATGGTGGGTACAGGAACACAGTTGATAATATTTGACAAAAAGCCTATATTTCAGCAGCATTTTTCCATATCAGTGACGTTGAAACAGCTGATGCTAAAGGTCATGTCAGGATTAGGGCTGCAACTAACAATTATTTTGATAATCGATTAATCTGGCAATTATTCCATCAATTAATCAATTAGCTGGATTATAAAAGATTAATTTGCAATTAAATACAAAGTGCATGAAATGGAACTTTTCACCAAATAAAGAGATTTGTATAAAAGTTTTAGAAATGTATTTTTTTAAATTAACTACTTGTATATATTACAAATATATAGATTTTTATACATGTGCAAAACAATACATTGAAAATAAATAGTAATAAAAATCACTCAGTAGAACATCTGGCTCTGGTTGTATAATGAAAATACACACACACAAGATTTTGTTAAAAAACAGCAGTTTTCAATAAATTAACTACTTTCACAATTTGGTTTATGTATTCAGAAGCACACTAAACCCAATTCAAAATTAAACATGTAATTGAAGTTTTTATTTATTTTTTCAGTTTCTGGCAAAGCATCATGTAAATATCTGACCACCACAATATTCCATCACAGAAGAATCTGTTGCATCATCATGACTGACCTTTTTTTTTTTTTTTTGTAGTAATGTTTGAAATTATTTGTCATATGCTGGGGAGATGACCAGATTATTTTCCTTTTGCACTTATCTGGAAACACATATTCCTTGGCACATTTGCTTGCAGCTTACACACTGTCACAGCCTGCCACATCTCTTTTGCTGTCAGAAGTGTGCTCTTAGATTTTCACGCTTTAAAACTGTGAACCTGGCATAAAATCTGTTTTACTGGCTAAACTAGGCTTGCTGTAGCAGCACTTGCACATTATCGTGTCTTCCTCCAGATTGTTCAAATGCCATTTGAAGTCCGATAGCTAACTAGTCTTGAATTTTTGCTTTTACATCCTGCTTGCACCTTTCAACTTTCAGTAGCAGTCCTGTGACATTCACTGTGACACTCTTGCAGAGATTTTGATTTCATTTGCACAACTGAATGAAAAGGAAAAAAAAAAAAAAAGGTTTTCTGCTCGGGCAGAGACTTCCATTTCTTCACAACGACACACACGCTAATGTTACATGTGATTGCAAGTATGTAATGCAGCACTAAAATTTAGCACAGTGATTGCATCAAAAAAAAAATTTGAATGTTTACTAGCTAGAGGCTAATGACAAATACCTTTTAGTAGCCTATCATAAAACTCTGTCACATAGATGGGGGCTGGACAAAGACTCTACCCAAATTATTCCTTACTTCAAACCAGAAGTCATGTCATTATGCCTGGCAAATGTTGTGTTCATATATCTGTATTACATAACGCTGAAGTAACATTCAGCTTACGATGATGATGATGGCAAGCCTCCACCGAGCCTGTAACGGTATGTTTACTGTTTAAATGTTTGTATATATCTGTTGTGCTCCCGTGCTATACAAGTCAGACCTACACATTTTGAAACTCACAACCTTTTCTTTTCTGCGTTAAGAATAAACTGCTCCCAAACACCATCTTTTCTGGCACTTGCATACCGTCTGCTTTTTTCAAAAGTGTTCACAATTGAATGAAGTAGTGACATAATTGCAAGCCACAAGGTGCGCAGCCTAATGACGTAATCAACTAATTGATGAAAGAAAAAATTGCTGTTTTTAATAATTTATTATTGATGACGATTAGTTAAATCACAAATTAATCAGATCACTAGGACAGCATTTTTTCACTTAAGAAATATAGCAAAAGTTACACCTCTTATAACAGTGCAAGATGCTGAGAAATTAATCCACGCTTTTGTTTTCAGTCGGCTAGATTACTGTAACGCACTCCTCTCAGGACTACCCAAAAAAGACATCAATCAATTGCAACTAGTGCAGAATGCAGCTGCTAGAATCCTAACTAGGAAAAGAAAATCCGAGCACATTTCTCCAGTTTTGATGTCACTACACTGGTTACCTGTGTCATTCAGAATTGACTTTAAAATACTGCTTATGGTTTACAAAGCCTTAAATAAACTCGCTCCATCTTATTTCAGAATGTCTTTCACCTTACACTCCAAACCTTAGATTTTCAAATGAGTGTAACCTTAGATTTTCAAATGAGTGTCTGCTTAGAATTCCAAGAGCTAAACTTAAAAGAAGTGGTGAGGCGGCCTTCTGCTGTTGTGCACCTAAAATCTGGAATAGCATTTCAATAGGAATTTACCAGGCTAATATAGTAGATCACTTTAAAACACTGCTGAAAACACATTACTTTAATATGGCTTTCTCATAGCTTCATTTTAGTTTAATCTTGATGCTCTGTATATTCAATTAATTATCATTACTATTCATAGTGGCTCCAAAATCTGTACTAACCCCTATTCTCTCTTCTGTTCTTTTTCCGGTTTTCTGTGGTGGCGATTTGCACCACCACCACCTAATCAAAGTACCATGGTCATGGTGTCCCTACATTGATGGATCAAAGGCCAGAAGTCCATGTGACCGTCATCAAGTCCTTTCATGAGAACCCTGAATACAATGAGGACTGATCATTTATGTTAGGTAGAATGCCTAGAAGGGGCTGGGCAGTCTCGTGGCCTGGAACCCCTGCAGATTTTATTTTTTCTCTAGCCATCTGGAGTTTTTTTTCTGTCCTCCCTGGCCATCGGACCTTACTTTTATTCTATGCTAATTAATGTTCTCTTATTTTAATTCTTACTTTGTCTTGTTTTCTCTTTCTTCATCATGTAAAGCACTTTGGGCTACATTATTTGTATGAAAATGTGCTATATAAAATAAAGGTTGTTGTTGCAGCCCTTGTCAGGATCACACAAAAAGAAAATCAAATCAACTTAAATTGGTATTATGGCATTTAAATTATTGTGATTCATAGACTTTCCAGGGAACTCTGTACCAGTCCAGAGTCACAGGGCACCAGCATCTGCTCTGGAAACATTGCGTGCAAGACATGAAACAACCCTAGACAAGCACATTCCAGTGCCCTCTCGTATGCTCATCAACACTCATTCATAATGGGAAAATCATACGTTGCCATTTACTATAAACATGTTCATAAGGTATAGTAAGTAAGTACTGTTTAGACAAATTAGTCAAACTGAATTAAATAACTGAATAAAGTGATGGATGAACGTTAATTTAAAAGAAAGTAATATGACCTCCATGTGGAAAACTGAACCTTTTAATTCAATAAGTGGTGACACAGCTATGACGTTAATCAAATTTTTCCCATCTTAACTTGAGTTGGCTTCAAAGAAGTTCCTCCAATTTCCCTCACAAAACTGCTTCACGTGCACCCAATTCAGCAATGCTACAACATTTCCTTTGAGTCACAATATAGACATTGAATAAATCCTTCCAAAATAGAAAATCTCTTTTATAAGAAATAGAAATTCTCCCATTCAATTTCTGGTGAGATTATTGCTATAATGGAGGTACCATTTTCCACTCAAGTGGAACTCTTAACACGGATGGAGCCTTCAAAACATTGTTGCATAACTCTGAACACTTTGCATTATACTGGAAGTCATTCAGATTGTTTTGGAGTATCATTTCTCTTTAAAACTTCCATATTAATGCTGCTGCATTCAATTTGCTTTATATTACTAATGAAAGCACACACACATCAGCAATAAGAATGAATGTTGGAGATCTTTGAATGTGGTGCTTGGGCTCTTTAGAAAATCCTGTAGGACTTGTCTTGTTGTTCCATATAGGAATGTCAGAAGACAGGACTCCTGACCAATGAATGAATGGGAGGAGTGGCTCTTCAATTTAAAAGTGCAGTATTAAATAAATAAGTTTCCTGTTTATGATGTGCACAGATTTTTCTGGTAGTTTCAATTTAATAATGTTTTAGCAAAAAATGTTCAGAACAAATGAGTGGATAACAAACATGTGGAATATGTAATAAAATGTAATTTGAGTTGGTTTTTTTTAATGGCTGTTTTTTAGATTGTTTGCCATTGTACAGCATTGGTCAACATTGAGTTGTGTCATAATTTTTTTTTTATCTTCACTCTCCATGAAAACATAAGATTAAAATATTCTCTCAATCATCACTACAAAACAGATGTTGTAATAAGTATTTTAGAAGTATACTTAGAATATTCTAAGTATTATTTTGTCAACTGCAAGTATCAATTGCCTTAAGTATATTTTTTATTCTTAAGTAATTAAAACTAGTTTTAATTAAATAATATTTTGTAAAAATGTAACATTCAAAGAACTATTGCAAAGGCTCATAAACTTTCAAACACAACCAAATATTTTCAGATATATTTTAATCATTAAAGAGACTAAACACTTTTTTAATTTTTAAGAATATTATTTGTAATATTGGGAGAAGGTTGCTAAGGGTAGAGCTGCCAGGGAAGAGGAAAAGAGGAAGGCCTAAGTGAAGGTTTATGGATGTGGTGAGAGAGGACATGCAGGTGATGGGTGTAACAGAACAAGATCCACTGTGGCAACCCCTAATGGGAGCAGCCGAAAGAAGAAGTAGTTAATATGCAGTGAAAGCATCTCTTAAAATGTAAAATATTTAAATGCCAGAAGAATCTGTATGGAAGACTCTTTAGAGAAAAGGTTATTCTGATTCTGTAATAGAAAGGTTAGTCAATAATCAAAATGTTAACATTATTCAGGGCACGCCCTTATAACATTAGTACATTATAAGCGGATACAGTATTTAAACCTCAAATGGTATCGGAAAGAACTTCAATATAATTTCCTTATTTTAGTTATTTTATTTTAGTTATTCGTGTATACATGCAGTCATAACTTGTGTGTATGCAAATTCATCAATGGATCTGCTGGAGTGGTGTCAGTGCTGTTTTGGGTGTATTGAGTACAGAAATCATCATCTCCTGTGGCTTTTCATTATCAGCTCTCTTAAAGATATGTCACATTAAATGACTTTTACAGTGATTTTTTGTTATAGGCTTCTTTTACATAATCGTAGTGAGTTAAAGGCAGTCAGCACTCTTGTGAAGCCAACTACCTAATGTGACATAACCAACAACTCACTCCACCAACTAGTCTAGAGCTTGGTCCATGAAAATCAAGCAGGTCTGAATTTGTCTTTAGCTGTAGTGGTGTACTCTGTGTGGATGAGAGCTGAGAACCAATGAATGATAATTGAAAATAAAATGCATTTAATATACCAACCAGGAAAAAGGATAGTAGGTGCTTTGGACCTCACAAATATAAGAGAAGCTTGTCTGTCTTTTGTTTCATTTATTACATACCATGACAGAATGGAAAAATGCAAAAAAGGACAGAAACTGCAGCCTAACCTTCTTAACCCTTTGTACAGCACCAGCTCTGTCAGAAAGCAGTGTATTGGCTATGAGAAAAGTGGCATGCACGACTGTGCTAGAAGGTCAGCATTCAGACACAGTAAATGTGACTTGGGCTGAGATTTTCAGTTGTTTAAATTTACATGGTCCCGCATCGAGATTATCAACTGCAGTCAGCAAACTAGAAGTTGCATATTGTCACATTAGCTGCAAATGCAGTTCTTTTCAACTCCTTTAAACTAGGTGTAATGGCACACTTTTTACTTCACATGCATATTTTGGAGTTTATCTCTTGGTGAGTGTAGATTCCAATTCTTTCATCTTCATATTGAAAGGTAGTGACAGCAAACACTGAGTAGCACTGGCACCATTGCCTCATTCATTTTTTTCCGCTACTGCAGTGATGTCTTCAAATGCAAAAGTTTAATTTAATTTTACACAAAGTTTTTTCCCTTACAACATTTGATATAAGAATCTCTGCAGTAGTACTGTCTTTGACATGCCACCTATTGGACAGTGCATAACGCATTTTACTACGCAACTACCAATAGAACACATTAGCTGTTACCAATGTTTCATATACCCTTGTTTCTATATACAGTGACATGCAAAAGTTTGCCCCCCCGCTAAAAAGTCTGTTACTGTGAATAGTTAAGTGAGCAGAAGATGAACTGATCACTAAAAGGCATAAACTTAAAAATGACACATTTCTTTAATTTAAGTAAGACCACATTGTCCTTGCAAATTCTAGTTTTGCAAGATTTTTGCTCTATTTGGTGGTGTTAACTACAGAGAATATTCTGCAACATATAAAAACAATACATTTTAAATTTTAAAATAACAAAACATGAACATATAAAGCTAGACAATATCCTCGGTTCAATGTAAAGAAAAGGCAAAATGTGACAACAATCAGGACTGTGAAGATATTTTCTATCTACAGAGAGTAATACTAAAAGAAAACTAGTAAAGAAGATTCTATATGTGTTTTAAATTGATAAGGTGGGTAAAATATTAGAGTAAATGTGCTTGTATACACTTTAATAAACCGAGAGTGTCAATAGGCTGAGAGTTTCAATAGAAAGCAATATCCCTCCAGAATAACACAACTCAACACCTGAAAATGATTAAGAGACACAAAGAAGCACTATAGTTGATACTGTTTTACAGTCTTGACTGCATCCATGCAGTATTCTGACAAAACAGCTTCAATTATGAACATTCTGGTCTGTCATTCTACATGTGACTGATTTTCTTCCTTGTACCCTGAGGTGTTACCCGTTGCATGTCTGCACTAGGGTCCTAATTAGGATCCTGAGGTGGTTTGTTGTGTGGTGGGTGCGGCAACATGCTATATCAGTACACGTTCGTAAACCACCACCACCACCCACACTTGTGAAGAGAAGCTAAAATCTATCAACAACCATGTCAAGTCACATCAAAAATACTGTTGATCAAACAGATAAAATATCAATTACTAAATATGTAGTAAACATCCAATGTAAAATGTCACTAATATTTGACAAAGAACAAAACTGGGATTCACAGTGTGATTCTCAATTAAAGAGTACAGAAAGCATTCAGAAGTACAGTTGTGCTTGAAAGTTTGTGAACCCTTTGGAATTTTCTGTATTTCTGCATAAATATGACCTAAAACATCATCAGATTTTCACTCAAGTCCTAAAAGTAGATAAAGAGAAACCAGTTAAACAAAAGAGACAAAACAACAACTCTTTTTCTGAGGTCCTCAGAAATCTCCTTTGTTCGTGCCATGATACACTTCCACAAACATGTGTTGTGAAGAGCAGTCTTTGATAGATCCCTGTTCTTTAAATAACACAGGGTGCCCTCTCACACCTGATTGTCATCCTATTGATTGTAAAAAACCAGGCTCGAATTTCACCTTCAAACTAACTGCTAATCCTAGGGGTTCACATACTTTTGCCACTCACAAATATGTAATATTTGATCATTTTCCTCAATAAATAAATGACCAAGTATAATATTTTTGTCGCATTTGTTTAACTGGTTTCTCTTTATCTACTTTTAGGACTTGAGTGAAAATCTGATGATGTTTTAGGTCATATTTATGCAGAAATATAGAAAATTTTAAAGGGTTCACAAACTTTCAAGCACCACTGTAGTTTTAACCATTGTTTATAGTATTAAATTTCTGTTCCAAAATGTGTTTAAAAGAAGCATCCATGATCAGTAAAATTACTGATGCAGATTAAAGTTGGCCAGCATCGGAAATAAAAATTATTATTGGCGAAATATTTTTCTTTTCTAAAATATGCACAGAATAACTGGACACTTAAGGCTTTTTCAGTAATAATAAACAAATACTTGACAATACAATTAGTAATAAGGTTCTGTTTCACAATTATACGTTAGTACAGTAGGTAAAACAATGCCCTATTTTATGATATTCCAAACACTTATTTTAACAAAGACTAAAATGAAAATAAGCTTCAAGTTAATTTTGTAATAAAATTATTTCAGGAGTTATTAGGAATTTTTTTTTATTATGTACAACATGTTCAAAATATACACAAATATGCAAGTTTCAGGAAGTTAGCATTTATTATTGTTAGAGCTGCATTTTCTTAAAAAGGTAATGAAAATGCTACATTATTCATTACACCCATTCATAAGCAGATATTCTTTATGCACCAAAATACTTTGTAAATGTGTTAGGCTAACATTTATAATTTTAATGTCAGTGGTAATTTACTCTAACAAAAGAAATCAGCCTTTCTAATTTTATGCAGGTCAGCTCTTAAAATACACAAAGCATTTTAAAGAAATACGCAGTGTAGAGATACACAATTCTAAATCAAATTTATAGAAACTTGACTTTTTAAAAACCATAATGTGGCTTGCTATACTGAGACACAGTGCCAATTATCAATGCAAACAGTCAAAAAAGAAACAACCAATATTTACAGAATTAGCCAACTATAAAAGTCTTTCTCAAGTTTTTTTTTTTTTTTTCAACAAACCGCATATTTCTGCAGTTAACAAGATTTGTGCCTCTAACAGAAATAGCAGTAAACATTTGGTATTCCTTCCTGGAACTTGTAAGCTGTTTGGTCGAAGTACATAATAATGCTACCATCCCTTCAGGCACTTTTTACACAAGACAATGACTCACTCCCTGGTAGGTTGTTTGAACATGCATTGCAGCATCCTGCTGAGACAGGAGAACAGCTTAACAATCACACTGCCAGATTGCTATTTTGCATGAAAACCACAATGCACAGTGAAGAAATCCATAAAGAGAAATGTTAAAAAAAGGAGAGAATTAGAAAACAATGCAGGAAAACTAAAAAACTACAAACGTAATCCAATACATTGTTAATCTTAACTGTTACTGTAAACATTTATTACTTACTTAAAATTGCTGAAATCTGTTATCTGGTTGCTTTCATTAAAAAAGACCTTGTTTTATTCAGCTGACACTAAACTCACACTCAAAATGATTGGACAAAAGACCTCTCACTTGTAATGTTTCGTCTAAAACTTTAGAACTTAGTATATTCTGTATTTAACTACAATTTAGCACTTAATCACAAAATGACTACCCTTCATTAAATAAATAGATACATAAATAAATGACTGTAACAGACCAGTGATATCATCCTGCCTCAAGTGAAAACAACACACTGTACTTATTCTGAATCTGAGTCAAAGTACAAGAGGTATGAAGGCAAGTAAACTGCTTAAAAACACAGCTGTGCAACTACAATGTAAGTTGCCATTTCCTTATACAAGGTGACAATTTCTCACTGCCACTCAAAGTTAACAATAGAACCATGGACTAAAGGGAAGCAGTAGGACAACAGTCCACTTGCAAACAATCTATAAAGAAACATTAAAAGTACAGTATAACAGGTAGTTACACGTACAGCAATAAATTGAAACATACTGGACATTTTCTTCTTCCTATTTCTAAATTAAGATGTAATTTTTTTTTGTATTCTGTAGATCCCTCTTCTTACATACAACAATTTTTTTTTTTTTAATTTTAGACAAAAAAACAATCAAGATTGACTTTGAGGCATCAGTCAAATCGGAAGGTCCTTAATATCAGGGCAAGACACAACCAACACCACAGATACTGAAAAAGCAAAATACTATTTATCTGAAAACTGCTTAAATGATTTAATATACTTTTGAACTGCATGTAAAATAATGACATTAACATGGAACCTGTAGGAAAGTGTTTCCTACTCGAACAGAGATCCGATTGAAAGCTAGTTAATATAGTGGCTTCACTTGGGTCACAAAAATACTGCATTATCAGCTGAACTCTTGCTTTCTTTCCCAGTTTAGTTTTTTTAATTAGTGTCACCTTCTATATTCTTACACCGACAATCAGTTCTAGACATGATGAAGCAATTTCAAAAATGAAAGTTGTGTGTACATACATACTTAATTGCAATAAATATTTATGTCACCTAATCAGGTATACAGTGTAGCAAAAAATAATGAATATTTCCAAAAGTCACTACCAAAACTCTTGGAGAACGGATTCAAATCAAGCCAGATTGCGGTTTGTGACATATTCTCTCTCTTGTATTTATGGTTTTACTGTGAAGGTTCTAATTTCTTTTTCCAATAAATTGGGAAGAAGTTGATGCAGCTTTGGATTGAAGCACAGATTAAATCAGCTGTTGTATGTGCGAGAGTGAGTTTCTCCTGTGCCATCCTGTCCAAAACCTGCTCCTACCTTGCACCCAAAGCTCTAGGCTATTGCAATAATACACTTGAATCAGAAAATAAGAAAACAGAATTATATCGAACTAAGGCATGCCCAATCATGTTCAAGGCAATGTTTTCAAACAGAGCACAAATATTCAGACATACTGATAAACATTCAATTAGAAATACTGTGTAAAACACACTCCGATCAATGGCTAAGGTTTTACAGTCCAAAACACAAGGCTGTACGCAAAAACGATTCATTTATGTTGAACGATTCATGCAGCTTACACGTATTCAAATAAGAATAAGTACAGCATCAAACATCATAATGTGCTGTAGATGGATATCACTTTAGGAGAGTGAAGGTGTTTAAAATTAAAAGATATATGTGGTTGCTGGACAAAGGTTCTGTGGTCTTAAATTAGCCGGTATAATTATAATAAATCACCAATAACTAACTTATTAGGACACTGCACACAACTGTGTTAGTTATGTATGATACACATGTACTAAAAATGTACTGTTGCGACAGCAGGAATAAAACTGTGGTTACAGAGGTAGCAATGCATTCAGTTGGCTGTTGTGGAAAGTTTTACTCTGACTCATCAAAACACAGTAAAACACAATGCTATCATAGTCACTATTCTAACAATTGTACTGAGGGTCAGCTGTACCCAGTATGCTGTCACCAATATAAAACAAAACATAAAAAATGAAGAACAATAACATTCCTCTACGTAGTTAAAGAAGCAATTAGGGTTAACAATAACAGCTGCACTCCTCTGGATCACGAGGTGACACAACACCTTAAGAAATGTCTACACAAAAAGTAGAAGGAAAAAAATCTGTTACAAATCAATTAAAAACATTTTAAAAAGAACAAAGACCCAGAAGAAATCATGAACAGATTTTCATTTATTCCAAAAAGGCTTTACACACTACACTTTGAGTTGGACAGCTGAAATCATCTGTGCGGCTCCTTTTTACTATCTGAAACATTTTTTTGTGTAGTATTTTAAACTTTTTTTAATGTTTTGAAAACCTTTGCAAGTCATGCCCACACACGAAAAGCAAATTTTATAAATAAATAAATGCTGCTTCTACTTATGTATAAGCAAGGCTCTTCAAAGAAAATGGGATGCCACAACAAATTAGTCACCAGGCACAATTTAAAGGGCGATGTTTGTTACATAGAACCCTGCCTCTCAGTTAAAAAAAAAAAAAAAAGGTTAGAGTTATGATCCTTTAATGAGACACAATGAGACAATTCTGGATAACAAATATTTCACATTAAAGGACTGTCAGTGATCTTAAAATGTAAATATATTAACTCTATATGACTGATCTGATTTCTTATAGCTTCATGTTTATGTAGAGGAGTGCCTTATACCACACTACAATGCTAAGTTTATTGTGATAAAACAAAAAAAACCTTATGTATCAGGAATGGGATTAGCTGAGGAGTGACAGTATCATGCACAACAGCCTATTTTACTACTTAATAAAAGGGGCAGGTACTTCCATTTTAAAATAAACCCCAAATGCTTTGCCAATAAAAAGGTATGGGGTACCTTACCAGTTCAGTCATTTGAGAAAAATCATCACTGGCTGACTTTTAGTGCCAAACTATTAAAAACACAGTACAAGTCATCAAGTATTGCATTAACATTTTAAATGAATAGCTATATGACTTTAATATTTTATGTACATGCAAATGCGAGAAACAGTGTCAAACAGTTCCAAGACTGTATTCTTTCCCCACATGTGAAATACATATTTTCAACAAAAAAAGGGAATCATAAAAGCGAAGCAAGTCCGTCATTAGCCCTTTACACATGTAGTCTATCCTTGGAATCTACCAGTAAATTGGTGGGTTGGAGAAATATGTGAACAAAGCGGGGATTGAGTATTATTACAGGGAACGTATTCTGGTAATTTCCCAGGTCAAGACCTAGTATAATTCCTGGGAATTCACAGGGTTTTTAATGTGTGTACAAAGCCATAAAGATGATGGTAAAAATCAAGCAAAATTTCACAAAGGGCTCTCTCATATCCAGGCTGACAAAAGTGAGCACATGCTAACAAATTCTGATAGTACTACTACTATTACTAAAATGTAAAAATAGTTTTGTGGTTTAAATGAAACTTAAATTTTTTTTGTAAATTTAGACATTAAGTGGTAGGTAGTACATTGTAAATATGTGGTAGTTATTGGAATCTTGCTACTTTGTAATTGGTTCCATTATTGTTCAGTCTAAGACATAGTTTTTCCCCAATTCTCTACTATATCCTTGTGATTTAAAAACACCACATTAAAAAGGTGTCTAGAAAATCATGATGCACCAACATTGATGGACTGAAAGCCAGAAGTCTATGTGACCATCATCATCAGGTCCTTCCTTGATAATCCTAAATACAAAGAGGACTGTTTGATTTGAGCTACATTTTTTTGTATGAAAATGTGCTATATAAATAAAGGTTGATTGATTGATTGATAGAAATGACTTGTCAAAAACAAACATTAATGATTACAGGTGTTTTGTACACTCTTCACAACTTGTCCCTTCACAACTTTTTTTTTATGTTGCCAGGAGTTAAGTGGATACAATGTGTGAAATCACATTTTTGTATTACTGGGTCTTTATAGTTCTTTCATGTTCAAAATTACATTCTGCAAAGTAACTCATACTTCAAGTTTATAACACGTGCAATCAAGCTTATTGATTTTTCTATGTTATGATCTCTATTAGGCTTCTGTATCTATCATTTTATCTACTTGTTTTGAAAGTTATTCCTTTCCATTTTACATTAACCTCACTTAGTTAAATAAGCCTCTATCATTCTCATCATCCACCTCACTCTCTGACTCAAATGTCAAACTCACCAATAACACGTCTTAGCAGTCATACCAGCACAGACAGAGATGTGTCCTCTTACCCCTAGACACCCAAACATATGAAAGGGTAGATGCATTTAATAAGGTGAAACCTTAGTAAGCAGTTTAATGTCATTTGGTTGTGGTCATTGAACAATTAAGTTACATTTTCCCATAAAAAATTCCTTCCCATTATCTCCTTCCTGATTATTTCTAATAAAAATGAATTTCTAAACAATCATTTAAAAAAATAAAAATAAGGATGTCTACCACATAGCTACTCAGAATATAATAATGTGGACTCTGCATTACACTTATTACTCCATAAATGAAAGAATATGTCCTAAACATTAGGGATCATATAGCGAGAATATTGAGGAGGTTGTTGACTGCACTACTGACTACATCAACTTCTGTACAGACATTGTACTTCCAGTAAGAACAGTACACTGCTATGCTAACAACAAACCATGGATTACAAGTGACATCAAGGGCCTTTTGAACCAGAAGAAAAGGGCTTTTAAAGGCGGTGATCAGCATGAGTATCGCCACGACTGCTGAAGGCCTGTGCGTTGGAGCTGGGCAGTTCTCTACAGCGCATCTTCAACCTGAGCCTGGAACAGGGGAGAGTCCCGAGGCTTTGGAAAACAACTTGCATCACCTCAGTCCCAAAGGTATCACGTCCTGGTGAGCTGAATGACTTATGGCATGTCGCTTTGACGTCACATGTGATGAAGACCATGGAGCGGCTTCACCACCTGAGGTCACAAGTCCGCCACGCCCTCGATCCTCTGAAGTTCGAATACCAGGAGAAGGTGGAAGCAGAGGATGCCATCATCTATATGTTACACCAATCCCTCTCCCACTTGGACAGAGGCAGTGGTGCTGTAAGAATTATTTTCTGGACTTCTCTAGCACCTTCAACACCATCCAACCTCTGCTCCTTAGGGACAAGCTGACAGAGATAGGAGTAGATTCATACTTGGTGGCATGGATAGTGGACTGTCTTACAGACAGACCTCAGTATGTGCGTCTCGGGAACCGCAGGTCTGACATTGTGGTCAGCAGCACAGGAGCGCCGTAGGGGACTGTGCTTTCTCCGGTCCTGTTCAGCCTATGTACATCGGACTTCCAATACAACTCGGAGTCCTGCCACATGCAAAAGTTCGCTGACGACACTGCTATCGAGGGCTGCATCAGGAGTGGGCAGGAGGAGGAGTATAGGAACCTAATCAAGGACTTTGTTAAATGGTGCAACTCAAGCCACCTACAC
>JANRMT010062792.1:4232969-4252969 GCA_026402145.1 Polypterus bichir lapradei | reverse complement strand
CTTCTAATCATCCTACTTCCAAAACATTTATTTAAAAGATGTGCCACATCTAATGGCCCAATAAAACCATCAGACTAAACTATTTTACACACTCACAAAACTCTAGGACTTAAAAACAAATATATGATGAATAACACTACTCCACATATAGTATTATACAGTATATAATAAAGTACACATATAGAAAAGAGACAAATGTGATGACACAGATTGCCCCTTAATTGGCACTGGAAGAGGTTATGATATACACTAGTGGACCCTGATTATGACGCAATAAATAAATAAATTAATTAATTAATTAATTAATTAATAAAACCACCTGGTGGGAAAAAATAGAAACAGTTAAACAAATTATGAGTGCCTTTAGGCAAGGAAGAAAAAGATGCTCAAGACTGTAAGACGTTATGGGTTTACTCTTTTTATGTTCTATTACAAGAAAAAGAAAAAAAAAAAAAGATGAGCAAATAAAAATTTGTATGGCACAGTTTTAAGCAAAAAAATTAAAGTAGCTGAAGCTGAGCTCACATGCAATATGTGTTACAAGAAAAGACCTGAGATTGAATACCTCAAGCTGTATCCTCTACAGAAATCTGTATTTAGTGTAATACATATACAGTATATAAATACACAAAGTTAAATTATATTTTTCATCATGTGGACCTCATCTCTGATCTGTTAAAATCTTCCAGTTCAAATAGGTGTCAGATGTTATTTTTCAAGGTTTAATGGTTATCACATAAGCAGACACAGCCTGCAAGTAAACATCAAGGTAATTTTTTTCCCTTTCATTCTAAGCAAGACATCCAATACTCTTTAACATCTTAAATTTGAGTTAAGCCATTTACCATTTTCAAAAGTAAGCACACTTACTGTATAAGACTACAAGCTGATGAAATATCATTTGCACATATTTCCCAGAAAACCAGATGTAGTGCAAAAGGAAAAGTTCTGAAACAAATAAATACTTGTAAATAGTCAACAATACAATAGTATACAATATATTAAATATTAATATAAAAATAATACCATAATCAACATTAAAGCAAAAGTAATGTTTCAGGTTTCCTTTAAATTTGGTCTTTTTTTAGCCTATCACACTTATTTGGCAAATACAAGTCAATGAATGCTTTGATTTAAATAAGCAACAAAGTCTTCTTTACCGTCATAAAGGTTTTAGCAAAATCTAAGAGGATGTCACTAAGCAATAGTCAAGATCAGCTTCTGGAGCTAATTCAGTGGCAACTGTAATGATACATGGTTTAACTTTGTACTCCAGTAACTGTCAATATTCTAACTGTAACACTCTGCTGTAAAAACACCTGACAACATAAAAAATGCAAGTATTAAGTACCTAAAAATGCTTAGTGTGGCACAAGGGAGATTAGAAGAACAAGTTTACAAATTAACCAAATCACCCTGAAACATTGTAAATTACAGTCACAAACATCACAGCCAAGTCGATTTCTTTTTATTTCTTTCCATCTCATCAAGCAGAAATCAGTATGTGGTGGTTTTAGGGTAACTATTTGCTGGTCCTGGTACACTGTTAAGTATTGTAAGTAAACAATTACGCTACTGGTGAACAGTATTAAGTAGACAATTACATTACTGTAAACACACAAGTACTTCTTAAAATTATTTTCTTTAATATAGTGAAATAAAATATATACCCTGAGATAAAGTGCCCTATGGTGAAATATGCTATCGTGGGCTGCATCAGGAGTATATGAACCTAATCAAGGACTTTGTTAAATGGTGTGACTCAAACCACATAAACCTGAGCTGGTGGTGGATTTTAGGAGGACCAGGCCCCTCATGGACCCCGTGATCATCAAAGGTGACTGCGTGCAGAGGGTACAGACCTATAAATACCTGGGAGTGCAGCTGGATGATAAATTGGACTGGACTGCCAAAACTGATGCTCTGTGCAAGAGAGGACAGAGCCGACTATATTTCCTTAGAAGGCTGCCGTCCTTCAACATCTGCAATAAGATGCTGCAGATGTTCTATCAGACAGTTGTGGTGAGCACCCTCTTCTACGCGGTGGTGTGCTGGGGAGGCAGCATAAAGAAGAGCGATGCCTCACGCTTTGACAAACTGGTGAGGAAGCTAGGCTCTACTGTAGGAACGGAGCTGGACAGTTTGACATCTGTGGTGCAGCAACGGGCATTGTGCAGGCTCCTGTCAATCATGGAGAATCCACTACATCCATTGAACAGTATCATCTCCAGATAGAGGAGCAGCTTCAGCTTCCTGCTCCACTGACAGACTGAGGAGATCGTTCCTCCCCCACACTATGCGACTCTTCAATTTCACCCTTGGGTACACATTAACTTTATACAAAATTATAGACTGTTACACCTGCCTCGCACTGTCCACCTTACATTTTTTAACTTGCACTCCATTTTTATCACTCTTTAATTAATACTGTTTTTATTGTTTTTATCAGTATGCTGCTGCTGGAGTATGTGAATTTCCCTTTGGGGATTAATAAAGTATCTATTGAGCTAAAATAAAGATAAAATAAAGATGGCACTGTATCAAAACTTAAAGCTGCCTTATACAATTACTGTCATTTAGGAAACCGGATATTGGTGGCACTTTGGATTTTTCACCAAATGCACCTCCTTTAGAAGGAGCTTTGAAGTGTGGCCTCCCTAAAATCAGGCCTCTTCAGAGAGTCTGAAATGTACAGGTACTTGGTTCAGGTTAACATGACACAAAAGCACTGGGAGAGAATTCCTAATTAAATTCCAGGTTTGCTGCTTCAGTTATAAAGTATTTGTATTTTAGAGTAGGTCTGATAAAACTGTACCTATTATTTAAAATTTCCACATGGTTTAACTTAATACGGTTTAAATCACATTTCAAGGCAAAAAAGGCTTTCATTACTGTCACATTTACCCCATTATGGAATTATTTCAGAACTAAAAATAACATGGCTTGGATTTGCTTTGAGAGCATAAAGATATGACCAATTCGCAGGGAGTTGTAATTGTTTTAGTTTGTGTTACGCATTTGAACAGCTGAGTAAAATTACAGCAAAATGAGTTGCTATTTAATGAGGCTCAATACATATCCGTGTTAAAGGAATTTAGGCTTCACGTTTATCCTTTGAATATAACACTTGTCCATCCAATCATCCTTTAATTTTAGTTTCTATTCAGGCTTATCTGTATCTCTGACTCGCCTACAAAAGTGACAAAATGGGCATCGTCATATGTTAATCCATAATTAAAAGTACTTAGCTAGTTTTTCAAAACTCCCTCATTGGCCAGTAATTCATATGGTTTATATCATAATGCTCTGATGAACAAGACAAATTACGCTGATGATACAATTTCAAATGCATTAACATAAGTCCATTATCACTGAGGCACCCAGTGGCACTGTTAAGACAGCATTCTTCAATCAGCGAATAATATATATTTTTTTTGTTGTTAGTTGGGTTTTTGAAGTCAAAGTAATGTTTATTAGTATAACAAAAAGATTTTTTTTTACTGCATGCATCATATGCAACACATATTTAATTAGTACAGGAGAGTATGTGATGCCATCTCCAGTTATAACTAATTGCTGCAGGTATAGTCAATTATATTGGCACAGTTCAGATCACATATGAATGGTCCTTGAAAACAAAGCAACAAATATTATTATTTGACAGAAATTCTGTCAAAATGTATTAATCTAAAATTAATTAAACTGATTTCACAGAAGTAGCTTTAAACTTGAAACAAATGTAGAAAATGGAGAGACAGATATTGAACATTGACCTCTCTAGTGTTAGACCCAAGCGTCACTAGGGCCGTAAAAGTGCTAATAGTGCTGTCCCAATTTTTACTTGGGAAATGGTATAGACATGTCTTGCCTAAGACCTGAGGATTACTTGGGCTGTAAAAGTGCCAACAGCATTAGTGCCAAGCATTACTTGGGCAACAGTATAAGCACGCCTTACGTCAGGCCCGAGCTTTACCCCAGAAATGGTGTAGACGCATCTTCTCCTAGGCTCATAATGGCATCTCCTAAGAAACTTTTTTCAGCGGCCCAGGTGTTGCAAGATCTTGACAGTGATATGAGCAGTGATATTGAGGAGCCTCTCATCAGCAGTGAAATTGAAACGGACAGTGAAATCAAAAGTGATTCTGATGAATCCAATAGTGATGCTGTCACGTTTGGATTTCTGATAACCTGGCTTCAAATAAACCAGTACCACCTCGTTTTGATTTTGTAGGGCAACTAGGAATAAAAGTGAACATTGACAGCCAAGAGTTACTTAGTTACTTGAAGTTATTTCTTGATGATGACGTGATTGAAAGGATCGTTATTGAGAACTGTTAGGCTGAACGTACAGCTAAGCAGTTTTCCTGTTCAAAGTTGTATCACATAAAAGACATATTTTGACAATATATTTTTATTCATTTCATATTATTACATTATTATACTTCTTACACTTCTAACTTTGTACTTTTAGTGTTTTGCATGTTTTATAGTAGAAAGAAAGATTTAATAAAAACGTAATTTTCAAGCCAAGAAACACAACACTTTTTACATATTTTCTGGGGAAAAAAAGTAATGCTACAGAGGTTAAATAATCTGGATCCTGTGAAATTTGATTTTAATGGATTTGTTCATTAATATTATCTTCAGTAAATGTTATTTATCCAGGTAATGTTTCATCATACTGTATACTGATGCAACTATCAATGTCACAACAGCTAATGTTACTAAACTTCCGTTGTGTTATTCTGATTAATATTATTTGAAATGTGTTGCAATAAAAGCAGCTTTAAAGAGTTTATATAAATGAAAATATCCTGAATAATCTTGGTATTCATCCACATACAGCATGTGGCACTGATGTTATTGTGTTTGGATTTTTATTTTTAGTACAGATTTTATGCAATATTTATTTGTTGGTTACTGAACAGAAAATGCCAGGAAAATATATTTAGTGCATGTGAATGGTAATATAAATATGATAGTCCTGTATAAATCATATTTCAGTGCAAGTAGCACAGTTTAATAAAGTAGTAATAGCAATTTTTTAACATGCATTGTTTTGAATTGGTTGTTTCATGTTATGTGATTTCAGTCAATAAGTAACACATCAAGGTACCCAAAAGTATGTACTAAAGACCATAGTCTGTCTGTGTTGGTCTTGTATGTCTGAATTATGTAAATATTAAATGTTTACACTGAAACACTTAGGAATACAATTAGGACTGATATCACATAATTCACACTCAAACTTCACATTTTGTCTCTTTCATTTCAGATACTGTACGCTACTCCCGCATTTATTACTTTGAAATGACTCACTTGTATTTGTCTTATTGCTGTTAACTAGCCTGCATTATGTATTACCCCTCAGTGTTGAGAAAACACTGAACATTAAGTTGATTGAGAATTACTCAAATTTAATTGAAGGATATAAGCAGTTGTTCCTCAAAAAGTTCAGCAGTTATTCTAGAAAATTTATTCTGAATACATCTAATGGCCGAATTCTGCACTCATCACTAACATAGTAAAACAAAAAGGCAAAAAATGTATGTACAGTACTTTGAAAAATTAATAAGTACAATTAGGTTTTTCAGGTTTAAGAGAATACAGTACCTATGGCATACTAAAAGAAAACTTTTTGCTGCATTATAATACTATTTCTATTTTACAACCTTTATTGTCTGCTTTTAATTTTTATAAATAACAACTAAAAAAATGAAGTCAAACTGCTGAAGAAAACCTTACTGCGACACATTTTTGGATATTCTTCATAAAGGCCACTAGTTTATTTATCAGTTTGGGAAGGCTTACTCCTCATTCAACATGAATGAATGGAAAGTGTGTGTCAGCTTTGCTGAATAAAGATAGACCACTTAAAAGTGACAGACAATGCACAAGTGAGATCTTTTATGCCTCCTCTTTGGCTCAGTGTTTCTATAATTACAGCTCCAAGGCAAGATTTACCAACTTGACTGGAACATGTAACTCAACACTGCAGTGGAGGAAATACCTGCAATGCCCAGAAAGAGTTATCTACTAAATAGGAAGTGGCATATAAGATTTTCAGGTGTACTTTTTGGATGAACCCTGAATGCCTAACTTAACAACAAATGGGCTAATTTTATAGGGTTGGGAAGATTTAACGATGTATTTTATAAAGAATGAGAGGTTAACTATAACCTACCTAATTTAGTTTACCATGTGTAGATACCAAACTTAGTCACTGACATTTTGAGTTCAGTATTTAAAAAAATATTGCTTAAAATCAGCATTTAGAACATCAAAATCCAAAAATAATAAACTCCAAGGTTTTTTAAGATACTTTATAAATATGTAGATGTATAGGAATTTTAGAGGATACATTTCAAACGAACTATAACAGAGGAAATCTTTTACAATTAAAGCTCTGTCCCTTCCCCCAGTCCTTTTCTCAGTCAACCTGGTTGGGGGATGGAAATTTCATCAATGACTGATTAATGTTTCTCAATGAATTTATGTGGAACTAACTTCTCAATCAGCAACTGAGGGCAGATTACATGGTATAAATCAAATAAAAACAAATGTCACTGATCTCTGCACTTTGCTTTTGTTAATTTTTGTAGCAATGTTTCATGCCTTTAACAATTCATATACAGACATTAAATGCCAAAAACTCTCCTCCCCTCAAATCTTAATGAACACCATTTAACAAAGAATACAAATATACTAAAAAGTTTGTTTAAATTTAAATGGGGCATTATCACTGATCACTCCAAAATAGTAAAGCAGAACTGAGCATATTTCACACGACTTTCGGATGGCTTCGAGGAGATTCTGGTCCACCGTCCGGCGTCTCAGGAGGGGGAAGCAGTGCAGTGTCAACATAGTATATGGTGGAGATGGTGCACTGCTGACCTCGACTCGGGACGTTGCGGGTCAGATGGGGGAGTACTTCGAAGACCTCCTCAATCCCATTAACATGCCTTCCAATGAGGAAGCAGAGCCTGGGGACTCTGAGGTGGGCTCTCCCATCTCTGGGACTGAGGTCACCGAGGTGGTCAAAAAACACCTTGGTGGCAGGGCCCCGGGGGTGGATGAGATACGCCCAGAGTTCCTCAAGGCTCTGGATGTTGTAGGACTGTCTTGGTTGACACGTCTCTGCAACGTCGCATGGACATCGGGGACAGTGCCTCGGGATTGGCAGACCGGGGTGGTGGTCCCCCTCTTTAAAAAGGGGGACCAGAGGGTGTGTTCCAACTACAGAGGGATCACACTCCTCAGCCTCCCTGGAAAAGTCTATTCGGGGAGAGGAGGCTCCGTCGGACAGTCGAACCTCAGATTCAGGAGTAACAGTGTGGTTTTCGTCCTGGTCGCGGAACACTGGACCAGCTCTGCACCCTTGGCAGAGTCCTGGAGGGTGCATGGGAGTTTGCCCAACCAGTCTACATGTGTTTTGTGGACTTGGAAAAGGCGTTCGACGTGTCCCTCAGAGAATCCTGTGGGGGGTGCTCCGGGAGTATGGGGTACCGGACCCCCTGATAAGAGCTGTTCAGTCCCTGTACAACCGGTGTCAGATCTTGGTCCGCATTGCCGGCAGTAAGTCGAGCCCGTTTCCAGTGAGAGTTGGACTCCGCCATGGCTGCCCTTTGTCACCGATTCTGTTCATAACTTTTGTGGACAGAATTTCTAGGCGCAGCCAGGGTATTGAAGGGGTCCGGTTTGGTGGACTCAGGATTGGGTCACTGCTTTTTGCAGATGATGTTGTCCTGTTTGCTTCATCAGGCCGTGATCTTCAGCTCTCTCTGGATCGGTTCGCAGCCGAGTGTGAAGCGGCTGGGATGAGAATCTGCACCTCCAAATCCGAGACCATGGTCCTCAGCCGGAAAAGGGTGGAGTGCCCTCTCAGGGTTGGAGGAGAGATCCTGCCCCAAGTGGAGGAGTTCAAGTATCTCGAGGTCTTGTTCACGAGTGAGGTAAGAATGGACCGTGAGATCGACAGGCGGATCGGTGCGGCATCCGCAGTGATGCGGGCTCTGCGTCGGTCTGTCGTGGTGAAAAAACAGCTGAGCCATAAGGCAAAGCTCTCAATTTACCAGTCGATCTACGTTCCTACCCTCACCTATGGTCATGAGCTATGGGTAGTGACCGAAAGAACGAGATTGCGAATACAAGCGGCCGAAATGAGTTTCCTCCGCAGAGTGTCTGGGCTTTCCCTTAAAGATAGGGTGAGAAGCTCAGTCATCCGGGAGAGGCTCAGAGTAGAGCCGCTACTCCTCCGCATCGAGAGGAGTCAGATGAGGTGGCTTGGGCATCTGATCAGGATGCCTCCTGGACGCCTCCCTGGTGAGGTGTTCCGGGCACGTCCAACCAGGAGGAGGCCCCGGGGAAGACCCAGGACACGCTGGAGGGACTATGTCTCCCGGCTGGCTTGGGAACGCCTTGGGATTCTCCCGGAAGAGCTGGAAGAATTGGCCGGTGAAAGGGAAGTCTGGGCCTCTCTGCTCAAGCTGCTGCCCCCGTGACCCGACCGTGGAAAAGCAGAAGAGGATGGATGGATGGATGGTTGGATGTTTGTGCGAAATTTACCCTTAACAAGTTTCCAACTGTGTCCCTGTGTTTTTTAAGAAACTCATTTTAAAATAACAGTCTCGATCCACTGTACTAATTCCCTTAATAATTTTAAACACTTCAATCATGTCACCTCTTAATCTTCTTTTGCTTAAACTGTAAAGGCTCAGCTCTTTTTAATCTTTCCTCATAATTCAACCCCTGTAGCCCTGGAATCAGCCTAGTCGCTCTTCTCTGAACCTTTTCTAGCGCTGCTATGTCCTTTTTGTAGCCTGGACACCAAAACTGTGCACAGTACTCAAGATGGGCTTGGGCTTGTACTCCACACACCGTGCTATATAACCTAACATTCTGTTAGCCTTCTTAATGGCTTCTGAACACTGTCGGGAAGTCGATAGCTTAGAGTCCACTATGACTCCTAAACCCTTCTCATAAGGTGTACTCTCGATTTTCTGACCGCCCATTGTGTATTCAAACCTAACATTTTTACTTCCTATGTGTAATACTTTATATTTACTGACATTAAATTTCATCTGCCACAAATCTGCCCAAGCCTCTATGCTATCCAAGTCCTGTAATGATAAAACAGATTCCAAATTATCTGCTAATCCACCTATCTTGGTATCATCTGCAAACTTAACCAGCTTGTTACTTATATTCTTATCTAAATCATTTATATATATTAAAAATAGCAGCGGCCCTAATACTGAGCCCTGTGGAACACCACTCTTAACATCGGCCAGTTCGGATGAGGTTCCTCGCACCATCATCCTCTACTTCCTGTGTCTGAGCCAATTCTGCACCCATCTAAAAACATCACCCTGAACTGCCACTTGTTTTAATTTGATGCCAACCTCTCATGTGGCACCTTATCAAATGCTTTCTTAAAGTCCAGATAAATAATATCATTAAGTTCCACTTTGATCGTATCCTTTTGTTGCCTCCTCATAGAATTCCAGCATGTTAGTAAAACATGACCTCCCTCTTCTGAACCCATGCTGACTGTTCACAATAACTCCTGTCCTTGCCATGCGTTGCTCAATCTTATCTATACTAATAAAAGGCAAAGCCCTGTCTGACTCACTCACTCATCACTAATTCTCCAACTTCCCATGTAGGTGGAAGGCTGAAATTTGGCAGGCTCATTCCTTGCAGCTTACTTACAAAAGTTAGGCAGGTTTCATTTCGAAATTCTACGCGTAATGGTCATAACTGGAGCCTACTTTCGTCCATATATACGGCCATAGCCATAGCCTGCAGCTCGGTCACCGTGTGAGGCGGAGTTGCGTCCCACATCATCACGCCTCCCACGTAATTGAGTGCCTGCCCATATAAGGTAAATAATCGCGGATGAAGGACTGTGCTTAGCATATTCATAAGTGCAGCTACTGCGGAAACCCTCTGACACTGAACAAGCCTTTGTACACATATCAATAGGAAAGCAAGGTGTAAAGCTTAAGTTTAAATTACATTCATAGACACGCTGCCACTAAATATTCGCAGGCAAATACACAACTTTAATACTGGGAATGCCTGTTAAACATCTTAGATTCACGAGTACCGATTTGGGTAGTGATCACTTCGATGAATGAAACCTGCTCAAAAAACGCATTACACAATTGAAAAGGCAGCAAAAGAATATGAAGCGAGTGATGCATACAAGCATATTCATGAGTGCAGCTACTTCGGAAACAAAGCACGGTGTAAACCTAAAGTTTAAATTAAGTTCAAAGACAGGCTGCCGCTGGCGTTTGTCATGCCCATGATGAATACGATATTCACGAGATACAAGTTTAATGAGAAGACGCAGGGTTTAAACAAAACTTTTGATCACTTTGTAACAGAGTTAAAATTGCTGTAACGGAGTTTAAATTGCTGGTATGCCAGGTCTGAGCTAACATTAAATAAAGCCGTGGACATCGCAAGATCGCACGAGGTAGCACAAGCACACCTGAGAAGCTTCGATGCATGTACTCCGAGCGGCTCACGTAAACTGACTTTGCAGGACTGGGAAAGGTTAAATTAAGTTCATAGACACGCTACCGCTAAATATTCGCAGGCAAATCCACAACTTAATACCGGGAATGCCCGTTAAACATCTTAGATTCACGAGTACTGATTTGGGTCGTGAACACTTCAATGAATGAAACCTGTTATCTTTACAACGGTTGACAAACACAGAATATAACTTGAACACAACTCATCCTCCAAATACAAACCTGATTGAAAGAAATAATGATAATCAAATCCTTGATGACAGCAACACTCATAACGGTGACAAAGCTATTACATTGACAATCATGTTACGTTATTTTTAAAATGTTTCCTTTTCTTTTTCATAACTTCTTTAACACACTACTTCTCCGCTGCAAAGCGCAGGTATTTTGCTATACTTAATAATTCCTTCCATTAATTTTCCTGTGATGCATGTTAAGCTTAATGGCCTATAGTTGCTTGGATCTGCCCTGTCACCCTTTTTATATAATAAACCCCATTAACTGTTTTTGTTACAACGGTAAGACAGAGGAGGAGAGTTATGCTTTAAAACTCTTTAGCAGTGAATTATTAAACAACTAGGATGCTATGTAATTAATAAAAATATCTAAACACATTAACATCCGATTTAAGTGACAAACATAACCACTGATGTGATTCATAACAAATCTGTGATAAAATCAATTTGTTACTTATAGATAAATAGGCTATTTAAAAAAACTGGTTTAGAATACAAGGTTTTTCTTCCGAACGCCTGCAACGCTGACATTACTCAGAAAAGTTAAGGGTAAAAACTCAAAACAGTTGCTATACATTCATAAAACAAATTCACTGCTTTTAATTTACTGATATATACAGGATTACAAACTGAAATACAAGGGTAAAACAAAAAGTTAATGCAATTTAAAAATTATGCAGTAATGGTAATGGATAGAACATGTTCACGATGGTTTATGGGCAATTCATACATGCATAGCGCTCTGTTGTAAGTCTAGTGAAGCCAAGGTCAAATAAACATGCACAGTCTGCTGCGGGACTGCACCATTGTCGATCAACATGCCATAGTAAGATTTCTTTGGGCAGAGGGAGTCAGACCTCGAAGGATGGTGTGTGTAGATCAGTAAACTGTTTGGGTACCCATCTTGTGCACACTTTATGGAACCCCAAGTCATCATGCACTATGACATGTTCAGATCCATAGCCGATATCCAAATGTGCAGCAACAGCATACAACATAATCTGTCTGTCTTCTCTGACGAAGACATACGCCATAATGATGTGTGCGCTTGTGTGCACAATGTTGACGGTCGACCAGATTGATCTTCGTCAGTTACACTTGTTCTTCCTGCTTTAAACCTTTCTACCCATTCATAAACTTTTTGTTGAGTCATGCTGTTTTTACTTCCATGCTGAGCCAACATATTTACTGAAGCCACAAAAACACCAAGTGTCACTGAGTATCTTCTCTGGGGGTGTTGATGGAGAAGTAAAGAGAAGGCCAGAAGGAGCTGCATTGCGTGTTTGTGGACCTGGACAAGGTGGAGGTGGGATTACATCAGGGATCAGCTCTGAGCCCTTACTTATTTGCAATGATAATGAACAGGTTGACAGACGAGATTAGACAGGAGTCCCCGTGGACTATGATGTTTGCTGATGACATTGTGATCTGTAGCGATAGCAGGGAACAGGTTGTGGAGATATGCTCTAGAGAGGAGAGGAATGAAGGTCAGTAGGAACAAGACAGAATACATATTTGTAAATGAGAGGGAGGTCAGTGGAATGGTGAGGATGCAAGGAGTAGAGTTGGCAAAGGTGGATGAGTTTAAATACTTGGGATCAACAGTACAGTATAATGGGGATTGTGCAAGAGAGGTGGAAAGGGTGGAGAAGAGTGTCAGGAGTGATTTGTGACAGACAGATATCAGCAAGTGGAAGGGAAGGTCTACAGGACGGTAGTGAGACTAGCTATGTTATATGGCTTGGAGACGGCGGCACTGACCAGAAAGCAGGAGACGGAGCTGGACGTAGCAGAGTTAAAGATGCTAAGATTTGCACTGGGTGTGACGAGGGTGGATAGGATTAGAAATGAGTACATTAGAGGGTCAGCTCAAGTTGGACGGTTGGGAGACAAAGTCAGAGAGGCGAGATTGCACTGGTTTGGACGTGTGCAGAGGAGAGATGCTAAGTATATTGGGAGAAGGATGCGAAGGAAAGAGCTGCCAGGCAAGAGAAAAAGTGGAAGGCCTAAGAGAAGGTTTATGGATGTGGTGAGAGAGAACATGCAGGTGATGGGTGTAACAAAACAAGATGCAGAGGACAAAAAGATATGGAAGAAGATGATCCGCTGTGGCAAACCCTAACGGGAGCAGCCGAAAGAAGAAGCTTTGAGTAATTTATTGTCAACCAATGTACACGCACATTTCACCTACACAAGGTGAAATTACTAATCAAGATTCCAAATCATTAAATCATTGGTCCTGTCCCATTATTTTTGTATGTGAATGTTACCACACACAAAAACAAAAAACCCTGCTGAATGGTGCTGATCATTGCTTTTAAATCAAGGGGTACACAGTGTGTGGCAAATCTGAGCTAGTTTTTCCAGATGGCCACGATGCCTAATTTTACACACTGGACTGATACCTTAAGTAATGACTCAAAAATTTGTCCAAGTTATACAAGCCTAAAGCTGCTTAAGTATGAGGAATGTTTAACAAACAAATAACATACAGTGATAATGACACACTAGTGTAACTCTGAACTTCATTTATATCAGTTATAAAGAAAAAGGTCAAAATGCAAACCCCACACAACACAATCTTTCTTTAGACAAGTATGTGAACTCTTTGTTTCAAAGAGGACTTATATTACAGTTGTAAAGATACTTTGAATTAATTTTTCCATTCATAAGTTAAACAACATTCTCTTTTTAGACCTCAGGGGAGTATAAACAAAGGTTTCAAGGCAATACAGTTACAAGTTAATTGTGACCAGGTTTCCTGAACATAAAGATGTGAACCAAAAACAGTCACTAAAGCAGAAAAACAGAAACCAATTTCATTTGCTGGACCTGATTAAAATGGATTTGGATTGATAGAATATGAAGATAACTATTTGATGTCTCTTAAACTGAAAGCACCCATTTTCCTTTTATGTACTGAAATTCATTATCTTTACCATCATGTCTCTATCTTGTTATGGCTATAAAAGAACCCTTAAGGTGTGGTTAAATTTGCCATATTAATTTATAAACAGGGCAAATCCCAAAAGACATGTTTAACTCTTATAATTAAAAATATTAAGGTATCTCGGTCATCAATTATTGGGCTCTCAATATACAGAACGTTAACCCTTTATTCTAAAGGATAAAATACTCCACTTGGCATTCACTATATATACAAAATGTTATGTGTAGATAATAGTTTTGGAAACTATCTACTTTTTACTACGTTTACATACCAAGCCTTCTCCCTTCTGAATTTTCAGAAAAGACCCACAAGAAAACTTCTGACAGTAAAATCTTCACTAGAAAAGGATACATGTCACTAAATGTAATATGTTGGCAAGCAGGGCACAGCAGTGTTTGACACTAGAAGGTCACTAGTGCAAGGTTACAGCACCCTGGGATAAAACATACAGTGCTGGCCTTGGATACAAGATGGGTGGAAACCCAGCTCATTCCAAAGGCATCCAACCTCTATACTTAGCGCACTTCTTTAATGTATGCAGCAAGCTGATGGAAATGTTCTATTAGTCAGTAACAGCCAATGTATTGTTCTATGCTGCAGTCTCCTCGAGACAAGGCAGTGAGACAAAAAAAACAGCTGCTGTAAAGGCTTTTAAATGATTGACATGCAGTGCGACAAGCAGAACACGCAGCTCAGCAGCAGCATGGCAGCAGGTGATCCGTCCGTATCTCCTTAGTGTGCGTTCAGCCCCCACTTCACAACATGAGTGGCAGAGACACGAAGTGGCAGGTGCCAACAGCCATGGGTGTGGGCGAGCGAAGTGAGCAAGAGGCAACATATTCATTTGAAAAAGAAAGTACACCCTCTTTAAATTTTAAGGTGTTACGTATCAGGACAAAACAATAGGTAAATATAACTTCAGATAAACACCACCACCTGACATGCAAGTGCAACACATTGTAATTAATTATTTAACAAAAACTAAGCCAAAATGCAGAAGCAGTGTGTGAAAAATTAAGCATACCCTTACTTAAATGAAAAAATTAAAAATATAAAGTCCCAGCATCACAGTGCAAACCACATACTAACTTGGCAGACCATATCTCACATTGCATTCAACACTTTAGAAATTTTAATCCTGTAACTGAGCAGTGCAAAAATTGTGATGGATGTTCTTGTAGGGCCTATTCTTATTATTAATGGTTCATTATTGCATGGCACGGTATCTGATGCACTAAAAGTGTCAGTCTTTAAACCATTACTTAAAAAGTCAGACCTAGAGCCACACATTCTGAATAACTATAGACCCATTTCAAATTTACCCTGTCTCTCTAAAATACTTGAAAAAGTAGTCGCCAGTCAGCTGCAGTCACACCTTATGCATCACAATTTATTTGAGAAATTCGAGTCTGGCTTCCACACAGAAACCACACTAACGCAGGTTGTAAATGACATTCTTATATCCTCTGATGAAGGAAACTCCACTCTAATTATGTTGTTAGACTTAAGCGCAACATTTGACACCACTGACCATTCTATTTTACTGCACAGTCTAGAAAATGACATTGGGCATACAGGCAGCGTCCTTGCTTGGTTTAGTTCTTATTTATCAAATCAATTCCAGTATGTACAGAAATGTGTTGACAGTACTCCATCACAATACACAGAATTAAGATATAGTGTCCCACAAGGCTCAGTACTAGTGGGACCTTTACTGTTTTCACTTTACATGCTTCCACTGGAATCTATCATTAGAAAACAATGTTAAATTTCACTCGTACGCAGATGACACCCAGTTATACCTTTCTTTTAGACCAAATTACATTTCTCCGATGTTGTCTTTAATTAGTCGTGCTAGTCAATTAAAGGAGTGGACGGATGAGAATTACTTGTCTTTAAACACTGATAAAACAGAGATATTAATTATTGGAGTGAATTCTGTTGATCTCAGCAATATTTTGTGATCATTTAACTCAGTTGGAATCACCATTAATTTTACTGAATCAGTCCACAATCTAGGAGTTGTCTTTGAGTCTAGCATGTCATTTAAAGCGCACATTATAAAGTTGTCTAAATCATGTTTCTTCCATCTTAAAAACGTTGGGAAATAAAGGCATTTTCTAAATAAGCAGGATTCTGAGAAATTAATTCATGCATTTATTTCTAGCAGGATTGACTACTGCAATGCAGTGTTCACTGGATGTTCAAACTGTTCTTTATACAGCTTCCAGTTAATCCAAAATGCTGCTGCAAGAATTATTACAAGAAAATATGAATACATAACTCCATTTCTTAAATCCTCACATTGATCCCCGGTCAAGTTTAGGGCGGATTTCAAAATCCTCCTTTTAACATATAAAGCCTTAAATGGCGAAGGTCCGGCTTTCTTGTCTGAGCTTTTCATGGCTTCCAAACCAGAACATAAGATCTAAAGATGCCGGTCTTATTATTGCAAGGATTGATAAAATAACAGTGGGAGGTCGAGCTTTTAGTTACAGGGCTCCTAAACTGTGGAATGGTCTGCCTGCTACTATAAGAGATGCCCCTTCGGTCTCAGCTTTCAAATCCCGGCTGAACACTCACTACTTCAGTTTAGCATTTCGTGACTTCAGCTTAACTTTATAGACTGCATCTCTGTTGTTACTCATTGGCACTAAAACATAATTAATATGACACTTCTAATTTGTTACTAACCCTCACCTATTCTGTTTCTCTTCTCAGTACACAAATGTGACACTTGGTGCCACTGCCCACCTGCCAAGTTGTTTTGCCTGCCGAAAGTAAAGTCATCTCTGAAGGAGGATCGCAGGAATCATCGGGTATAGGGGTCCTTTCAACAGATTGGCTGGCCCAGCACTGACTCAGCTGTGGAATGGCCAGCAGAGGGAGGCAGCTTGATGGCCGAGGTCATCAGGACTCTGAACAAATCCATATCATACTATGTAATATTATCTACTGTTGAATTCTGCTCTGTACTTGTAATATTTCTAATACACTATTATATTGTATTGAGGATTACATGTGTTCTGTTCTGTGTATTGTATTATATTTAACCCCTTTGTTTTGACACCCACTGCATGCACAACCTACCTGGAAAGAGGTCTCTCTTTGAACTGCCTTTCCCAAGGTTTCTTCCATTTTTTTCCCCTACAAAGGTTTTTGTGTTTTTTTGGGAGTATTCCTGTTCTTCTAGAGTCAAGGCTGGGGGTTATCTAGAGGCAGGGTCTGTTAAAACCCATTGCTGAACTTCCTGTGTGATTTTGGGCTGTACAAAAAATAAATTGCAATGTACTGTATTGTACTGTATTGAGGTGTGTGTTAACACATTGCCAAGGAGGAAAGTCATCAGCAATGATCTTAGAGAAGCAATTGTTACTACCCATCTGAACTGTAGCAATGTTGCAAAGAAGAGTGAGAGACTGATAAACTCATACAGAAAACGATTACTTCAAGTTATTGCTGATAAAGGTGGTTTAACAAACTATTAAATCATGAGGTGTACTTCATTTTTCAAACATGGCTTCTCCATTTTGGCTTTATTTTTGTTAAATAATTAATGAAAATGTGGAATAGGCTGTGTGTTGTTTTACACACAGGTTAAGTTTTATAAATTTAGAACATGGTAAGGACCAATTTTTTTTAATTATGTACTGATACGTAAAACCAGAGAACTGTAAGAGGGTATACTTTCTTTTTCACATGACTGTATTTATGATATTAAGCGGTGTGAAAAGTTTACTACTTATGGGTACAAATTATCCCTGAATATAATGGCACGAGTGCTAATAGTCCCATACAGTTTGACATAAGGGAGGAGTGAGAAAAGATGCAGGATAGCGGAGGGGTTCAGTATTCAATAAGCAGTGAAACTTTGCATTTAGTTGTTGGCAGAATGTACTTTAGCAGCAGTAATCTCCGCTAAACATTTAATGTAGCTGCTGACAAGGTTTAGTTTTAAATTTAATAAAATCAATAAAATCCAAAAAAAAATAAAGTGTTGCAAAGGTTACAATAAGTCATTTGCTGTTCAGTCGCTGCAAATGACATGGAGGAGTAAAGTGGGTAAACCACAGGACATAATGGGTAAACCAATCCAGAGGTGGTACGGGTTCAGAAACCGGTTGCTGCAGAGACCCATTTTCAGTAATGTAATAAATTAATTGTCGTTTTTGACTCATTATAAAACTCCTGCATTTCACTAATAATGATGACAATGATGAGATCAATCAACTAGGACCAAACTGTGCCAACTGTGGGATTTGTATCTGGCGATCATCAAAATATAGAGAAGGTATATGTTCTCAATCTTGACATAAGTATTGACAAAAGTCTCATGGGTTAAAACGGAAAGCTGTCTTTGGTATAGTACATTGAATGCAAATAGGCACGATTCAGTATTAAGTTCAACATGCTATACAAAGCAAGCTTTGAGTACATCTGGAACTCAATAATGTATACAAGTAAAGGGACCAAGTTGGATGGCATATACAGTCAATATGGCATCCCTATATCATCTGTGCTGTTACTGGCAAACCCTTTGCTTCACCAAGGCTGCTGTATAACAATAGACAGTTTTTTTTTTTTTTTTTTTTTTATACCTCACCTGAACTACTTGAGATATTCCTTCAAAACTAAACTGATGCATACAGCACTGTACAACCGAACTGTCGTGATATGCCTGGTGACTCTGGTCAAGTGAATATGCCAACCTGCAGCCTGGTGCAGTAGGCGCATGGCAAAAGGACAACATGATTGCAATCATGTGGAAAGTAGGACAAGACAGATGTCTGCCTCCTAAGCACTGTTCACAATGCAGCAACTATCAATGTCTGCGTCGGTAAAATGTGGAAGTTTTATGCCTCGCACTGTGGTAGACTACAATAACACAATGGGTGGTGTCAATGGTGCAGGTCAAGCAATAGCATTCTACTATGTTATGTGTAAGCAACAAAAAGAAAATAATTACAAAAAAACACCTTTCAACATCTGCTTGAACAGTGCACCTATGTGTGTTGGCGACTGTTTCAAAACATATATCATATGAAGCACATACAGTATACTAAATCTGAATCAATATGGCAGTGGACACTAGACATTCCTCTCCTACTGTGATTATGCTGACATTTTGGTATTCACATGTTCCTGTTACACATAACATCTTTTGCTGTTGAAAATCAAAAAACAACAATTTTGTCTTGTTTATCTGGGGATAAACATACAGTAATTCTAAGGAGGGTACACTTCAGATGACAGACAGCTAACCCTGACACTGCCCTATACAATTTCTTGATACAATTTTGAGTGTATTTTTTTTTCTTCTGTGAGAGCTATTTGTCCAGGCCCTGATACAGGAAAGCAACCCCAAACCAAAAATTCAGTTTCCATCATGCTTCTTTGGTGGAATGACATGTTGGTTCTGGTGTGAAGTTTTTTTCTGTCTCCAAACAAAGCATTGTACAGTTCTGCCAGAGTTCTAGAAACTCTATGGAACATCCAGGTGGTCTTTAGAAAACTTAGGATGTGCAGCAATATTTCCATGGAAGACCTGTGGTTTCCCTCCATGGTGTCCTTTCTAAAACACATCTTGTTCAGTTTTTTTTCTTACAGTGGACACATGATCAACACTTGCAATTTCATGAGATTTTTACAGGTCCTGTACTCTTACCTTAGGACTCTTTTCAACCTCCTAAACTAGTGCATAGTATGCTTTTGCAGGATGCCCACACCTAGGGAGAATACTAGCATCAGATGATTTTTGACAGTGTGTCTTGTTGGGTACTGATAAACAACAGGCTTTTGTAGCCTTGTCTGGCTTCATGTATCTTTATGCTTTTCTGTTAAGTCCTCTGATAATTCTTTTTTTACCAGGATATGATACACATGGGCACACCACTCCTGAGGAGAGCAGACTCTCTCAGTAATCAAGTTATGTGGGCTGTTCTTTTATATGGTATTGCACTTCAAATCCACACATCAAAACTCATCTCACTGCTTATTAATGACCAGAAAAAGGTTGTTTGTATACTAGTTTAAGAAAACTGTGCTTATCTATTAATGTAACTCAGTGTTACAAGTTAATTAATGTAAAAATCCAGTGAATTCCAAAGTGTTCACAAACCTTCTTGCAACTGCATTCCAATGTACGTAATAAAACTTCATCCACCACGATAGTCAGTGGATGCACTAATGATGTGCTGATGTGTATCTATACTAATAAACGGCAAAGCCCTCACTCACTCACTCACTGACTGACTGACTGACTGACTGACT
>JANRMT010062792.1:4111000-4227969 GCA_026402145.1 Polypterus bichir lapradei | reverse complement strand
ACTTCCGCCACACCAGGAAGTGCTGGGGGGAAGAGAAGCAGGGACACCCGGAGAGCTTCCGGGAGAACAACCGGCACTTCCGCCACACTGGGGCGTGTCAGCGGGAGATTGCCGGGGAGCACCTGGAGCTCATCCGGGTGTGGATAAAAGGGGCCGCCTCCCTTCATTCAGCGCGAGAGTCGGGAGGAAGGAAGGCGGAGCTGGAGAAGGCAAGGAGGCGGTCTGAAAAGAGTGAGAGAAAGGCATTGTGTGGCCAGGACTTTGGGGACTTTGGGGGTTTTGTGGTGCACTTTGTTATACATAATTTGTGTAATAAACCTGTTGTGGGTGACATGAACGTGTCTGCCTGTCTGTGTCCGGGTTCAAGTTCACAATATATATATATATATATATATATATATATATATATATATATATATATGACAGCAACACTCATCACTCACAACAGTGACAAAACAATTACATTGACAATCATGTTACATTATTTTCAAAATGTTTCCTTTTCTTTTTCATTGCTTCTTTAACACACTACTTCTCCGCTGCGAAGCGCGGGTATTTTGCTAGTTATGTACTATAACTGAGTATTCCCAGTTCTACTAAGGAGACTGCCAAAATATTTGATTGACTTTTCTGATTTTGTATAACAGACTGACACATTTTTTTGCTGAAATCAGTATAATTTCAACATTACCTATAATTAAACAATAAAAGTGAGTAATTAATTACAATTAAAATATGATCATCATAAAAAGGAAACAATTCTAATATACTGCAGAAATGAAATGCTACATTTAATAACTATACTGCAAAACATAAAAACAGCAATATTTTTGTATCATTACCCAAGTATTGTGATTATACTGTACAGTTATAATTCTGACTTTTAAATACTATAAACAATCTGCAATGGTATTTGTTTGTATATTTGGAAATGTGATGTGTCACTTTTCTAAACTCTAACAAGAAAAAAAATCTAATGTAATACACTAGTCAAAATATTTCAGAGCTTTTGAATTATCCTTGCTGCAACACTCATTCTCATCGAAGTCACAACATGAAAATAGGTTAGTGTGTGAAAATGAAACTCCTTAACCAAGATACTAAATTGGCCCTATCGATTAAGCCAACCATCAATTTGCTGCATTTTATTATCCGTATCAGAGATACAGTACCCTTTGAGCCTGTATTTTTCTTTACTTTGTAATGGTTTCAAAAGACAGATATTGTCACAAGCATAATATTCTACGGTTTTGCTTAAATGAGAGAATGCAATTTATACAAGTGTTTGTGGAACAACAAGCTTGGAAGAGATGCCTAATCAAGTGCTCAGTACATTAATTTTAAATTAAACCTGTCAGACGCTGGTAGTCAGCTAATAGACTGCTCAGATTTAATTAACAAAAATCTCTGTTCTATATAATTACTAAATAATAACAGACAAAGTGAAAAAAGTGAAAACAAAAAAAAAAATGCCAAAATATACAGAAACAAAAACATAGAGCTTCTTTACTAAGTTTAACATGATGGAGAAACTATACCAGAACTGAATATACAGCACCTGAGATTTTAAATAACACCTTTTCCAAAACCTTTCGATTTGTAAGACTTAATAAGGATGGCCATTTTATTGTCTTGTTGATGTAGTAAACCTACCATAAATGCTAAATATTGTGAAATAATTGTTTCTGGGAAGTGCGACATAAAAATGCACATAAAGTGACTAATTTTATCTCTAATTCACTACCTTTTATGTCCACATTTTACTGCCTTACACTTTTGATATTAGTTGTTAAAACTCTAAAGCTGTCTAGTGCTAAGGGGATAATGTCCTAAGTTTTAATCCAAAGAATGAATATGTACCTCTTACGGAGATGAAAGGTGGCTTTGAAGTGCACAAAGAAATCTTTCAGTGTCGCATGAGGTACACATTTTGTACAACTTTGGGTTAAATTGATATCAGTATCCCTTTAACTTGTAAACAGAGATATTATAATTTGTAATGGTAAGTTTAATAAATAATCTATACCTTTTGTGTTAAACCACACAAAAATGTATTAGCTAAAACACTATCAAACCAATTATATACAGAACCACTTTAACAATCATACCCTCCAATTCCTTTATACTCACCATTTAACGAACGTAATAACGTAATTCATCAAAGTTCATTGTGTGCTGCAAATTCATTTTAGAAGCAGGTTTAACTATATGTGTTAGAACACATAATGGCCTGAATTTTTTCACCCAATGAATCTAAGCAGTGTAATCTCTCAGCAAACGACAAAGCTAATACTATTGTTAAACACAGAATTAAAACACATGTACAATATGTGTTAGAAAAGGCAAAGGTGTTTTTAAAAATAAAATAATTTTCCTATAGCTGTATTGTTTTTGAGCCAGCAGTATGCTAGTTTTTGATACGCTGATTATGTTTTTTTTCCCCATTTCAAAACTACGTTTATATGCCTCACCATTACTAGTTCATTTATCAATTATACATATAGAGAAAAGCCAACTAAGTTGGCATACACTCTGCCTTGCATAGGAAGACTTTGAAACTATTTTGAACCATAATCCAAAACACCAATAAATGTAGGAAAAAATCAAATGTTTACATAATGATTGGTGGAAGAAGTGATTAAACATGGTGCCCAAGTACAAAATGGAAAAATAAAGTCAACACGTAACTTTGTATCCTACTGTATGGTTTTACTGATGGTCTCATTTTGTGTTTATTCTAATTTTAAACTGTATTATTAAATTACTTATGCTTCTGCAGTGTTTAAACTTTAAATTAGCTGAAGTCTTTGTACACAAAATCAGCAATTAACTTAATTGACATAGTACTAAACTTGAGAGTATTTCTTACTTTTATTTACATCATTCTGCTTTTGTCTCTTGAAGGTCCTATTTTGTTTTTGACCACAATTGATTTGCAAATCCATCACTGATGAGTTCTAACAAGAGCCAAGCACTCTAAGCATGGGAAAGGTGCATATAAATGCAATATTTTATCATTAAAGGTTCTGCAACCCTGCTTTGGAAAAAGTAAGTTAGGAAAATGGATGGATTAAGGTTATTTTTATGTAATATAGTGTATTTTGTTTAAAAAATAAATAACTTAATTCGCAAACTTCTATGAAACAGGAAGGACAAAAATTCAATTTACGGAAACAGCACAATTTAAGACAAGATGCATGTTTTTGAGATGTAGAAGAAACACACATACCGAAATTATTGTTGGTTTTTGGATGTGGAGGGTAGATGGCTAACTGTAACTGTAATTTACTTTATTAAATTTAATTTTTTTTTTAAAATTACCCAAGGATGACCTAAAAGGTTTTGGCTGCTACATGACATGATTGTCAGATAAGAATTGCGATGCTTTGCTAATCTTGTATATAAACGTCTACGCGTGGAAGTGTGTGTGTCTGTCTGTCCGGCCTGGAAGTGCGAGGCTACAGTAAGAAGCTCAAAGAAAAAATCGACTCTGTTGCCAAAGTGAAACCACTGAGAAAAAAGAAACTCACTTAACTGTTAATAAACAAGCGAGGCAAGCACATCGGCAAAACGAAACCTCTGAGGAGAGAGAAACTCGCTTAGCCACTGACAGACAACAGAGGCGAGCATGTTGGCAAAACGAAACTGCCGAGGAAAGAAAACCTTGCTTAGCTGCTAATGCACAACCGATGTGATCGATTGATTGAAGTGCCAGAATCCATGGTTTCTAGGAGCCCGGGCTTTTTATTGCATGGGCTTAAACGGATAGTGAATTATAATGTCAGAGAAATGCTGAATCATTACACTCTACAAATAATGTAGCCACAAAGGTTGTTTGAAGTTTAACAGAAATGTTAGTTTACTGTAGTACAGAGCAAAACCTACTGTGCTCCATTCCTCTTAAATTCATTTCTAGGTAAGTGCTTGTTAGCTTAAATTCATTTCTAGGTATGTGACATTTTTCTTTTGTTGCATGCATTTTTACTTATCAGTAATCATTTAATTGACCTAATAAGAGATGAAATAACATGAGAAGTTAATTTATCTGCAGTGGTTCGCTTAAGCAGCTATGTAACCATGCATCCCCTGTTACATGTGAAACTCTGCTGACACTTCATTAACTTGATTTGAGATTTGTTTTGCTGTCACCTGTAGTTAATGAAGGCATAAAAAAGGAAATCTACAAAACAATCTTAATATACAAAATAAGTTGAAATAACCTCTCTCAGTGTAAATTTAAAACAGTAACTTGAAGTAATACAAGATATTTTAATGTTTTAAGAGAATGTCAAAAATACATCATGTTTTTAATAGAAGTTTATTAAATTTTAAAAAATTTAAATTTACTCAAGATATCTCAGAAAAAAAACTAAGCTTTCCTGCCAGATTTCCTTGAAGAATGAAAATCACAAACAAGCAATATAGACAGACGTGATAACAGCTTTTTACATTTTATGCATGTACACCTAAAATGAAATAATAGGTTTTTGTAATTACCAATTGTTTCGTATTATAGTGTTAAATTAGAAATAAATACACACTAGTAGACCAATTAACTGTGAGCTACAATTGTTTTATCTTGTAGCATTACTGAGAGATGGATCACTGGCTAATAAAGACAGTAAATTACACTCAGCCCTCCCAAATAATGTAAGACAGTATTCACATACTGTACATACTGTGAATATAATAGATGTGGCAACAGTTTGCTGTGTCTTCATTTTCTGACTCACTTAAACAGGTTAAAGTTAAAACAAACAAAGCAAATGCCTAAAATGGAATCACTGTGCACAAAGCAGGAACCAGCCTTATACAGGGGACCCCTACGCTCACCTATATGGGTACAATAGAGACTGGTCAATTCAACTCACTTGATAGTCTTTGGAATGCTGGAAGAAAACTCACACATAATAGGTGGGGCTTTGACACCACACAGACAATACCTGTACCATTTATAGCTGGCAAAAATCAAAGATTTAAACTAAGTAATGTATCTTTGACTAAACCGCTGTCACAAACAAGTAAACAATGAACTCATAATGTTATAAATTATAACGCAATACTATCACCATTAGGTCACAAAAAAAAAAAAAAAACTTCCTTCGTGACTTATCTTAGTACATGTGATTATCTTATGGATGACAATGCTTCAAAAGTATCAGTTTACCACACAACAGGTTCCTGAACAACTCTTTCTATTTTGATTCAACATACTGTATCAACATTCCAAGTATTGCTTCATTACACAGATTGCAAAATACACACTGCTTTAACACAAAAAGGGTATCAAAACTTAAAAAGTCAAAGGATAAATAAAGGAAAGCTTATTGATTCAAACGTCAGCATTTCCTATTGTGCTATTATATAATGTAAATTTTCTGTTATTCTATCTATGCTAAAAAGCAACTTCATACAAAATTGTTTTTTCAATCTGTTCCTATAAATCACAAACAAGATACTCTTCTATACCTTCTATTTAGAGTAAAACAAAACGGCTTAACTTATAGGCAATGTGACACATGTAACTGTATATTGAAAATCTACTTGTACTAAACATGGTAATCTTAATAAATCATCTAAAACAACTAAAAAATTCACAGTAAATGTGGTGAAGATTATCAAGAAAGGAGAAATGTATTATAATATTGTTACAGAATTTTAAAACTACATTTCTTAACACCACACCACATTCATGTTGTCCATTTGCATTTTTTAATTTGGTCTTTAAAAGTCAATGGACTCCACATTAATAAAATTAGCAAAGCACAGCGTCTCAACCTGTACTACATAAAACACTTAAGTGCTGAATTAATAAAACAATATTTTCACTGATGACAAATTTTTTTTTTTTTTAAATACCATCTGGGAATTCCAGTTATACAACTTGTATATCAAATATGTAAAAAATGTAATAAAAAAAAAAAAGACTAACCAAGCTTTGACAAAATTGGTAGAATTTCTTTTAAATTAAAATGGACATTGCTTGTCTGAGTTTGAATGGTGAGCGAGATTTTATTTAGCACAGCAGCTCACATTTTCAATAAGAAAAAAAAGATGAAGAATTTGATAGTGTTACTTAGTAAAAAAAAAAATGGACTTGTTAGCTTAAAAGCAAGAATGGTGTCTTTTACTTGTTAACTTGGTAAGCACATTAGTCTTGTATCTTCTTGATAAACATTTTATGAACATTTGATAGACAGGCTGCTCTTTTAAGGATTTGTATTGTGTTTATTATGCATGTGTGTGTCATAAAGTAAGTGTTTTGGTAAGGAACAATTACCAGTACTGCATAATTAAAATGGTAATCCATATTTTTAACAACTCAAGAATTAGGCATGTCTATCTAGTACTCTGAAAAATAGAAACAAAACACTTGTATAAATACAGTAAGTGTATATTTAAATAGCAAAAATGCAGAAGTGCAATTAACGATTAGAAATTATTCAAAACTATAAGTGCATGTATATTTATTTTTAAGCAGTGTTTAACTTTCAATATAAATTAATTGAATCAACATGTGAGAATATACATATACATAACTGGTGAAAACTACTTTTTTTAAATTGTGTTATTTCAGAAGTATGTTACAGAAGAAATTAAACATGACAGCTTATAATTATAGAAGTGTTTTATTTACTTTTATGTCATACATATTATGGATAAATGTTTTCTGTACATATTTTATTAGTTAAAAAGGTATGTATGAATTTTACGGTTATTTTGTTTTAGTATTTTTACGGTCACTGAACAGCAAACATGTAGAATTTAATTTTGTGAATAAAAATTGAAGAGATAACACTTGTGGTATGTAGTTTCATTATAAAAACACCAAAGATAACACTTTAAACATAGAACATATGGCTTCTATGATTCTGGTTATAAGGGAGCTTAGTGTAAAGGGTTTTTAAACGAATAAAGAAAAAAAAATGAACAACACAGGAAAAGCTTGGGACTCCCAGAGTCATCAATGCCTTTTGTCATAGTTTTGGCATTACCGCAACCACAACATGCAACTGTTCAGAACAGCCAAAGTGCCAAGCAATTACTGAAATTTACTGTAATCAGAGTCTTGAAACTGCTCTGCAAGCACTTAAGAGCAAAATTCTCATCTTTCCACTATGCAGTTAATGTCATGACATTAGACAAACACTGCTGCTCCAAATGTTAGACATGCTTTTTCACAAACTTGTGCATCTTTGGCAAAACGATCTCTGTGACGTGGGCACGACTTTGAATGTTGTACTTGCATTCTAACACATTCAGGAGGTGCCGAAATCCCTTGTTATAAACGACCAACAGTGGTTGATCATCAATATCAATGTACTGGGCAAGAGCTGATGTTATTTTCAGGTTATAATTTGACATTTTTTCTCTTCTTGCTAGAATCATCCGTAATGTTGGCTGATGCTGTGCCCTTCCAAAGGAAATTTTGCTGTGTTCGTTCATATGTTTACTTTCACAGTTTACAGTCCGCTATGATTTGGTTTTCATCATTATTATAAGAAAACTTGCTAATTGCATTTTGTGCTGGGTTTTTTTTTTCCCCCCATTCGTGTGTGCTAATAGTGTTGGTTATATGTATCTGTGCATTTTTACGAGTATGAGTACAAATACATGAGCACTGTATCAAACCAAAATCGAATACATGTATTGGTACATCCCTAATAAAACACAAACCAAAAACACACACACACTGGCTGTAAGTTTTCCTAATGAACATAACAAGTTCATACAAAATTATGAAACGGCTGATCATAGAAGTGAAGTGCCAAAAATACTGCATTGCATGTCTGGAGTAACAAAATGGCAAAAGTAGCACAGGTAAAAACAACAACCATTCTTTGGCAATCAAATGTAAACCTTTGCCTTCGAATAAGACCTCTTTTTAAAAAAATTTCAAATGATATTGGAACAGCTATGTTTAATTTGAGCTATCTTTAATTCTACAGTGGGTACCCGATTACCAAAACTAGATGACTGAAGATTGGTCTAATAAATCTCATTTATATTAAAGGGTCAGAATTTGTTGTAATTTTCATGAAAACTACTGGTCCATCCTGTTTTGTGTCAAGTACAGGATGTTTGTAGTATTACAAATGGTGTGGGGAATACTTTTGAGCTGCTTAATGCCAATTGAAAGTCATCTGAATCATACAGCATACCTAAACACTGTTGTAGACTGTATGCATCTCTTTACAGCCATAGTCTTTCCTGTTTCAAAAAGATACTTCAGAAGGGTAAATTGCCATGTCACAACACATACATCCTCTCAAGCTGGTTCCATACGTACAATAGTAGATCTCACTCAATTACACCACCTGTGACTGAGGTGGAATGGGATTTTCACAGCATAAATGTGTGGCCAACAACTCTGCCCAATGTTGTTAAGGTAGCATGGACCAGATTCATAGAGAATGTACTCAGCAGTTTGTTGAAACTATGTGTTAAAGAATTCAAGCTGTTCTGGAGGTAAAGTGGGTCCTACCCAGAACTAGAGAGGTAGACTTATAAAGTGGCTACTGAGAGTAAATTATACTATGACTCAATAGAGTAAAAAGCAGTGAGCACACAAGAGAATGACATGGCTCTATAATATGGATAATTCTGCACAAATGTTCAGTGACTACACTGTTAAAGGCATTTTTGATTTTCCTAACTTTATTAGTGGCATGAAATCGGGTTTCCTGAAATAAAGCACATGTATTATGTATGTATTATCATGGGCGGAGTAGTGGCTCTGAGGCTAGGGATCTGCACTGGCACCGGCAAGGTTGCCGGTTCGAATCCCGTAAATGCCAAAAGGGACTCTGCTCTGTTGGGCCCTTAAACCAGGCCCATAACCAGCAATTGCTGACCGCTTTGAGTAGTGAGAAAAGCTCTATATAAATGCAAAGAATTATCAATTATTATTATTTATTATTGCAAAAAAAATACACTTCAAATGTATACTAGGCCAACACAAAAATAAAATTCAAAATTTGTGTAAAACTGCCACTGTATGTCAGAATGGTCAAGCAAGTCTAGGAATATATTCACACATATTCTCAGGCATAGTTTGCAAGGCGAATAGTTGTTTTAGTTTACTAGCACACATTGGTACAGGGAAGGGTGGAAGTTGTTCACTTTTACCTTTTCATGGAGCAGATACACCTATTTGGAAAAAGACAGATCTGACAAGAAAGTTTTTTTTGGCTATTACATCAGTATTAAATATTTTATGCCAAGAAAAGGTATTACGATTAAACAATATAAATGCCACAATTACAAAATACACTAACTATTCAGTGCTATTGTAACATAACAACAGTGATTTTCTTGAAGTTTAGCTATGTTTTATTTACGTCATTGAAGCCAAGAAAACTGACAGTTAGCTGTTCAACACAATAGCCCAAATGGAAAGAAAAAGTAACTTTCATGTTTCTGCCGTCATTTTATAGGTGGTGTGTAAAAACATAGCAAATCATTTTAGTGCAGTCACAAAATTAATAAAATACAACATTTTAAATAATCCTCTTGTAAATACTTATTGCCAAACTTGTTATCTTGAAAACCAGCAGCTGCACACTGCTGCTGCAGGCAACTCTAGGACTTGTTGCTACAAGATGCACAAACAAAGCAGGTTGTGCCTAGATTTTTAATATTAATGACTTGTTACAACCACCAGTATCAGTTATTTAAAAATTGTAACTGTTAAACAAGACCAGATGGAAAAGGCAGTTAAAAAAAATTAAGTAGGTAAGTAAAGAGATGTCTTACATTGACTCTCATCGCATTATGTTCCCTAGCTTTCCCAGTTACAGTGAATAATAGCACTCAAAAGCCTGGACAACACAAATATTTCCACAGTAACTCTTTGAGAGAATAACCAACTGTAAATCCAAGAATTGTATGGACACACAAGGAGTACAATTCTAGTTTTGGTAGAACATATTTCTGTTTGCTTATACAATATACACATGCACATATACAAAGACTGAAACCTCTGAAATTTTCTGAACATTTTTAAAACACACCTGCAAGGTTCTAAGATACGCTTGTATCCTAACATAAAGCAGAAGAGAACTTCTCCCTCAGTTGTACCTCTTCGCACTAATTGAGCCCTTACTTATTTCTATACAATTTTGGATTCAATTATTCTGTTGCTGTAGTAGAGTCAGGCTACTCTGTTGGGTCATATTGCCTCCTGCAGAGTCTGTAACTATAATATTTTCCCAGAAAACTGAAATACTTCATCTATGAAAGTACAATACCATACTTATATTAATACATTTATTCTGTAATGTACAGCAAATAAAACATACACTGGAAAAAAAAACTTCTAAGGGCAGAAGTTTAAGAAGGAAAAAACATAATGTTTAAGGTGTACCTCATATTGGTAATTTTACAAACACCATTAATGTGGCAGTAAAATGAAATTATCCAGAGAGGAAAGAATTTGCCAATATGAGAGACAACTATGTCATTACAACTATTTACTTTCATCATTACCAGGTGATCTGATTCCATTAAAAGAAGCAAGAGTACAAATGTAGCTTTATTAAGTGGTAATATTTGTATTAATAATATTGTCACATGTACAAAGTACAAGGAAGTTCTTACTTGCATGCCTGAGCACCATGATATACAAAAATGTAATAAAATACATAATTTTAATTAACAAAAGACACAAGTAATATAGCATGAAATAATCCTCAAAGGTGAGTGGGGAGAGGTTGTTTCAGATGGTAAAGGGATAGAAGTGCACAGTGCTTTAATCGATGTAATATCTGCTGACAAAGGATCTGCTGATATATCTGGAATATTTGACATATTTAATTTAAATTGTCTGCCTAGCTTTCTTACATACAGTATGTTCTCCTATAGTGGTCAAAGCTGGATAAAACAGGACGTGTTTTCAACTGTAAATACATTCTGCACACAGCCTGTGACAAGTCCTGAAATAAATATCTATTCCTCTGAATTCTAATAATTTCCAATCCTTCACTGTTTATTGAATGCATTATAAAAATTATTATATACAGTGCATCCGGAAAGTATTCACAGCACATCACTTTTTCCACATTTGGTTATGTTACAGTCTTATTCCAAAATGGATTAAATTATTTTTTTTCCTAGAATTCTACACACAACACCCCATAATGACAACGTGAAAAAAGTTTACTTGAGATTTTTGCAAATTTATTAAAAATAAAAAAATTGAGAAAGCACACGTACATAAGTATTCACAGCCTTTGCCATGAAGCTCAAAATTGAGCTCAGGTGCATCCCGTTTTCCCTGATCATCCTTGAGATGTTTCTGCAGCTTAATTGGAGTCCACCTGTGGTAAATTCAGTTGACTGGATATGATATGTAAAGGCACACACCTGTCTATAGAAGGTCCCACAGTTGACAGTTCATGTCAGAGTACAAACCAAGTATGAAGTCAAAGGAATTGTCTCGAGGCACAAATCTGGGGAAGGTTACAGAAAAATTTCTGCTGCTTTGAAGTTCCCAATGAGCACAGTGGCCTCCATCATCCGTAAGTGGAAGACGTTCAAAACCACCAGGACTCTTCCTAGAGATGGCTGGCCATCTAAACTGAGCGATCGGGTGAGAAGGGTATTAGTCAGGGAGGTGACTAAGAACCCGATGGTCACTCTGTCAGAGCTCCAGAGGTCCTCTGTGGAGAGGGGAGAACCTTCCAGAAGGACAACCATCTTTGCAGCAATCCACCAATCAGGTCTGTATGGTAGAGTGGCCAGATGGAAGCCACTCCTTTGCCAAAAGGCACCTGAAGGACTCTCAGACCATGATAAACAAAATTCTCTGGTCTGATGAGACAAAGATTGAACTCTTTGGTGTGAATGCCAGGCGTCACGTTTGGAGGAAACCAGGCACAGCTCATCACCAGGCTAATACCATCCCTACAGTGAAGCATGGTGGTGGCAGCATCATGCTGTGGGGATGTTTTTCAGCAGCAGGAACTGGGAGACTAGTCAGGATAAAGGGAAAGATGACTGCAGCAATGTACAGAGACATGTACACTGTCTGGATGAAAACCTGCTCCAGAGTGCTCTTGACCTCAGACTGGGGCAACGGTTCATCTTTCAGCAGGACAACGACCCTAAGCACACAGCCAAGATATCAAAGGAGTGGCTTCAGGACAACTCTGTGAATGTCCTTGAGTGGCCCAGCCAGAGCCCAGACTTGAATATGATTGAACATCTCTGGAGAGATGTAAAAATGGCTGTGCACTGACACTTCCCATCCAACCTGATGGAGCTTGAGAGGTGCTGCAAAGAGGAATGGGGGAAACTGGCCAAGGATAGGTGTGCCAAGCTTGTGGCATCATATTCAAAAAGACTTGAGGCTGTAATTGCTGCCAAAGGTGCATCGACAAAGTATTGAGCAAAGGCTGTGAATACTTATGTACATGTGATTTCTCAGTTTTTTTATTTTTAATAAATTTGCAAAAACCTCAAGTAAAGTTTTTTCACGTTGTCATTATGGGGTGTTGTGTGTAGAATTCTGAGGAAAAAAATGAATTTAATCCATTTTGGAATAAGGCTGTAACAAACAAAATGTGGAAAAAGTGGTGCGCTGTGAATACTTTCCGGATGCACTATATGTATAGTATATTAAAACTTTATTTTAAGCAAAATTCCCTTATTATTAAAACCTTATTAGTATGCATTTTGGTGCAATGGTACGTCTATTAAATGTTGTCTAGAATAACTTTTGCTCAAGCTCCACAACACATAAGACATAACATGCTTTCCTTACAGAACATTGACACAAATTCAATCCCCACACAGGCTGCCCTCTGTTTGAAACCAGCAGATTCCTCCTGTATTCATATCCACTTGCTCCCAAGTTGCAGACCCATACGTACGGTACATGATAACTAAATGTAAGGATAGGTTCTGCTGTTCCATCCCCAAAAAGAAAGAGTAAAAAAAAGCCCTGTCTAGAGAAAAGCACTAAAATCAGTGAAAGCCAAATCCACCTTATTTAAATGTACCTGTTATAACTAATATATGTGCATGCTATATAAAATTACTTAATTTCAGTTACAGAGCAAATACATGCCTGTCCAAAATTGATACTGAAAACCAAAATATTTCTGGAGGATAGTACTGCAACAATTTTAGGGCAGGATAAGAATGTTCTAGATACCCAGCTTGATAAAATCTTGCATTCTTTACATTTCCTGCTAAGCAATTGCTAATTATGGTAGATTTTTTAAATTCCTGGATGTGTCCTTTAGTACAGCACAGTATTCCTGAAATAACCCAAGTCAATGGTAACAAATAAAGTACATGCTAATATAGATCAAATTGCAAGAAAAAAGCCTTTTAAAAAGAACCTCCTCTTAAAACAAAGATAATAAAAGTGAAAAGTGATCATGGTACTGCACACTCCATAAAATTTAATTTTCAAATAGCAGAGTACAGTATATTTGAACAACAAACTGTCTTCATTGACTGAATTAAACAGTAATACAAAGTTAATTTCATTATCCACTCTCACTACTAAAATAAAAGAGTAAAGCCTTGCAAGTCCATTATGCCATCACCAGGTTCAAGGCAGGTAACCACTATTAAATGTGCGACCAGGAAAACAAATGTCCATGTGCACTCCTGCAGATCAAATTAAGAATCAACAATCAAGTCTTGTGAAAGTGGAAAGGTGCCAGGCTACTCAGTGAAAATCCACATAATATTAGTATTTGAAACCAGGACTGGACAGGTGTTATTGAGCAGAGCCAACCACTGTACCAACCATTAATAAAGTCAGGAAAAAATGTATAAACACATAAAAATGTATATTTCTTTTAAAAAAAAGTAAAGAAACCATATTGGTAATCATTGTTTAAACAAAATGACATAAGAGTTTTGTTTGTAGAATACCTCTGCAGCGAAACAACCCCCGCTGAACCAAGTTTCAGTGTAACTGCTCTACAGCAGTTGGGCGAAGGAGGAATAATGTAGGAGAATGCTTTGCAAATACTTGCTGAACATTTAAGTATTACTTTTTTTTTTTGATATCTTAGTTAAACTATCAACATGCTATAAGAAGGAAGTAAAGAACTCAAGCAAAACCAAACTCCACCTTAATTGTAACAAAATAGCCATAAGAAGCATAGGCATATGCTGTATGTGTACAGTTAAGGTAAATTGAACAACCTACTATTTAGCTTTAGCCGCTAAAACCCAGAGATAAAAATGTATTGGACATGCTTTTAACAAAAAAGTTTTATATGTAGCTCAAAAATAATGACAAAATAATTTAGAGTACCTGGAAGGAAGATGTATTATAAAGGATACACTGTTCTTGGAAGGAGTAATGTGCTACACAGACATAAGGATTGTGCTACCTTTTCTTTGTGCATCAATATCACAAATAAGTCTTCACCCAGTGATCAGTCCAAGTTAAGCCCAGGTTCATTCTTTCAAAGTATATCAGACAAATATTTTTATTGTTATTCCCTGACAAGTATTTTAAGCAGCAATACACAGCATTGTAGTATTGTATATGACTTCAAAAGAAAGACTAATAAATTACAAACAAATTAAGAAGTTTACAAACTTTAAAAGACAAGAAAAATGAAAAGGCACTATTATTTGAACTGATAATGTCTATATCTAAGAGACATTAAGATAAATAAAAAACTTTATTCCATACTTAATTTCATTTACTAAATGTTAGACTGCAGATAGGTATAAAAGCTGTAAAATACATCTGGCCTTTTTCAAGAACTTCCTGAAATGTTTCTCATGATACAGAAGGTTATAAATAACATGTTTTACCCATCCATTTTGTAAAATCTCCATAATCCAGTCTTAGAGTTGCAGTAGGATGTAGTTTATGCTGACGGCAATAATCTTTCAAAATGCTTCACTTTTACTCCTCTCTTGTCTTGAGCCTTCTGTAAAAAGCTAAAATCTCACCTTGTAACAAATAAAGTTATATATATATATATATATATACATACACACACCTGGAATATATACCTACGACATACGAACGTGGCCGCAGCTGCGACGCATGCATCTCAGTAACTGCCGCTCCGTCATCTTCAACCTGGGGACGATGCAAGTGGTGGCTGGACGGAGGCTGAAGGGGGCAATTTCGTTGCTCACGCGATATAGCGTCCCTCGGGTGGCTCCGGGGGCAAGCGGTTTCACTGCCCGCCCACCACATATGGCTGCCCATTCATTCTCGGTGGGCGGCTGGTAATACTGCAAGCGGTGACCCGGTTGTGGCTGAACTAGCATTGTAGTCTGCCTCGGATGGCTGCATGTTGAATGGGGATGGTGGTGCGGCGAACACTGCAGGCAGCATACTGTAGTGGAGGTGACGGTGAGGTGGGCTGGTGATGAACTGCCCCTCGCTGCCCCCATTCATTCTCAATAGCAAGCCTGCTTGTACTGTTATGCACATAGCAGGAAGTTGTCTCTTGTCAGTACAGGGTGGTCCAGATCTAATTATGCAGATCCAGATTGTCTGGATGACTTTGATTTACTCGTATACAGGGACGATTCCAGTTCCGCGCAAAGACGATTCTTCATGTCGTCAGTTCGCACACTTCTCAATGGTCCAGGTTTTTTCAGGTGATTTTCTATGTAATAAACTGAATAAGTTATAGCGTAATGAAAATTGCATGAGCAGATCTGGACCACCCTATACATCAGACGTGTTGATGTCTGGTGCCTTTCTGCTGTGATAACGTGTACAGTGCTGTGCAGAAGAGCTCATGTTAACCTTTTGTCTTCACCCTTCAAGAATGTCTCTGAAGCACTAATCTGATGCAAGTGCTGGTGATACAGTAAAGAAGACAAAAACCATCACCATTGAAAATAAAGTAGAAATAATAAAAAGGTCAGAAAGCGGTGAAACTCCATCATTCATTGGCAGAGCACTTGGTTACAGTCGGTCAACAATAGCATTTATTAAAATAATGTACCTGTTCCGACTTACATACAAATTCAACTTAAGTACAAACCTACAGTCCCTATCTTGTACGTAACCCAGGGACTGACTGCCTGCATGTATGTATGTATGTATAAGCATATTATACAGGTTGGCCCATCTCCTCCATGGGTATATGATTCCAGGACCCTTCCCTGGATGTACAAAACACAAAGATGATTGCCACACTAAGTGAACACTAGAGCTGATACAGCAGGACTGAGGGTTGGCTGGGCTTAAGTACACCTTGCCTCAACAGCATCAGCCTGCACATATTATTTCTTGAATATATTTTGTGGGCAGCACTGCACATGGAAATTAAACTTTTGTTTTCTGAAATATTCAGGGTTTTTTTTTTTTTTCTTTTTAGTAATTTCACTTGCAGATAGGGCAGGACAACTGTATATTGAGAGAAATGTAGGCATCCCTGAATATGATTTGACAACTTCCTGTGATGCCCATCTGTTCATGTGTCAGAATGTGACTAGATATTGTAACTTAAATACAAATCATTCAGTTTAAATGAATGTTGGCACAGGAATTACCATTATAAAATACTAGAAGCCAAGTGGTCCCATCTGTTTTGGGAAATGTATATCTGAGACGGAACTCGCAGCGGTTTTATGTTGTTTCCTTCTTTGAAGCTATCATCCAGAGGTATCATGTATTTAACACTAGAATTCCTGAAGCCTATGAAAAAATCCCGGGCCACCTTAAATCCCTTTGCACCTCTCCATTAGCGTCTTTTGTGTTGCAAATGAGTTGATCAGCGCAACAGCAAGCAACCTGCTATCCCATCCACCCACCAACACAGCTCAAGCCGCAAAGAAGATTCTCAGCGATCAAGTGTGTTTTTCTGGGTGTGAGATGCCTGAAATTGTAGAGGGTAAATATATCGTCATTTGGAATACATACATTTCATGTGTGTTCTGTCTCTACAGCGTTCTAAGTAAATGTAGGATGACAGGAAATGCAAGGCAGGAATTGTTGAACACATAGCTAATACAGAAATGTTTTTCATGTTTTAGTAATAATTGACAAAATGTAGACATGAAGTGGATAATGGGATGTGTATGATCAAATAAACACTTTCACAAAAAGGTACAATTATAACAAAACAAGTACACTTTTATTAATGGTCCAAAGGACTTCAATTACAGTACAGTGGAACCTCGGTTCACGAACGTCTCGGAACACGTACAAATCGGTTTATGACCAAAAAGTTCACCAAACTTTTGCATCTGTTCACGACCACACTCTCGGTATACGAACAAGCCAGTTTCCCTTTTGGTTTGTGCGCGCCAATGATTTCTGCACATGTTCAGTCTCTCCCTGTGCAGCGAGCGAGAGAGACACACACACAGGCACACGCGAGAGAGACGCACACACAGGCGCGCAAAAGAGAGAGAGACACACACACACACAGGCGCGCGAGAGAGACATACACACTGGCGCACGAAAGAGACACACACACACACGCGTGCGCGCAAGAGAGAGGGCTGGACACATAAGGCAGAGGAGGCAGTTAAAGAATGCACTGGGCTTGTTTTTGTTTTCACTTCTGTTTACAGCGATCGGTTTGTAGCGTGCATTGTTGCAATGTTACTTTTCTTGGTAGTTTATTAAATTACAGATTTTTCAAATGTTCATTTTTTTTCCCCATGCTTAAAAGTCATTAAAGTGTTTTTAGCGAGGGGTTCATAGCGCTATAGTGCAAACTCTTGGAGTGTTAGTTTTCTCTGTTGTTCAAGGTTTTCTAAGTGTTATTCAATGTTTTCACATTTAGTTCACTGTTACGCTGTGCATTCTATGGTATAATTAACTATTTTTGTACTTAAAAACTTTAAAAAATATATATTTACATACAATTAATCCATTCCAGACCGTACGAACTGTATTTACATACAATCCTATGGGGGAAATTACTTCGGTTCACAACCAAATCTGGTTACGACCAGAGTTTTGGAACGAAATATGGTCATGAACCGAGGTTCCACTGTATATGCAAGTATATACAGGAATAAGTGGTAGAAAAAAGGCTCAGAAAGAAACCGAAAAGACAGCTAAAACTTCATCTAAGCCTAGACAGCCTGCTAGAGACTGACCTGGAACAGATAAGCAAAAGAACAGGTCTCCGGGGACCTGACACTACAGCATCACCTCCATGTGAGTCGGAGCAAGATTACAAGCGAGTCAGGCCAAGAGAACTTGTTTATTCCAGAAGGTTTACTGGAACTGAGCATGGCCTTACTATCCATGCCATCAACGTGTAGTACCTCCTCCCCCCCCACCCCAAACCTTGGATGCAGAAAAAACAATTTGATATAAGTGAATTGGATTACCCATTCACCACATTGCATACATTTGGGTTTGATCTGAACATACTGTATGTGCTCAGATCAAACTACTGTATACCAGACAAGAAGCTTAAGTTTGTATTAACAACATTATTTCAGACTACTTCAAACTAGATTGTAGTACTACACAAGGTTGTCCCAGTCACCACTGCTATTTGCAATCGCCATTGGCTGTTAAACTCAAAATGCATCTGAGATAAAGAGGATTATAAGAGAAGGACTTCAACAGAAAATATCACAGATGATATGGTTATATATATATATCTCCAGTGAATTCTGTAGGACACAATATTAGACTACACACCTTCCCTTTTATCACTACAGATCAGTGTAAACACCTAGTGGAAAACATCACAAATAAATATAAAACTCTCATTCAATATTTTGTTCTCTGCATGGAAAAACTTAAAACAAGACGTGCATAGATGGTCTACCCTCCATCTCACTTTAGCAGGGAGAACTAACACTGTCAAGATAAATATCCTTCCTAAGCTTATGTTTCTTTTTCAAAGCATTCCCATATATATTAAAAAAATATTTTTTAAGAAATTTGATTCAATCATAACCGCTTTTATTTGGAATTCAAAACATCCACACATCCAAAGGGTAACCCTACAATGACCTAAATCAGAAGGTGGTATGGTTCTACCTAACTTTCAGTTTTATTACAGGGCATACAAGCTATTAAAACCTGGACATTGACACAAACAGATGAACACACACTAGCTTGGTCTGCAAAAGAAATAAAATCCTGCAGTACTTCTTCTATGCTTTGTATCCCACCCAGTAAATACAAGTTTTCATCAATACTGTATACTAACAACCCAATTGTCCTTCATTCACTCAGAATATGGAACCAATGTAGGAAGCACTTCCAAGACAGAGAATTTTATCTGTGGCACCTCTACACATTAATCACCTTTTTCCCCACCCTCTCAAACTTACACAGTTTTTAATGTTTGGTAAACATACGGGATTAAATCATTTAGAGATTTGTATATAGATAATGTCTTTGCATCCTACGAACAACTGTACTCCAAATTTAGCTTCCCATCAACACAGTTTTTCCACTATTTCTAAATTAGAAACTTTGCTAAACGAAATCTGGCAAAATCTCCTCACCTCCCACCTATTTCTTTTCCAGAAGAAATACTGATCAGTCTTGAAGACTCAGACAGCATTTCAATAATATAAACTGCTCAAAAAAAATTAAAGGAACATTTTAAAAACACATCAGGTCTCAATTTGGAAAAAAAATCCTGATGGATATCTATACTGATATGGACTGGGTAATGTGTTAGGAACGAAAGGATGCCCCATCATTTGATGGAAATGAAAATTATCAACCTACAGAGGGCTGAATTCAAAGACACCCTGAAAACCAAAGTGAAAAAATGATGCGGCAGGCTAGTCCATTTTGCCAAAATTTCATTACAGCAACTCAAAATCATACTCAGTAGTTTGTACGGCCCCCACATGCTTCTATGCATATCTGGCAACATTGAGGCATGCTCCTAATGAGACGATGAATGGTGTCCTGGGGATCTCCTCCCAGATCTGGACCAGGGCATCGCTGAGCTCCTGGACAGTCTGAGGTGCAACCTGGCAGCGTCAGATGGAACGAAACATAATGTCCCAGAGGTATTCTACTAGATTTAGGTCAGGTGAGTGTGGTGTCCACTCAATGGTATCAATTCCTTCATCCTCCATGAACTGCCTGCATACTCTCGCCACATGAGGCCGGGCATTGTCATGCACCAGGAGGAACCCAGGACCCACTGCACTACCATAGGGTCTGAGAATGGGTCCAAGGATTTCATCCTGATACGTAATGGCAGTCAAGGTGCCATTGTCTAGACTGTAGAGGTCTGTGCGTCTCTCTATGGATATGCCTCCACAGACCACCAAACTGGTCATGCTGAACGATGTTACAGGTAGCATAACGTTCTCCACGGCTTCTCCAGACGCCTTCACGTCTGTCACATGTGCTCAGGGTGAACCTGTTCTCATCTGTGAAAAGCACATGGCGCCAGTGGTAGACCTGCCAATTCTGGTATTCAACGGCAAATGCCAATCGAGCTCCAAGGTACCGAGCAGTGAACACGGGGCACACTAGAGGATGTCGGGCCCTCAGGCCAACCTCATGAAGTCTGTTGCCGATTGTTTGGTCAGAGACATTCACACCAGTGGCCTCCTGGAGGTCATTTTGTGGGGCACTGGCAGTGCTCATCCTGTTCCTCCTTGCCCAAAGGTGCAGCAATTCAGAGGAACAATGAAGAAATTCAGGGAAACATTTCTTAAAAACCAAGTCAATTAAAATGAATTCAAAAGAAGTTAATTAGCTACAAAAACAGATCACTAATTAAGAAAAGGGTTAGAACGAAAACCTGCAGCCACTGCAGCCCTCCAGGACTGGAGTTGGGCACCCCTGTATATCAATATGATGGTCATGTTACTACAGTGCTATCCTGTTTATTTTTTTTGTGGACACCATTATTTTGTTCTTGATTTGTACGGCCATTACTATATTGTCGATGATGTTCGCTACTAGTCTTTTATTTGGATGTTACTGTTACACATGACTACCTCAGGCGCTCTTTTTTCAAAACTGTAGAGCAGCCAAGGACTTTAACTGTTCATTCCAAAAACAAATGTCTTTTTTAGTTAAGACGAGCATATCAAGAATGCAAGGACCGTTCTTGCTTGCTCTTTTTCAGCTTCAGTCTGTTGGGAATTTGACAATTAGCAGCTTAAACTTCTCTCTGGGCCTTGCGCCCTGTGTTGGCTGGGATTGGCTCCAGCAGTGACCGTGACCCTGTAGTTAGGATATAGCGGGTTGGATAATGGATGGATGGATGGATGGATGGACTTCTCTCTGGTATTTTGACTTTTTGCCTAACCTGGACTTTGTCTCTGTTCTGTTGTGCAATTGGGTACCTCTGCTAGTGTTAGAAGAAGCTAAAGTGTCCTTCCAACAAGACCTCAGTAATAGGACATTAAAATGTTCCATTTATAGTGACTTTGGCACTTGTTTCTTTATAGCCAGCTTGTGATCTCCTATATCTTGATGTAAGACCCCTGTCTGCTTCAACAACATTTGGTGTTATTTCCTGATTGCAGAATCTCCTTCAACCTCCACGAAATCACATAACATATCTGTATGAACAAGGTTGTGAGAGACTGCAACAGATTTCAGTTGAGAGAGGTCGGAGAAAATAAAAATGATGGACACTGAAAAACAAAAACAATACGAAGAAAATGTGTAGTCTGGAGCTATAGTACAGAGAACCTTCAGACAACTACTTAGGTAATCTCAAATTATTACAGTTACTCAGGTGGGTCAATTAAAACTGCAATAAAAAATGCATTTTCACATCCTGGATATGCAGATTTCAAAGTATTTTGGCAGGAAGGCAATGTTGCAATTAGCACCTTGACATGTGTGCCTGGTTTTGAGCAGTTTGGTTTTAATGGTTAACATGTAAACTCCACATATGACAGACAAATGAACAGAGTGTACTTACCATGGGAAAAATAGTCTGCTATAAAATTCTCTTTTGTCTTACTGATATTGAGTTGCAGTTCACTGTTGTAAACATACCTCAGAATTACAGAAGGTGTATTTTCTGAAAATGAAACTTCTGCTGCATAAAAGTGCATGCATTCAGTAGTTTTAAGGTTTTTTTTTTTTTGATGTTTGAATTTGTGACCTTTGGACTACATTTTAAACTGCAAAAACAGGCACTGTATTTTTAAAATGTTTCACTTCAGAACACAGTTGCTATGAAAAATTAAAGTATACAATGGATGCGAAAAATTACTAACTTGAAAAATACCAAACTTACACTTAACAGATGACAACCATAACAAAGCAGATGCATAATACAGTCTTACCTCAACCAAGAAAAATAAATGGAAATTTAATTTCATGAGTAGAAAAAGTTACATTCATATATTAATCACCCCTTACAAGATTAACAATCTGCTTGAAATTCGCTATATCCAGGGCATTTGATCACCAAATCAAATGAGTAGCATGAAAGGACAAGATTACAAAATTATAAAAGATGCCTTACATCCAGGGTGGTTGATCAAAGTCAAACTTACACAAGAAAAATGGTAAATCTTATTGTAACCATACAGGTAAATGCCAACATCTTATGCAAAGATCAGAATGGCTTTCAAAAGCCTTATAATATTAGGGTGTTGTACCGTGTTAGCCATTATAAATGTAGAGAAAAGTCAAGCAAAATGACACCTTTTATTGGCAAACTAAAAACATTACAATATGCAAGCTTTCGAGGCAACTCAGGCCCCTGTGCATTGTGATGTTGCCTCGAACTACTCTCAAACATCATTAATGCACATGTAAAATGCTTTAGATTTAAAAAAACAGGACTTGTGAAACAATATGCAGTGGACAGACAAGCCAAAAGTCACACGGTGTTGCAAAGCCTCACATTATGTTTGTCACAAACCAAAACTTTCCTTGGAACAGAAAGGCCTCACACTGCTTCAGGGCCTTGGGCACCTTTGTAGCCCCAGGAAAATACACTCATTTAATTTTTCTTTACTAAACAATTGCTAGTGAAGGTTTTTTTTTAGTTTGATAAAGTCACCTTGATCTAATAGTACTGAATTAAAGATACTGGATAGAATTTTTGATGCTTCAGTTTTAAATTACAAACTATGTAAAAGATACAATGATGCCATCAGTGGACATTGTATATACTGTGTACATCGCAAGCCACAGATTTGGTACCACAATATAAAACCAGAATAAAGAGCCTTTGAAGGATCAGGAGAAGCCTTATTACAGGTACAACTATATAAAACGTAAATGACAAATCAGTCGTATAACCAGTATGCACAAGTAGTCTGTCAAATGCAAGCTTTCACATAGTATTAGAGAACTAGCAGGTTTTACTGGCACAGCTTGGTAGCCCTAAAGTTGTTACCCAAAATTTAGATGACAAGCCTCTACAAAAGGAAAAAGAAAGAAACTCAGCACTATTAGTATACAATATGGCCTATAAAAATCAAAAGCAGACTATCAAAAGGGTAGTCAGTTATAAAGAATTGAAAAATTTGTCATAGTAAAATTGAAATGTTTAACAAGTGTATCCATCCATTATCAGAACTACTTAATTCCCTTCAGTTTTGCGGAGAGGAAGAGCCTATCCTGGCAGTATGGGTGCAAGGTCAAAGAACACACTCACAATTTACCTAACGCAAATGACTTTAGGATATTAGAGGATAACTGGGCTACTTGAAGAAAAAATCTCTCTGACAAAAGGAGAATACTCAGATTTATCAGAGCTTGGACTTGGATTCATACTCAGGACTGCAAGGCACAACATGCAAATAGAAACCGCTGTCTCACTCATTATTTCAAGTAATGTATCATCACTTGAGAAGTAATACGGTCAGATGTGTTGCATTGTTCTAGTGAGTTGTGATGGGAAAATGGTGGCATCTTTAATTAATCTGAGCATTCAAAAACTATCCAAGTTATGATACAAGTTCTTTATAATAATATACTGAGTCGAATTTGACCTCGCTCCTCCTCCTCACCTGTACCTGCCTTTTCAGCTCAAAATGATTTATTTGTCTTGTTTTCACTTTCTAAAGGCTCGTTTCGCTTACTAGAGCAGTGGGAAGTTCACAATTACAACTGTGCATTCAGCACATAATTCAGTGCACACCCGAAAGCCGAGCAGCTGGCAATTCTAACCTGACCCGTACGATTGCTTGCGAGTGTATCCTACAATGGTCTGACCCCGCCACTCTGCGGGAGGATTAACCGGGTTTGAGAAAACACGGGCGAGTGGACGTTTCCACGTGAACTACACCATCCATCATCAAGTAAACAGAAACCTCCTGGGGCTTTGATTACAAAGAGGCGGGGCGTCTGCTGGAGCTAACCTTCCAGTTATGCAATCGTACACCGTGAAGACCTAAATCATAACGAGCGCCCCCCGTCAGCCTAGTACCTACCTCATTGGATGGTATGCTGACAACCCCTGTGGACCGGCGCTTCTCACGAAGTTTCCTTTTCTCGATCTGCCCTTTGCCCTTCCTGGCGCTCGGGCCGGTGTTCTTGCTCTTTTCCTTGCCTTTAGCGGCTGGCGATGGAGAACTTTCCTTGTCGCTTTCGTAAGCAACACTAGCCGGGCTACTGTCCGGCTGAGGAGTGCCAAGGGGTTTCTTGGCGTTCACCCCTGGAGATTCCGTTGTCCGATGCGCCTCGTCATCAGTGGCTCTGAGGGCAGAGGAGGAAGGTGAGCGGACCATGGCAGAGGGCGTAGAGGTGGCACAAACTGCCGAAACAACCGCAGCAGCCGGGGGGTGAGAGACACAGTTAACAGGAGCGCGTTCAGGGTTGCCATTGTTGGTTAGTTCGCCGCTGCCCGCGCCTCTCCCTCCGGAGCCCCTCGTCGAGTCGCTACTCGCAGCTCCTGGCGCCGTCTCCCCAAGCATTTTTGCTCGCATTTTTTCCCGTTTTGCTTTCCATTCTTCCAAGAAATCGGTCGTAGTGTTTGGCGCTCTAAACCCCCCGGTCGCCATTTTATTATTATTATTTGTAATTTATCCAGCAGCAGCTGTTTATCCCGAAGTTTACTTCAAGGAAGGTGCGTGCCGAGGGAGTGAAAGTGTTGCAGTACCTTCTGAACGATGTTGTTTTAACTACCGTCACTGCATTCCCGAGGCATACACGAACGTCCAGAGTGCTGAAAGAAAAGTTGACAAAAAATTAACAATTTTATTCTAAACTTCTAATCTGCCAATAAAGTTACATTAAAGACGCTCGCGTCACAGACACACAGAGCCCCCACTCCCCTTTTGAAGAACGTGTTCGACAGCCTGGCCGACAGGCGGCATGTGCTCCTGTTGTCTCTACCTGTCGGCTTGTGTCACCCCGCAGGTCTGAGCTCGTCCCGCCGATGTCAGGACCGAAGCTTCATCCGTCTAACCGCAGTTCCTGCATCTTTAGAGCTTTACTCACACTTCGTAACAAATTCACCTTTAGTTTGGTGCCGTTGGGACTGCCTTCCGTGACTGTATGTCTTCCACGACTTTTCGTATCCGTCAGGTGTAAAAGGATAAATAAATAGCGACACGCAGCTCCGGCCGTCGTACTTTTACTTCGCTGATCAAGTGAGTCCCGGAGTTCGAAAGCGACGAGATGTTTCCGAGCGTCTCCGAAGTTCGCCGAAATGGGTGAGGGGAGGCGCGTGCGCGCAGTATCGGCGTTGCGCAAAAAAAGCGTGGGAAGTTTAAACTGCGAGCAGGGCAATTTTTTTGAAATTTAAGTTTTACTTTATTAAGCTCGAATTGCATCGTCACATATGACGTGACCACAATCCTATATCAGGCCGAAGTAACATTTCGATATATCTCAAACTAAATGAATTATAGATTATAGATTTCCCATGGGAAAATTCAGATGCATACGGCAATTGAAACAAAAAAAAACAAGGATCCAGACTAATAGGACAATAACAGCCAATCAAACATTCGATAAATAAATACAAAAGTATATTGTTTAGATATTTCAAAATTAATTTGACAACTACATCAGGATGAAACACTGAATTGGCTAATAGCAGTGGGCAGTAAAGACCCCTGGAGGTGCTTCTTAACACATGGTGGTGGTATGAGCCTATGGCTAAAAGTGCCCGATGACAGCGCCACCTGGAGGGGATTTTTTCATGTTGCCATCCACTTTTGCCACCATCATCTTTTTCCACAACAGCTTCCAGTGTGTCCAGGGTTCATCCTGTGATTAGATTAGATAAACATTATCAATCCCATGGGGAGATTCAGATGCATACAGCAGCAGAAACACAAAAAACAAGGATACAGACTTACAGGACAGATAATACAGCCAATCGATCGATGAGTAAGAAAGTAAATACAAATAAATTTAAGTGTGTCAGATGGAAGCATTTGAACTGTCTGTTAGCGGTGGCCAGAAAAGCCCCCCCCCCTAAGATGCTTCTTAGCACACTGTGATGGAATGAGCCTGGGGCTAAACGTGCTCCAAGAAAGCACCTCCTGAAGGGAATGGAGGAGATTTTTCATGATGGCATCTACTTTTGACACTATCTTGTTTTTCTCAACAGCTTCCAGTGTGTTCAGGATTCGCCATGTGATACAGCAGTCCTTTCTGATAAGTTTGCTCAGGCATTGTGTTTCTTCTGAGCTCAAGTTGCTTCCCAGAAGACAACAGAATAGAACACCACACTGGCTACTAGTGTCTAATAGAACATTTCCAGAATCTTGGTGCACACATCAAAAGACACTGAGACACCTTAGCAAGTACACTCTTAAAAAAATGATTCTTTAAAGGGTTGTATGGGTCATTGTAGAAACTTTAATTGACAAAGTACCATTCATTCTGAGACAGGTTCTTTACATGTGAAGTTGGTTCTTTGTGATTTGAAAAATGTCCTAAGTAGAAAAAGCTGAAATCTTACTGTATGGTAGGCTACCTCACAGAACACTAACAGATTAAGAAAACCTGGACTAACCCTGTGTTATTGTATGCAGAAAGTGCCATTATAAAATCGTGAGCAATTGGTATTTCATAAAGCTGCTACCATCTATTCTTGGTTATTTACTGTATGGAGCATGTTACAGGAGGAGGAGGTTGGGTGCATGTGTTGACAGCATGTTGCTGCACCCACCACAAAACAAAACTACCTGGATTGGGACCCAAGTGCAGGGGATGACATGTTACAGATCTAAATAAATAAAGGCTGTTTCCAAAACCTTCATATGGGTGAGTGTTTTGGGAACAAAAATGACTCCCCAATGACACTGCTCTGATGAACCGCTCTGGCACCTTTATTTTTAAGAGTGTACAGTCTGCTCTGGCCCTCTTCTAATACAGCCCAAGCTGGATGAATCATCTGAAAATTTCTGTAGATGGCAAGCGCTGGTATTGAGCTATAAGTCTGTTCTGTAGACATTGAACAGGAAGGGAGACAGGACAGCTCTCTGAGGAACACACCACCGTTTCTGACATGCAGAAGGCATCATAAGTTGAAATAACTGCGACAAGTCAGAGTACAGGAAGGTTCTGGACTTCATCTTGTGGTGCAGGAACAACAACCTGCAACTCAAAATCAGCAAGACAAACAAGCTAGCGGGTGGACATCTGACATGCCGAGATGCCTCTGAGACCAGTCACCATTCAGGGGGAGGACGTGGAAGTGCTGCAGAGCTACAAGTACTGTACCTGGGGGTTCGCATAAATAAACTGGACTGGTCTGACAACACAGTGGCACTGTACAAAGAGGGCCAGAGCAGACTGTACTTGCTAAGGAAACTCAGTGTATTTGAGGTGTGCAGCAAGCTGCTGGAAATGTTCTACCAGTCCATAGTGGTTGTAGTCTCCTGGGGAGGCAACCTGAGCACAAAAGGACTGAAACACATATCAAGCCTGCTCCATCACAGGGCAAACTCTGGACAATGGAAGTTGTTGTGAAAGAGGATGATGGCAAAATTGGACGAACACAGGAAAAATCCACTTCATCCCTTCCAGGAGGCTTTTTATCGGAGCACTTTTATCCACAGGCTTATTCCACCACACTGTGCTAAGAAGCACCTCTGGGGGTCTTTTTTGCCCACAGCTAACCGGCAATTCAATGCTTCCATCCGATATACTTGTTAAGTTTTTTTTTTTTCATTTACTTATCGATTGATTGATTGGTTATATTATCTGTCCATGTGAGTCTGTATTCTTGTTTTTTATGTTTCTGTGGCTGTATGCTTTTTCATTTCCCTATGGGATTAATAAAGTGTGTTTATTATAATCTATTCTATTCTATTACATCTTGAAATACATTTGAGGTATCCTAAATAGCACAGATTTTTGTTTTTTTAATTTTACCTATCTTGACATTCAATCGATATATCTTAAACTTGCGTTTTAGGTTATTTTCACATTGACTTATATTTCATTAATTAATTTCGCATATTAACTTCCTGATATCTTAAATTCAGTTTCTCTTTCATTTTCAATATCCTAAAATGTATTTAAAGATATTTGGATTTAATTTTGAGATTTCTAAAGTCCAATTAAAGATATCTTACGATCGATTATTGTCGATTTTCAGGTATCTAATGACTTTCTTATTTTTAAAAAAATTTCAAATACATCTACCTTAAAATAATGTTCTAATGAAAAAATATGCAAATTTTACTGAAAGTGAGGCTCACATTCAGTTACAGGTCTGGTCAGTTTGCAGTATCTAAAATGTGTTTGAGATGTCTTAAAATGCATAGTTCATTATTCTGACATACCTTGAAATACATCAGAGATACCCCAATGCACTGCAGATGCCTTAAAATATAGAAGAGCTCATTTAGAGATACGTATCTTATACTGTATGTATATCTTCATATATCTGAATAGCTCAACTGCATATTTAAGATAGCTGAAATTCAGTATGACACATCTCTAAATGATAATTTGGCTTATCTTTGAGTTACAATACTTGTTTTAATTAAATACTGAGAATTAAAAGGTTATATTTAATCTTAAAATTAGAAATGGTTACCTAAGCTAGTGTTGCCTCAGAGTCACCCTACCTTAAATAATCTGTACTTTTGAGGTTGACAAAGGACATAAACTTCATTGCAGTCCCTTTGGCCAGCCAGTCAACTTTTATATAGATCCTTGGCAGAGGTCACCACCCCAGTAGATTTTCTACGGGACACAAACATTCAAATACAGAACAATAAAATGTTAAAATACTGACAGAAACTATATAATTAAACCATCCATGTATTTTCCTGACCTGCAGGGTTGTGAGGCAACTGGATCCTATGCTAGCAAGTACAGGGCATAAGGCAGGAACAATATGTGGACAAACCACCAGTCCATTGCAGAGTAAATAAATAAACCAGTAATTGTATAAATTTTAATACACTCTGTTAAATTTTAATATTTACAAAACTTAGTATATATCATGTATTCAGTTAAATGGACCACATTAATTAACAATTCATGGGAACCAAAGAAACTAAACACTATGAATTAGAAGTTACAAGTTACACAATGAATTGTCTCCCAAAAATAATTAATTTATTTTCTGAACAAAGTCACACACAGCAAGAGACTAACATAAAAACAGTGGGCACAAAGCTAGAAAACACCCTAGACAGTATGCTAACTGATAATAGGTGAAGGCACTCCCCTCATTAACCGAAGATCCCACAAGAACAGAAGGAAGACATTCTAGCTTCACACTAGGTACCTCAGGCATGAACTGAACCTGGGTCAAAGGTCCTGTGTAGCAGGCGTACAACACACTGTGTCTCCTACTGCTGCAAAGATGCAGTGTAAGTAAAGGTACAGCAGTCAAACACAGAGATGAGGAAACAGTAGGCCCCCATTCAATGCCAGCAGCCGGTATATGGCAATAGAAAGTAATAAACAGCATACGCGGGTGCTATAAATAAGTCTCAAGTTGCCTTCAATAAAGGCAGCAGCCAAATATTATCAACAGAAAAGAAAGCTATGCCCCTGTGGTACCAGCTCAGTTGCAATGCAGTCCAAGACGGACTGCTTCTTTCTGGTGCCGAATGGCCGTAATGGTTCCTGGAAGGGGTGATGCTTAATGACGGACAGCCAGAAGTGAGGTTATTCATCGTCTGGCCAAAGGACCTCTGAACTGTGGAGAAAAGAGATGTTGCATCAACAAGAGTGCCCCCTTTTGTCCTAGTGGTGGTAGTGCTTATCTGTGGAGAGCCCTAAGTATTTCTCCTATTACATGCGTGACAATATATAAACAACTTTTAATAGAAACATCATAGAAGCACCATTTTTGCCAACAAGTCCATTTTCATTTGAATGCTCTCCTGCCTTACTATTTAAATTTTAAAGATAAACACCAGAGAGACAAGCAATAAAATACAATAAAAACAAGTCTTTTTTTTGGAGCAATGACAGGAAAAGCAAGTACCAGACCTGAATAGGGTGCTAATCTGTCCATGGTGTGTGCTTCATAGATAGATTTCCTTGAACCTACTTTATCCAGCACGATGCTGCAGGGAGCCTGAGCCTAGCTAGCAGCCAGTCCTCCTTCTGTAGGTAACACCACTATTAAGTGTATAATGGAATGTATTTAAGTTATGTGTCTTCTTGTTCTGAATGGAAAACTTAATTGTAAATGTGCATGGGTCTATAATCATTACATAAATTGCCAACAAATTGTTTGGAACTCGGCTTTAAAGTGCGGATTCAAGTTGTTTCTCAGTAATGTCTGGATTATCATCACCACCCAGAAAAGAGTAGCTCATTTCCAGATGTTGTCCCAAGATATCTGAAGTGAAGAAGCTGAAGTATCTCTGAGTTGTGTTCACAAGAGAGAAAAAAGGTGCTGTTTAGATCCATCAATAGATCGATACAGGGACTGTGGTTTTACTGACGGACCAGACCATGGTAATGAAATGTAAGCAAAGGGCTCGAGAATAGCTTTTGATTTACCTAGCAGTTTTCATTCCCAAGATCAGCTATGGTTCTGAGCTCTGGTTAGTGGCAGGAAAAATGAGACCTTAAGTACAAGTGTCAGAAATGAAGTCCCTGCACATCAGTGATGGACTCACTCTCCATGATGATGAACAACTCATCATTATGGGAAGACAATAGAGTTGAACCCCTGCTTCTCCAGATCTACAGGAGCCAGCTAGTTTGGACATGTAGTTTGGATGCCCATTTGGCACCATAGTATAAGTGCTGTAACAGACACGGCACAATTGGAGATGTCACATGAGATGATTGATAAATACAAGGGACATTCAAAAAGTTGCTGCACTTTTATATTTTTGTTGGAAACGGTGAAGGCGGGAATAGTAGTAATTGGGTATTAAAAAGTTGGTACGGCACTGGGAAAATTGCATCGCAAACTTTTTTGAATGGCCCACGTATATCTCTGGACTGGACAGAGAGCATCTGTCCCTCCCTGTATGGAGTTTTCATGTTCTCCTCGTGTCTGTGTGGGTTTCTTCCAATGCTCCAGTTTCCTCCCACAGTCCAAAGACATGCAGGTTAGGTGCATTGGCAATCCTAAATTATCCCTCGTGTGTGCTTGGTGTGTGGGTGTGTGTGTGCGCGCCCTGCGGTGGGCTGGTGCCCTGCCTGGGGTTTGCTTGCTGCCTTGCGCCCTGTGTAGGCTGGGATTGGCTCCAGCAGACCCCGTGACCCTGTAGTTAGGATATAGCAGGTTGGATAATGGATGGATGGATTCTATCATGTGTGGTATTAAGTGAGTCTTCTTTTGGTCATACAGTGGCTTTCAATAGACAGCTTCAGCACAGTTCATTACAACAGGAGATAAATTAGCTTGTCTCCATTTAAAATGATGCCGGACAACAGGTATCACTTAACATCTGATCAAAATTTCTACTTATGTCTAGATTGCTTGCTGGAAGTACAACAATATACAATGTAAACATCTTTTCAGATTACTTAGTTACCAGTAAGTAAAAAATAAGTACTGCTTAAATACCAATGAAAGAAAAATATTGATAGCTTCAACTGTAAATACTTCTTTATTTTATTTGTTTATTGCATGATGAAATATTTAATTATAGTAATTTGTTATCCTGAAGACAATTTAATTAAAGTTATAAAATCAGTATACTGTACATACTGTATATTACATACGAGTGAATAGAAAAAGTTAATAAGCAATAGAGATCAGGTTTTAAAGAAAACAGACCAGAAGAAGCTTAGAAGTAACCGTTGGATGATGGACTGGATCAGTGGGGACACCTCCAGGAAGACGGATATGGAGCCTCGTGCAGTCTTAAAATGTCTTGTGAAGAGCTGTTTCATACAAAAGGATCTGAGCATCAATGGACTAGGAACATTTCAGATAGTCAAGAGGAACAAGACTGAAAAAGACTGCAGAGCAGGCCAAGGCATTGACTTGTAAGTCAAGCCAGAATTTTTGTTTATTTTTATTATTTTTTATTTCTTACAATTCAGTACAGTAAAGAAGTTAAATAATAGACAGTAACATTCTAGCATATTTTTCAGAAAAAACATTACAGGATTTTTAAAAAGTGTGTTAAACCAGAACCACAAGTAATCCCATATATCACTGAAACATTTAAAATATGTAATCATAAACCTCAATAAAACTCCCACTTTAGCCCACAAAACAGAACACATACGGTATTTAAAAAAATAGGACAAAAAAAGGCAAGGAAGACAAAGTTATACAGCCTCTTATTAAATAAAATAGTAGGTGTTTAGCAGAGACACAAGAAGGAGTAAAGTTAATTTAAAATACCAACAATAAATGAATGCCAACTTCTAAAGAAGCTCTGTACATCTCAACATAAAGGAAATTAGATTTTTTTCTAGTTTAATATAAAATACTATTTTATTATTGAGTTATGCAGGATATCTTAAGATTCTTACAACTAAAAAAACTTAGTCAACACACCAGCAATGTAGTGTAGGAAATAATGGTCCGATTAACACCAGATAGTCTAAGCTCATCTGAAATCACCTACAAGACTGCTGTAAGAGGAACTGCAGATGTTGGAAATCCTGCACTATCTGATAGCTAAGAAAAATCTTCATTTTGGACAGTCCCAAAACATATGCCCAAGTGAGGCTGGAGCTACTTGGCATCATTCACAATTACGAAACAATCACTGATACATTCTTAATATTTTTAATTTGGAAAGATGTGTGGTGAACAATTGTTATCGGACTTATTGTAAATTCCTTGACTTAGATATTGATTGAGAGGTTTCTTTCCCAGCATTAGCAAAGGTGGTCTTAGGTAAGCTCTGTGACAATATTTCTGGAATTGCTGCCAATATTTTTCTTCTTATGACTTAAAATATTTTCTAGTATCAGCACTGGTGGTGAGCTAGGGAAGTTAGGTAAACTCTTTTTTTACAAAGTTAGTTACTTATAAATAGAAAAATAAGGGTGTTGACGGGATTCTATATTTACAATACAATTAATGAAAATGTGGAATTGCCAGTTAACTTAACATTAAATAATACCATCAATATTCAATGTATGTTTTTATAAATGAGAATATATACAAAACAAAAAAGGTGTCCACATGCATAGTGCAATGAATGCTTGTTATTTGTGTGTAGTTTTCTTGTACATAATCTGTTGAGTTCATTTTTTGTGAAGTTTTTTAATAGAAAATAATTCAATACAAAGATTACAGTAAGAATAACAAGCCAATATATCTATATGTATCTATATATACAGTGGTGTGAAAAACTATTTGCCCCCTTCCTGATTTCTGATTCTTTTGCATGTTTGTCACACAAAATGTTTCTGATCATCAAACACATTTAACCATTAGTCAAATATAACACAAGTAAACACAAAATGCAGTTTTTAAATGATGGTTTTTATTATTTAGGGAGAAAAAAAACCCCAAACCTACATGGCCCTGTGTGAAAAAGTAATTGCCCCCTGAACCTAATAACTGGTTGGGCCACCCTTAGCAGCAATAACTGCAATCAAGCGTTTGCGATAACTTGCAATGAGTCTTTTACCACGCTCTGGAGGAATTTTGGCCCACTGATCTTTGCAGAATTGTTGTAATTCAGCTTTATTTGAGGGTTTCTAGCATGAACTGCCTTTTTAAGGTCATGCCATAGCATCTCAATTGGATTCAGGTCAGGACTTTGACTAGGCCACTCCAAAGTCTTCATTTTGTTTTTCTTCAGCCATTCAGAGGTGGATTTGCTGGTGTGTTTTGGGTCATTGTCCTGTTGCAGCACCCAAGATTGCTTCAGCTTGAGTTGACGAACAGATGGCCGGACATTCTCCTTCAGGATTTTTTGGTAGACAGTAGAATTCATGGTTCCATCTATCACAGCAAGCCTTCCAGGTCCTGAAGCAGCAAAACAACCCCAGACCATCACACTACCACCACCATATTTTACTGTTGGTATGATGTTCTTTTTCTGAAATGCTGTGTTCCTTTTACGCCAGATGTAACGGGACATTTGCCTTCCAAAAAGTTCAACTTTTGTCTCATCAGTCCACAAGGTATTTTCCCAAAAGTCTTGGCAATCATTGAGATGTTTCTTAGCAAAATTGAGACGAGCCCTAATGTTCTTTTTGCTTAACAGTGGTTTGCGTCTTGGAAATCTGCCATGCAGGCCGTTTTTGCCCAGTCTCTTTCTTATGGTGGAGTCGTGAACACTGACCTTAATTGAGGCAAGTGAGGCCTGCAGTTCTTTAGACGTTGTCCTGGGGTCTTTTGTGACCTCTCGGATGAGTCGTCTCTGCGCTCTTGGGGTAATTTTGGTCGGCCGGCCACTCCTGGGAAGGTTCACCACTGTTCCATGTTTTTGCCATTTGTGGATAATGGCTCTCACTGTGGTTCGCTGGAGTCCCAAAGCTTTAGAAATGGCTTTATAACCTTTACCAGACTGATAGATCTCAATTACTTCTGTTCTCATTTGTTCCTGAATTTCTTTGGATCTTGGCATGATGTCTAGCTTTTGAGGTGCTTTTGGTCTACTTCTCTGTGTCAGGCAGCTCCTATTTAAGTGATTTCTTGATTGAAACAGGTGTGGCAGTAATCAGGCCTGGGGGTGGCTACGGAAATTGAACTCAGGTGTGATACACCACAGTTAGGTTATTTTTTAACAAGGGGGCAATTACTTTTTCACACAGGGCCATGTAGGTTTGGATTTTTTTTCTCCCTAAATAATAAAAACCATCATTTAAAAACTGCATTTTGTGTTTACTTGTGTTATATTTGACTAATGGTTACATGTGTTTGATGATCAGAAACATTTTGTGTGACAAACATGCAAAAGAATAAGAAATCAGGAAGGGGGCAAATAGTTTTTCACACCACTGTATTCCAAAATACTCTTTCCAACCCAATCCCATCCCACCTCAAAAAACCCATCACCTGTGCCCTGTAGTCCTGATGCCAAAGCTAATAAAAAATTTTAAGAAAGTTAAGAAACCAGGTTTAACTTACTCTTGATCACTGTGGTTATATTTTCCCACACGTCATTAGTTATGGTATTTGCATTATTAAGTCTTGCATCTGAAGTTTCAAGTAAAGTCACATTCAAAAATTGATGAACACCAGTGCTAAAAAGATAAGTGATTAGGGAGTTTCCATCTTGATGCAGTTAAGAGTTTGTCTGCAATGGTGCTTAAAGAAAAAACAAAGACAGATAATAAAAGATTAGACATTTCCAATTAGAGAAAAAGCTGAGGTGTAAATGGACAGGAAAAAGACGCTAAGGAGGAAACAAAGCACATAATACTGGACCAATATTTGGAGACTAAAGTACAGTGCTAAAACATATGTGTGAACATGTATGGGGCTGGGCCCAAAATAAAGTGTTTTCTCTGAGTGAAATAAAGGCAGAGAAATATTTGCAGCTGAGTGAACTGATAATATGATTTTTGGAATATCTAGGAGCAAACTTGAAAAACTGGTGTGTAACTCAAATTTCTATAAAACAAAGTAAGATCCTTGGTCCATATATTAAGAACTGATACAGGTTTAACAGATCATTTTATTAGATGTGAGTAACCTGAGGAAACAACGCCTTTAAGACAGTGATCTGAGCCAGATTCAAACCTAGAGCCACCTCTTAATAAATACATTTTGTTTAATCAATGTACATTTTCAAACACAGTTAAGGTTAAAGTAAATAGCAACACTTTTTATTTTACTAGATATGCGGGTTTCAAGTATCTTTCAATTAAGTTCTGCCTTTATATTGTCACGTGCAAAAGAATAAAATGGTTTGTTCTGCATAAGCTGTACAGTATAGTCATCTGGAGTGGACATATCACTGGGAGTGAATGCAAGTGTCATTAACACTAAATCATTTATTCATACCCAACTTTTTCTTAATGCTATAAATATATGCCACATAACCTAATGCACACAATCTTTATTACATTGCCCATTTTCCTACAGTCTCAGTTTCAAATTGTAAAGAGATATTTTTTCACATTAAAAAATAAATGAAAAAAAAAATCAGCCAAGTTCAGGGTTACTGAGGCCAAATAATATCCTTGCAGTGCTGGGCACAAGGCAGAAAATAAGCTGGGACAGAGCACTAGTCCATCACAATCCCCATTTACACACAACCATACTCGCCAGAGTCAATTCAAAGTCTCCAGTTAACCAAACCTGCACCTCTTATAACCAATAGACTCAGCAGAAAAAACATGCAGACGTAGAATGACAACGAAAACTCCACACAAACAACAATTGGACACAGAATTCAATTTCAGAGCACTAGATTCATGAAGCCGCACTGCTAACCACTGCATTACTGTGCCGCTCCCACAGAGCTTTACATAACATTAGAGACGCTGATTAACCTAACACACATAATTTTGGGAACTGGAAGAAAAACCGGAGTACCTATAGTAGAACCCACATGGACACGAGATGAACATGTCTACTCTAAACAGACCAAAAAGGACAGGATTCAAAACTGGCCTCCAACTAGGAGGCAGTAGCACTAACAACTTTGCACCAAAGCCTCACCATAATACATTGCAATGTTTCTGCAGCTAACACGAAGTTTAATCAATATTTAGTTTGCCACAGTGTATACATTAAACTTTGCACTAATATAAATAACCTGTTCATAAAATATTATACTTTTATTTACAGTATATATTACTATATAGGTGGCACGGTAGCACTGCTGCCTTACAGTAAGTAGTTCAGGGTTCACATCCCAGGTCCTCCCTGCATGGAGTTTGCATGTTCTCCCCTTGTCTGTGTGGGTTTCCTTCGGGCAGTCTGGTTTCCTCCCACAGTCCAAACACATGCAGGTTAGGTAGACTGGCGATACTAAACCGGCCCTAGTGTGTGGTTGCCCTGTGATGGACTGACGCCCTATGCTAGCTGAGATAGTCTCCACCAGACCCCTGCTGCACTGTTCAGGACAATGTGAGTTAGAAAATTATTATTATTGTTGTTGTTGCATTGCTTGTTTTTTTAAATATATATCCTTGCTTTTTGCTTTTATTATTATGCTTTATCAGTCTGTGAGAAAGAATCACTTGGGTTCTGCAAGGAGAAATGCTGAGAAAGTTCTTTGTTCCCAGAGATTTTTAGCAAAATGGGACAAAGCTTCAAGTTAAACAGGGATTGGTTTACTATACCAAAAAATATTATTTTTATATTATTTAACACCCCACAAACTCTTACCTCCAGATAAGCTAGAGCACCACAACTGCTAACTTGGTGAACCCAGGGACTTTTAAATTGCAGCCGTTTCTAACCCTCCACCCTCCAGACGTCTTTGCACACTCTCATAGCATCTGGGCAAAATAACAGCCAGAGCACTGACACCATCTGAGTGAATGGAGTAAGTGAGGGCATCCTAGCCGCTACAACCCTCACCCTGCCAATATTCAATGGGAGAACCCTGGCAGAGTTGTATGTGGACCGTTCTGAATACTTCTCTAATACAAGCTAATTATGAAATTATTTATGTCATGATTGGTATTTGTTGTTCTTATTTTGATGCCATTGTGGCTTTGCAGCAGTACTATAAGCGGAATTATCTTTCCACAAGTGCATTTCCCAGCATTGAACCGGATCCTTTTCTGAAATTAACACTCCTTGCTGTACACAGTTTTTAAAATTATAAATATGGACTACTCCAACCCTTTACCCAGCGGTATCTATGAAAGTGCCTGAGAAGATTCATCTGCCTTGTTTTGTGAAAGTGATGAAGGGGGGTTTTCAGTTTGAGCTATGGTGTCTTTTGAAAGTGGCCAAGGTGTCTTGATTAAGTTGGGACTGTCCGGAAATAATGTACTCAGATCGCTCTGTTGTCACATGATCTGCCAACAAATTAATGTTTTAGATACTTGTCAGCCTTCCTCCAAAAATATAGGTCTGCAAATTATTAGACTGTAGAGCCTCAGCATGCTGTCACATAAAAGCTTCTATATACCATACATCTTAGCTTATGGATTTATCTAAACTAAAATCATATTGCGACTGAAGTCACAGGTACTTTCGCTGACTCTTCCTCATTTCGGAAACCTCAAAGCTGTTCAACCCGGGTTGTTGTCTGCTCAGCCTGACAAAGAAGTGTTTCCACATAAACAACAATCTCAGAGCTGTGGTGTAATTTAACTGAAACTCCTCCCTGGGAAAGTGCCTCATACGTCTGAATACAGCATAAGCAAAGCAGGGAGTGTATTGATAAATAAGGGAGGAGTAGTACAGCAACCGAGCAGTGTAGCTGGCATAAAACACAATGTTATCTTCTGTCTGCCAAGGCCTATGTTCTCATTTCAGTCTATGTCTTATACACCATGGATCTATATCTTATACACAGGATGTATAGGAAGAGTACCAAAACAAAGTCAACTCACACCTCTTAGTTTGTTCTCCCCCTATGGTCTGGTCATTTAGGCCATGTGTAAAGCACGCAGCATCAGACCCATTCTCCAGCGACAGAGATCCTTTGTCATTCATGTGAAAGGCTTCTGAGGTTATTACTGTTTAGATGGGTCAGGTGATTTGAGGGCTAAGGTTTCCTAGCCACTGCTCCATGCACATTCAACAAACACAGTGACACAGAGATAAGCCATATTAGTATAAGGTAGTGCTCCACAGCACTGAATCTCGGGAAATACCTTCCAGGGCTTTTTAAAGTGAGCTCAGAATATAACAGTCATCCATCCATTTTCTAACCGTACTTAATTCAAGTTTAAGGATACTAGAGGCCAGAATCCATTATAGCAGGCCTGGGCTCAGTGCAGGAACAGTCTTGGATATCATGGGACGAAAACATACTCATTTACACAAGGCCAGTTTAGAGTCTCTGATTCACCTAACACACAAGCCTCTCAGACACACAAGATGACGTACGTATAAACTCAATATAATGTTCAGGCCAGGACTAACACAGGGCTGGGCCAGTAAGACGCTGCTGTAGCCATGATGCCATCCAGACCTCCAAATTCAGTATTAATTTGGAGTAAAATTAAATGGTTTGGTCACCCTTATTACATATCCATAGTTTTAGTTCTGGTAAACCTGTACACCATACATATTTTATACCAGAAATTTGTAAAACAGTTAATGCAATTTATCTCTTCTTTCTGTTCACAAAGCTAATGTTGTTTCTTTTTTTTTTAGAATTGCACCATGTTGGTCCCTCTGAAATTACCCATTTGTTTTTGTCAAGTGGTGGATAAAGTCATATTTATTAATTAGTACTTCTATGCAGTATAGTGCAACTAATAGCATGCACCATTGCAAGATTGAAAACCAATATTAAACATTTACAATGATCAGTACAATAAAATAATAACACGACATTCTCAAACCAGTGTAATCCAACTGAGGATCACAGGGGGTCATGAGCTGTCCCTGCTACTCTGGGCACCAAATACAGAGCAATTCTGGACAGGGTGCTGGTATATTACAGGGCCTACTCCCATGTATGCACACACATACAATTCACAATCAAAAATTCACAGAATAAGCAGATTTTGAGACATGGAAAAATATCTGTGACACGGAGAACATAACAGTTCACTCCAATAGTGACCCACAGGATTCACTCTCAGGGACGCCATATCACTGAGGTAGTTGTGCCCAAAAAATCACTTTCAGACAGCAGAAGATCATTGAAAGTAAGTGGTTTTTAAACAGGAGTTATCAAAAGCAGCCGCATAAACAAAGGTACACTTTAAAAGTACATGAAAAGATACAAAATACTATAAACACAACAGTACAGTATACATAGAATAAATCGGTAATTTCTAAATAGTAAGAGCCTTCAAAGTTAGCAATTCAGGTCTGGGCAGCAAACAGTGAGGTAGTGATGATACAACATCAGTGAACGGGAGGGCCTTTTGACGTGAAGTGCAACAAAATGAAAAAAAGAGAGAACTGATGAGCACTCGGCCTTCTGGCACTCATTAGACCCAGATTTTAAAAGGTTAGCTGGATGTGTTATGTTAATTGGGTGACACTGGCATAAAAGTATTCACTGTTTATAAAGCTGCAGAGCGTAACTTGGTTTAGTGGGAGTGTGTATCAGATGAGGCCTGGAAAGGACTGGCTAACTGGCTGGCCTTGATTATTGTCTCGTGTTCAACAATTCTGGAATAACCTCTTGCTGTGACTGCTTTGTAATGTGAAAAAAAAATCATGTTAAAACAAAAATCAATGATGTAAAAAAATGTTTCTGCTAATAATATGTCGCAGTATATATCTGACAAAAGATAATTAAGGGTTGGAGAACTAAACTGGAATAAAACTAGCTCCACTAGCCCACACGTGAGTTACCCAGGAAGCAATGGTCTTGTACAGTACTTCAAATGTTACGGCATACCCTGACAGAATGAAGCATGTCTCTAAGTGGCTGGTCACATAGTATTACCTCCGCATTCCTCTGTTTTACGGTAGATAAGTATATAGGGCTGACCTCACAAGATGAAGGAAGGAGACATTTTAGAGTTTGTTTCTTATATTTACTAAATTGTTACAGGCCCTTATCTGAAATGCATGCATTGAGCCTGTTTTAAATGCAGCACTTCCCATCCATCCATTCATTCGCCCATTTTCTAATATGTTTATCCCCTGCTTATCCTAGGAGGTTTGGGCACAATTAGGTAAAGGTTTAGGTTAGGTCCGACTCATAATGCATTTATTAGTCACATACTGTTACAAAATAAGACCACATCAAAGGCTTCTTTGGGCCTTAAAAACAACAAGCATCAGTATAGCGGTTACTCAACTGTGCGGTACGGCATTTAAGAGCTTGTGACATGCTTGGTAAAATTACCTGTGAATAAGCCCAGATAAACAGGGAGGGTTGGCATCAGGAAAGGCATCCAGCCGTAAAAAATCACATTGAAACCTATAAATCATCAACCCTAAGTAGAAATGGGTAAAGATGAAGAGGAAGAAGAAGATTTGGTCTTATGAACTAAGGACTCACAAGTTTTACACTTAAGTATAAAACACTGAGAGACACATTATCACCCACTCAAATCACCAAAGTGAAGTTAATAGTCATAAATAACCACTTTACTGATGGTTTTTAGTGTTATTAAGTAAAAAGTAAGGGCCGGTTTATACTTCACGCTCAGAATGCGTACGCATCATGGCTGCCATGCGTTCATTTCACGCATCCTCTGAGCAGGTCCTCAGAAATTAACGCAATGCGTATGCGAGTTGCAGTACATCAAAAAGTCGGGGGGAGCAGTGTGCTAAAAATTGGAATGTGATGTCAGAGTCTCTGTTTACTATCTACGTGTCACAGAAAGCCGCTTTGCGGATCCTACGAGATCGGTGTGCGCACTTCAATGTTTGATGAATGGTTCGATGTGGTGAAGCAAAATGCCAACATACAGATGCATTCGTGGTGCTTTTATATTCAAGCGTCGCATATTCCCGATCGTAATGACACGATACATTTTAAAAGTCTCACATACCATGTTTTATGTCGTCTTTTTTTTTTTTTTTGCAACTTCACAGCAGCAACATAATGTACAGCGCTGTATTTGAGCTACAGAGATAAACAACTATGGACATGGTGAAAACGTGTATTTTGTGATTAAAGTGGAATTTTCGGCTTTAATCTTGAAATGTGCACTTTAACCTCATAGTTTACTTCATTATTAAAGCAGACCGTCATAAATGTCATCCCAGTTTTTAATCGCTACGAGCTTCTTGGACCTGACAGCAGCGGCAAGCAGCAATAGATCACCACACAGAACACATTAAATGTATGATATTTCAACTCTCTGCACATTTAGAATCTTTAAATTTGTACTTGATATCACTTTCATGATGAAATGCTGTAAAGTATGTATATTACATTTTACAGATAAATTGTTAATTTCGTTTAAATAACAAATACTGTTAACAATTACACACATGGGGGTGACACGGCGGTAGCACTGCTGTCTCGCAGGGAGTCACGTCGCTGGTATTCCCTGCTTGGAGTTTACATGTTTTCCTGCTGGGTTTCCACACTGTGCTCCGGTTTCCTTCTAAAGGCATGCAGATTTGGGGATGTGGTGCTGCTAAAATGACTCCAGTGTATGTGTGTGGTTGTATTCCCCTTGCGATACCGCGTCCAGGGATTGTTTCTCACTTGTGCCCAATGCTTGCTGAAATGGGCACATCCCTGGATTGATGGATTTAATCATTAAACATTTTCAGAGATATTGTGGTAAGGTGTCATCGGAATTTAATGGGTGTTCCAGGTAATTCACAACACAGAGAAGCCAAACCTGTTCTCACCGTGATAATATCTTGCACTGCCACCTGGTGGATTCCTCCAGATTTACGTAAATTATGCGTGCAAGTATAAACACTACAACGCTTGTGTAGCAGGAGCATCTGCTGCAGCAAGCGTCACGTCGCGTGAAGTATAACCCCGGCCTAAGTCTTTACTGAGGTTTTGGTATGTAACAGTATGTGGCTACTTGATGCATTATAGATCATACCTAATTTTAAATCTAATGAATTTCATATAGTCATGTTATAACACATATTACTGTAAATATAACTTGCATGTTTATCTACTGTAAATGTCATACTATTTACTTTATTAATTTACTATTAATATAATATAGTCAAAAGTATCTGTAAGTACAAAGGGCCTATACTCATTGAATTATTTCAATAATTTATAAGTTATTCAATAATACATCAATAATAATTCAATAATAAATCAATGAATTCTGATTCTTCTGTTTGTAATGACAACTGACTCCACAGACAGATGTGTTGTGGCACTGATTTAACTGCAAGCATCAAGGCAGCAATGGGGAAATATAAGGGGAGCCAAATAAGAATGTTCCATGATGCAACCCTTCAAGTGAAGAATCTATATATATAATTCACTAAGGCAAGACACCCATGGAAAGCACGCCGGAATGGGCGTGGATTCACTAAGCCGCCGACAAGTAAGATGCCCATGGCGCGCGCAGGAAGGAGCCACGCCCACCAACTCCAAGACCATTGGATACGACGACAACTCGCAGAGCCACGCCCACCAACTTGGACGCCACGACACAGAAAAAACAGCGTCATTTATATTCGTCTGTCGTAGAGGCCACATGCACCTCCGAGCCACGTTGACTGTTCATAGAGGCATGTTTCTCACGGAGGTGAATCGCCATATACAGCGTGTAAAACGGTTTGCGAGGGGTATCCCATGGGATCCTTAAAACAATCCTTTACAGCTGAGGTTAAACACAATTAAGTAAGCAGTCTTTAAAAACCGAGTTTTTGGTTACGACGCACGATCGCGTGCACCATAGCAAACTGTTTTACACGCTACATACAGCAATTAGCATTCACGACAAACATGCGTCTTCTTCACTCACGGACAATTATATGTTGCTCTCTCCAGAGTTCCATCTTTTCATTCACTTTCTGTTGTATCCTCAAACCCTCCCTTTTTAGACAACTGTGTCTTTCCAGAAGTGTTCAACCATCAATAAATAATTATGCGGCGTTTGTTATGCCGCGGGTTCACTATTGTGTTGTATTTTGCTCTCTCCAGAGTTCCATCTTTTTATTCACTTACTGTTGTATTCTCACACCAACCTGTTTTAGACAACTGTGTCTTTCCAGAAGTGTTTAGCATTCAATAAATAATTATGCGTGTGTCTACCCGGCGCAGAGAGGCGTGGGTAAGCCGTTGAACCCCATTCGGGCTGCAAACCGTGGAATTCCCACTAAGTGCGACTCATACGCTCCCACTGATTACGTCCCTAGCCTTTGTACACACCCCCTAACACCTCGCTACTACCGTGGTTGGGTGTCTTGGTGGATTATATATAGAAAAGCAGCCAAAACCGCACAGAGCAATGAAAAGTCTGCGTGAGTCACAGGTGCATCTGGACTGTGCAAAGACGACAACGACTCAAGTGACGAGTTGGAGATGGGCACATGAGCAGGCAGTGCATACTGAACGAGAAATCAGCAGACTAGCATGACGTAGGGAGCGGAATAGACATCCTTCTCCTCTCCTCCCGTTCCACCCTCCGCGCCTGAGCGCCGTGCACCCCCATCCCTCCGTCTGGCAGGAGAAGACGCGATGGCAGTCCGCCAGTTTTCAGTCACGGACGATTGTGTGTTGGTTCGTTCCGTGCATTGTTACAATGTTGCTTTTCTTGCTGATTTATTACATTACCGATTTTTCAAATGTTAAATTTCTCCCTGTGCTCAAGAATCATTAAAAAACCAGCCTGATTATGTGGCGTATGGTACGCCACGGGTTGGCTAGTACTATGAATACTAACAGATTTCAGGACTGAAGGCCCATACTGTTATGCATGCATGAATGCTAAACTTTTACTAAAGAGACTGCTTTCTTTTGCTGTGGGGTAGATAACTCAGATTAGGAGAGTTTGAGGCGGACCTTAGCTCCAGATTGTGAGTGCCATCATTGTGAGGTGCAACCCTTTAGTACCATTTTGTACACAACATACTGTATATTGTATTTGTTATTTAAGTTATCTTTGTCATAGTTTTTGGAATGCATTCCCCAATGCTTATGTCACATGTGGCATTAAACAAATAAACCTTATTTTAAACAGCACCTTGTTGCAGTGATCACTATCCCAAGGCACTGCGGCCTTGTTAAGTGACACACTCCAGCTCACACTGCGAGTTGCAGATGGACATTAAAACAGCAATCTTCTTTTTTACAGTAAGGTTCCACAGCCACTTTGCCCCACTTCCTTACATTAGACAGTATGTGGCATGTATGGATTGAAGTCTGTTTCCTGCACTGCAATTGTTGCTGAATGAAAAGTCTCTAGATCCCTAATATCCAAAAATGGAAAGATAAGGTTAAAAATAATGGAAAGAAAATATACACAAATGAGAAATTCATAATAGAACCAGAAGCTCATAAAGTAAGAACAGTAGCTCAATGTTAAAAAGCAATCTGGCAAGTAACTGCCATAGATATCCCACACTGAGATGGTCCGAGTGTCTCATTTGGTATTCCTCAAGGCCACAGTGTCAGCTGCTTTTATCTGCAACTCCTCTCATGCCCGATTCGTAATATCAGAGGATGAAACATACTGTACTTCACAAGTCAGAGTAGACCATTTATTTTTTTTACTTGGTGATATTCCATCAGTTCAGGAGTATTCAGCACCACATCATGTGAGACTTGTGGGGCAAGGAGTCAAAAGCGGAAGGTTACGTTGTAAATGTGCACTAAATGGGATGCTGTGCCCTTTAGAAGCCTGTTAACTTACCTTTAATTGAACTGTCAGCAGGCTGTGTCTTTTCAGCCTTTGGCAACATGTTCAGGCCTCTGTGGCCTCAACTTGTTTTACTGTGAGGATTTCTCCGCAGAAAAGCTCTGAGATACTTTCAGCAGTTAATGCCATCCTCCGCATAGTGAAGTCACCTTTCTTGACCTCAAGTCAATTGTTATTTTGATTGCAGGTTCACAAGCCACACTATCTAAAAACCAAACTTTGAAACCCTACTTAACCAAATGTTTATTTTTAATTAACTGAATTTTTTAGCCCCCAAACTAGATCAAGCGTGTTTAATAATGGATGCACGGATTCAGTGTCTAAGTTACAACAAAAACCAACAGATGTAGTGGGTCGTGACAGATGAGCTTCTACTAATGGATTTTAGACTTTAAATATCTGTAGTTTTGATAAAGTAGTTCAACAACTAAGTGTTTTTTTTAATGAATCAGATAAATGAAATACCAGGGTGCGGCAGAAATAACTCCCACATTTCAAAGGGGGATTGAAAAAAAAATGCTACAAGGTATCACCAAAAACTTTTTTATATCTACATTTGGGAAATAAAAAGATTTTTTTACTTTAAGTTTTAAAAATTATATCATCCAAATGGTGGCCTTGACGGCTGATACACATTTGGAGCCGTTCTTGGAAGTTTTCCATCACTCTCACTAGCAAGTCGGGCGAAATTCTTTCAATTTCTTCTTGAATAGCTTCCTTTAGTTGGACCAAGGACCAAGGACGATGTTTGAAAACCTCCTGTTGCCCTTACTCTTTGAACCCACAGCAAAATCGTTTTCTGGTCTGGAACACTTTTATTAGCACGTAAACCGAATCACGTGAGAAACACCCTGTGAGTCGCAGCTACAGATTTGTCATTTTTGAAAAAAGCCTCCACTACAAAGCCTCGATGCTCACCCGACCACGGCATGGCGACAACTGAAAACTTTATTATGTACCATACCTAACGGAACAGACCAAACCCCTCTACCTGCTTTGGGGACCCCACAGTGATTTTTTGAAATGTGGGAGTTATTTCTGCTGCACCCTGTATAAAATGATGACAGCACAGGACACTCAATGAGTTACATACAGTATATCAGACTGAAAAGTGTCCATTTTTTAGCCCTCAGTATTGTGATTGTGTTCCCTCCTCTGTGTCTCTTTAATCTTACTGAATGGTACATCTTAACCTCCAATGTTCTGTGTCCACACTGGGGCCCAGCTTGGCACCTCCATTAAATGCATTCATGCAGGCTGATAACCATATTTTTAAAATTAGCTGTCTTTTTGGAAAATAGGACAACACATGATATACATGGTATACTGTATATTAATTTGCCATATAAAACTGTTCTAAAGTGTGTTTTTTTTTTTAATCATTTTATAAATACCTGGTCAGTTCTTGCAGCTTACAACAGGCCCTATGGAACTCCATATTCATATGCGACTGAAAAGCCTTAAAACGTACCAAAGGTGACTGAAAAGTATTAAACTTATCCTTTAACATGATTGGACAGTTCAGAGGAGGCTTATCATTACTAGGCTAAATTAGAAACTTTTATGAGTAGCTGACAATGATTCAAGGCACCTTTTGTTTCTTTTGAAGTTTCTCTGTCTACACTCTATAGTATGTAGATTGACTGGTTTCTGGGACAGTAGGAGAAAACTAATCAGTCCCAAAACTGTGTAGTGTAGCAGAATGGTCAACCTCCTCTGGAAAGTTGTTGTTCTCATCTGATAAAAGCAGAGCTTCGTCCGAGTCACCCACTCATGCTACAACACAGCAGATATGTCATTGAGGGCAACTTGTTACCAGAGGAAAGTTTGCTCTGAAATATGTGGTAGGCCCTTAAAGGTATTCCCCTCTGAGATACAGAATGTCCTCCCCAAGCTCTTTTTGCATTCCCTGGCCAGGTCTGTCCATGACATCCCAGTTTAAATGAAGTCAGTTCAGTGGTGCTCTGGATAGTATCCCAGAGTGCTATTTCTTTTGCCACTCAACTATTCACCATTTTGGTCTACCTTCCAACTGACTTTCCTTTGTCCTGACATACAAAATAATGTATGTTCCTTCTCAATTCTTGCCCCCAAGTTTTGAGACAAGCTTCTCATGTAGATCCAGACTGCTAATGTTCATGGACATCTTTAAGATCCACTTCATCACAAAGCGCCTTAACATGGCTGGATATCTATGAATTGTTGTGTGCCACCACCTAGGTGTGCCTGTCTTATACTACTTGTTGGTCATCTACTTCTTTACTGTACTCTTTACTCTGTGTCCATAACACTGGCAATGGAATTCGATTTATTAAATCTCATATACTGTAAATAAGATATCAAAACAAACATACAACACAGTGAAGACAGTAAGCATCATTTCTGAACACCTCAGTCTATCATGAAATTGATACCCCTCAGATTTACAGTGTATAATGCAACATAGATATTTTCTAAACTACTTTATCCAAATTCAGGGTTGTAAGGAGCCATGGCCTATTCTGGCAAGCCAGGGTGCATGGTAACTCCGGAAGGGTCCAATCAAGTAAACACCATTACTCACACAATGATTAGTGTAGAATTATCAGCTAACCTAGCCTGCACATCATTGGGAATGCAGGAGAAACAAGTAGTCATTGAGGAAACACATGCACATAAGGGGAAGATGTGCAAAATTCACGCAGATAAAAATCAGGCTGCATAATCTAATAATAATTTTGGCCACTGTCCATTCCAAGTTATGTAAAAGAATAGGGTGCAATGCAAGAGAATGAAAGGTTGAGCTTCGAAGTTCCTGAATTGCAATGCCTTGGACCTTCTTGTCAGTTACCAAAACATTTGTTTATTGAGGTTTTTTATGTTGTCTTAGGTAACGGTATCTGATAAATTCCATCCATCCATTCATCCATACATTTTCAAACCAGCTTAGTCCAGGTCAGAGTCATGGCAGCATAATGCACATAACGATAACCATCATCACCACAACGGCAATGATATTTTTATGGTTAGCATAGCAGCACAATAGTTAGTGTTGCATCCATGCAACTCCAGAGCCATGGCTTGTAATGCCTCTGGTCACCATCTATGCCGAGTTTGCAAATTCACCCAGTGTTAATGTGAATTTTCCAGTTCCCCCCCTAGATACTTGGATGGATGTAGCGTTACTCCATGACATTTCTGGAGGTCACATGAATTCAGGGGATTACAGCTCAGCTTTTATGGGGTTGAAAGTGTTCCATCTGATCTACTCACCACTAGATAATTTTGCTTTCCTCATCTCATTTAAGCTGTTCTTCCCCTGTTTCTTAATGCAATAAACAGGCCTGTTGAGTTCTGCTCTTAGAGAACCCCCATGTCTACTGGGCTACTTCACACCTTTACTTGAACTGCCTCTTTCATGCCAACTTCTACATCAGTGGAATCAGAAATAATAATTAGCCTCACAGTTCTATTAAATTTCATATAAGATGAGCCCAGATGTCATAAATGCTCCGGCATGGCCCTGTATTCAGAGTCCTGTGACTCTTTGATGAAAGATGGCTTCCCTTAATTATGCTTGAACAGTTCTTAAATGGCAGTCAATTCATGAGGCACACAGGCAGACGCACATTATGTCCCATTAGCTGCTGATAATCAGGACAACACATTTTGTGCACATCTGTCAGGATACCAAATTCTATAAGGCTACACTGTAAGGAACATAATTTAAACAGAAATTAAGGAAATTGGCAATATAAAGACAGCACAAAGTGAAGCCCGTCCTCATATTTTAATAGTGCACACTACCCATAGTCAAATAAGGTCATAATTTAAAATATAACAACACCTCGTATACAAAGTCACTGTCAGGGCAGGCTCAAAAATGAGAAGCAAGATTAATGAATGATCAGAGGTGCAGATGAAATAAAAACTCTGAATATTGCTGCCCTGTGGCTGTTCAGGACAAATTCTAAAACTCTTGCACAATGTACAGTATGTTTCAGGTCACAGGAATTCAGAGTCAATCCTGACCAAATCAGAACAATACACAACCCAGCCATGGATGGGAAGGCAGTTCAAGGCAGAGCCCATTTCACTTGTGCACCAATACCCACTCACAATAGCAATTAACTTAAAGAGCAAGACTTTGGGAGAAGGGCGGAAACATTATCCAGTAAACTACAAGAACAAGCATATTCACATGGCTGGGAATAGAACCTGGAGAAGTGAGTCAACAGCCCCTAAAAAGTCTTCCCAATTGCTATTTAGATATTTACTTCAGTTATAATAGCTTTGTCATAAATGTTATTTTTTTGACGTGGCTGCAAATGGAAGATTTGGAGAGGTTATATGATAATGGAAAATGTGCATTCATTTTATTACTTAGAAACAGCTCAACCCAGAAGCAGCAAGTCCACTTGAATGAAAGGTGGAGAAGAGATCAACAGGCATGTGAGCAAGAAAAATAATTTCTAAACTAAAACAAAGGCACAATTTGAGAGCTCAAATCAGACTAGACCTGAGGCTTGTTAGTATTAAGTGTAATCTCCATGGTTATCAATACAAGGAATTATGTATCATTTCATCATGCAATTGGTATTCCAGTAGGAATAGCAATTGGAAGTTACTAGTGATAACATGCTGTAGACATGGATGGGTGTTAGACATCAGTGATAATCTAAATAAACGTGAAGTATTACACCAAGAAATATTTGATACAGGTAACGGCACACTGCACGATAACATGCAGTGAATACACTTGACTTGATTATTCATAGTTTTCGTACTCTTTCTCAGTATGTTTAGAATTCGTTTGCTCAGAGGTTGATGCGCTTGCTGTTTCCTGAGCAGCTCTTCTTTTCTCCACCCTAGCGGCCCGCTGCTTCTCTTCTTTCGTCTGCATCTTTTTGCGTTAAAAATGAATAAGACAGTGTTTGTGTTGCAATTACTTAGTACATTTTCTTTAATTTTTCACTTAAGCTGGCACTTAAGTCTTCAATCTGCCTCAAGAATGATTTAAGAGGGGAAGTGACGGCGAAGGTGGTAGGGAAGAGAATGGCACCCATACACAAGCGCCGCACGGCCGCCCTGCTGGCCACTGCCGAGAGTTGATTCTACAATAAATAAAATAAAAATAAAAAGAGAAAGCAGATAGTAGACATCACATAGTATATGTGTACTAAATTCCATGTCAATAGGTCAAACTGTTTGCAAGCTACAGGTGATTTAAAATCCTGGACAGACAAATGGACAGCCACAGTAGTGTATTATATATACTGTAAAGATGATATTCAACATAATTAACAGGAAGAGTAGAATCAAATAAAACCCATGGTCAAAAGAGCAAAGCATTATTTCCTGGAATAATAAAAATTATTTAACAAAAAGATGCAAAATTTTAAAAATTGTCTAGGACAGGGGTGCCCACACTTTTTCAGCTTGCGAGCTACTTTTAAAATGACCAGGTTGAAATGATCTACCTACATTAAAAATGCTAATATAGTGATATATATATATATATATATATATATATATATATATATATATACACACACACACATACTGAGTATTCAAAACATTTATGGTCACTACAGTATTTGGATTTAATAATCATCAATTGGGAAAAGGCTGACTCGCATAAATAAGTAGAGCCGAATAATGCAGTCATTTCAGCCGAGTGAAAAATGACGGCTGTCCGATTAACTGCAATTTTAGTTCCCTCTACTTTCTCTTTCTCAGATCACTTTTCGGAAGGAAGTTAGTTTCATAGTTTTTATGAACAGTTCGAAAGTGCCTTTCCACATTTTTCTTCTTTGGAATAGCAATGATAGATTGACAGATCAGACAAACGCACTTCGATTGTGACATTGTGAGAAAAAAATCCTCTTTCAATTCCACATCCAGCCCATATCCTCCCCAAACAATTTTTTTAAAATCCCTTCTTTAGTCGATATAAATTGGAAGGCTAACTAGATCACTGAAATAGCCAGAGTTTTGCAGTAGCTCGTGCGTTTGATCGTGCGTGTGGGATGACAGAAGAAAACAGATCTCAGACTGGCCGCCCTGTATGTCAATCAAGTGGCAAATGCCATAGGGAGGATATATACAGATACAGACAAGTTAATGGATGTTATAAATGGTGTCCCACTTCTGTACCTCATGGGCAGACCATCCTATGATATTACTCTGAAGGAAAGCATCTGATGTAAACACAATGCTACCTAGGACACAATCTGTCAGTCCTTCCATGAAAATCACTCCTCTGGACTTTACTATCCCTTCCTTAGGCAAGAGAGCATTTCTGTAGGCACCCAGACTTCTGACTGCATTGGAATGTTCTTGCCATTCTCTCTATTTAGTGGGACTCTTACTACAGTCCCACTGTCATATTCTTACAGCTGATACATGCAGAGATGGTACCCGTCCTCTCAGCTTATCACATTTATTCATTTACATGACTAACAATGGAACCTTGGATTAACTTTCAGTGCGGTATATCAGTAGTGCAAATATCACAAGGTCACTGTGATCTGGCCCAGGCTGGTTCTTACCTTTTCATTGTGAGCTAAGAACACAGCCATTCAGTGGGAGCTGCTGGTGTAATGAATATGCAGGTATATGTATATATGCAGTATGTATAGTTAAATATTATTTATGTTTTAATATTCTGTTTTGTATTGGTGTTGAACATCTCTTTTCATGCTAAGGTTACATTTATTATAGATTGTGGTGGTGCCGTTAAGCATATAGTATTTATAAAGAAATCATTCCCTTGTTTTCATAGTTTATTGTCACACAACATTGAATCATAATTTGTCTTTTTTGATATTGATCAACAGAAAAAGTCTCATCAATGTCAAAGTTCATACAGACTTCTGCAAAGTGATCTAAATTAATGACAAATATAAAACACAATATAACTGATCTCTTAAGTATTCAGCCCCTTCAGGTCAGATGCACAAGTCTCCATCAGCTTTACAAATCTGGACACAGCAATTATTTCTCCAGATCTGCTCAGAATCTATCAGGTTGAATGGGAATTATAAGTGAACAGCATTTGTTAAAGTCCAGACACTGATTCTCAATTGGATTGAGATCTGTACTCTTAATGCTGTAACTCCAGGTCAATTACAATGATGTTTTGAAGACATTGCTGTGCAGCTTTGTCTTTACACATGGGGCTGTTGTCTTGCTGGAAAACAAATCTTTTCCCAAAGTGCATGTTTCTTGCAGACTGCACCACATTCTCCTTCAGGATTTCAATATATTTTTCTGCATTCATTTTACCTTCTTCCCTCAAAAGCCCTCCAGAGCCTAGTGCATCCCCACAGTATGATGTTGTCACAACCATGCTATACAGTAGGAGTGGCATGTTTTTGATAATACACGGTGTTTTGCTTACTCCAAATATGGATTTTAGTCTGATGGCCAAAAAAACTCAGTTTTAGTCTCATCAGATAATAGTTCTCTCCCATGCCGAGATATCATGCATTTTTGTTTTTAACAGTGGCTTTCTTTTTGCCACTCTCCCATAAAGCTACAGCTGGTGAAGGACTTGGGAAACAGTTGTTGCAAGTCTCTCCAGTCTAATCCAGTGTAGTTTGTAACTCCTTGAGAGTTCTTACAGGTCCCTTGATGGCCTCCCTCACTAGCTGCCGTCTTCTTGCACCATCACTAGCCTACTTTATTTATATTTACAGCTGTGCCAAACTGGGATATTCAGTAACCTGGACATTTTCTTATATCCATCCCGTGACTTGTTTTGTTCAATTACCTTTTCACATAATTACTTGGAGTGTTCTTTTGACTTCATATTGTAGATTAGGCCACGATACTGACTCACTAATAGTTAGAAATTCTAGACACTGTGTGACCATGAGCAAGTCACTTCACCTGCCTATGCTCCAATTGGAGGGGGGACAGAAATATAACTGGTTTTATCTTAAATGTTGTTAGTTATCTTGGATAATGGCATCAATTAAGTAAATGCAATGCGGAGTGGTGGCTCTGAGGCTAGGGATCTGTGCTGGCAATCGGAAGGTTGCCAGTCCGAATGCCAGAAGTGACTCTACTCTGTTGGGCCCCGAGCAAGGCCCTTAACTTGCAATTGCTCCATCCTGCAAGCAGGTCCCATAATTTGCAGGGAAAACTTGGGGGTTGGTGGCAGGATTGGCACTCCAGCCACTATAAAAAAAAAAAAAATAATAACAACAAAAACCCTCACACTGTTCAGTGTGGTGCCGAGGTGTCACCCATTGCACAGCTGCACTCAGATCTCAATCCAGGTGGTTTGCCATGTGGTGGGTGCGGCAACGTGCTGTAATTAGCACATGCTCCCAGCATCCTCCTCCTCCTCCTAACTGAGACCCCTTGACTACAGACAGGTGATCTCCAGTGAACTAATTCTATAACTTGTAAAACCAATGGTTGCACCAGTGATGAGTCTGGTATTTAAGATTAAAGGAGGTAAATATGTATGCAATCAATTATTTTGGATTATTATATATATATATATATATATATATACAGTGCATCTGGAAAGTATTCACAGCGCATCACTTTTTCCACATTTTGTTATATTACAGCCTTATTCCAAAATGGATTAAATTCATTTTTTTTCCTCAGAATTCTACACACAACACCCCATAATGACAACCTGAAAAAAGTTTACTTGAGGTTTTTGCAAATTTATTAAAAATAAAAAAACTGAGAAATCACATGTACATAAGTATTCACAGCCTTTGCTCAATACTTTGTCGATGCACCTTTGGCAGCAATTACAGTCTCAAGTCTTTTTGAATATGATGCCACAAGCTTGGCACACCTATCCTTGGCCATTTTCGCCCATTCCTCTTTGCAGCACCTCTCAAGCTCCATCAGGTTGGATGGGAAGCGTTGGTGTACAGCCATTTTAAGATCTCTCCAGAGATGTTCAATCGGATACAAGTCTGGGCTCTGGCTGGGCCACTCAAGGACATTCACAGAGTTGTCCTGAAGCCACTCCTTTGATATCTTGGCAGTGTGCTTAGGGTCGTTGTCCTGCTGAAAGATGAACCGTCGCCCCTGTCTGAGGTCAAGAGCGCTCTGGAGCAGGTTTTCATCCAGGATGTCTCTGTACATTGCTGCAGTCATCTTTCCCTTTATCCTGACTAGTCTCCCAGATCCTGCCTCTGAAAAACATCCCCACAGCATGATGCTGCAACCACCATGCTTCACTGTAGGGATGGTATTGGCCTGATGATGAGTGGTGCCTGGTTTCCTCCAAACGTGACGCCTGGCATTCACACCAAAGAGTTCAATCTTTGTCTCATCAGACCAGAGAATTTTGTTTATCATGGTCTGAGAGTCCTTCAGGTGTCTTTTGGCAAACTCCAGGCGGGCTGCCATGTGCCTTTTACTAAGGAGTAGCTTCCATCTGGCCACTCTACCATACAGGCCTGACTGGTGGATTGCTGCAGAGATGGTTGTCCTTCTGGAAGGTTCTCCTCTCTCTACAGAGGACCTCTGGAGCTCTGACAGAGTGACCATTGGGTTCTTGGTCACCACCCTGACTAAAGCCCTTCTCCCCCAATCGCTCAGTTTAGATGGCCGGCCAGCTCTACGAAGAGTCCTGGTGGTTTCGAACTTCTTCCACTTACAGATGATGGAGGCCACTGTGCTCACTGGGACCTTCACAGCAGCAGAAATTTTTCTGTATCTTTCCCCAGATTTGTGCCTCGAGACAATCCTGTCTCGGATGTCTAGAGACAATTCCTTTGACTTCATGCTTGGTTTGTGCTCTGACATGAACTGTCAACTGTGGGACCTTATATAGACAGGTGTGTGCCTTTCCAAATCATATCCAATCAACTGAATTTACCACAAGGCTGTGAATACTTATGTACATGTGCTTTCTCAGTTTTTTTATTTTTAATAAATTTGCAAAAACCTCAAGTAAACTTTTTTCACGTTGTCATTATGGGGTGTTGTGTGTAGAATTCTGAGGAAAAAAAATGAATTTAACCCATTTTGGAATAAGGTTGTAACATAACAAAATGTGGAAAAAGTGATGTGCTGGGAATACTTTCCGGATGCACTGTATATATACCTGTATATATATATGTCATTAATTTAGACAACTTTCAGGTGATCGGTTTTCACTTTGACAATAAAGAGTCATTTTTGGCTGATCAATGTCAAAAAAGTCGATTTAAATCCAATGTGATTTAATGTGGTATAACAATATAATGTGAAAACTTCCAAGAGATTAATACTTTTATCGACTCTGTAAGGGTATTGAATAAGTATAAAGTGAACTGAACCCAATTATTTGCATATCTGACAGTCTATTAAAAGTTTTCATAAAGGCTGACACATTACTTCTGAGTACGACTATTTTTTGACCCAAGAGTGTTTTATCACTGATTGCCCCTCTAAGGTCATAGCTGGTGCTGTGCACTTTGTAGGTTTTTTAAAACTCTTTTATGCAGTGGTTAATGTTTTTCTTCAGATATAGCCCTTCTCTGGGAGAGAGCTGCATCTCATGTATAGGAAATACCATCCCGGGGTGGGAAAACTACATTTTTGTTTTCTGTTATTTAGGTATATCTTTTAGTATACTGTTTCTAATTACTGATAAACACACAAGTCAGTAAGAGCTGGTTAGGCTGTCCATGTGAATAGAAGTCAGGAATGAATAGAGCAGGTTAATATGACAATTAGTAGCACAAAAGAGCTATGCATGGAATGCTATTTAGTCATTAATGAAAAACCCAAGTGTCTGACTTGAAGCCAGTGACTAAGCACTCGGGAGGCCCCGTCTCGCCCACCCTCCACTCTGTCTATCACTTGCTGTCATGCACACCCAGATAATAGCTGCAGGTTATCAGTCCGGTGCCCTTGAACTCTGTGAAACTAGAACGTAAATTACAGAGCCCTAAACACAAGTCTCCACCACCTTCTGAATACCACAAATTTCATTGATACTAAAGTCTAAGGAATGAGGAATTTCACATTTAAAATGCTCATTTTCCCATCTGGCTCAGCATTTTAAAAGAAAAAGCTGTGCTTTTATTGTAATTCACAAAAATGCAAGACATAACCAGGATCTTAACATGCCCATGGACGGCATCATTTTATTTTCTTAGAAACATTCTCATAAAAGCCTCCTCTTAAAGGCCACATTATACATTCTATGTTTTATTTGACATTCTTTACTGCAGTGCCATTTTGGTGCATCTTGAATTTATAATACCACATATGAATTTTTACTGGGTGGCACAGTCGTTAGTGGTGTTGCCAGACAACCCCAGTAGACCTTTGTTCAGATCCTGGCCTGGTTACTGTTTGTGTGGAGTTTGTGCATGTTCCATTTAGACATTTTCCCTCCTATATCCCAAAGATGCCCAGTGTCAGTGTGCTCTGGTATTTTTGTAAAGTGCCCAGTGCTGCCAGGGTATAATGGAATAGAAAATCAAATAAATGATCTTGGAAACATCTGTCACAATGTAACTCATGCACAATTGAAGATGGCCTTTATGTCCTGCTGGTAGTGTTGCCCAAGGCACTAAGCTCTATAGCACACAATTCTGTGCCCACCGTTGACATAGTGGGACCTTCATTCTGGCATTTAACCCACCTAATCTCCAATTGAGTAAAATATGTTTACATTTAAAAACTCTGTTGATAGGCTCCCATTTGTTTATAATCTTTATTCACTCAAAACCTACAGATATTATCTTACGTAAAATTATGTTTTAGGTAGATGAAACATTGAGTGTGCAATCCAGTTAATTTTCTAAAAAGAAGTAAATAAATGAAGAAAAGGAAAAATCACCCCACAAGCATTAACGATCCTGGAGCCAAACCATATCTGTTAACTGAAGGAAAAGAAAAAATAAAAACAACTTTAAATGCGGCCAGACAGGATTAAACCACCAGTGACGAGAGCAATGCAATCCAGAGAAACACCAGGCTGCCTGTTAATTCCAATTCAGAGTCCAAGTGAGCTATTCTGGCAAAATCAGGTGCAGTGCAGGAACCACTCTGACACACAGATCCATTCTTACTACAACAGAGTTAATACAAAATGCACATTTTCCAAATAAATAAATACACTCCATTTAGTACATTTCTAAGATTCATTATGTTTCATAATCTCTAGGCATCTTCCCATTTATGGCATCCATTTTGAAGCCATTATATGGTTGTGGAATCCCACAGTATACTTGTGCACACGGCCATGGCAGGTCAGATTCAAGCTTTCGAATTAAACAATTAGCAGACCTTTGGGATATGGGACTGAACCGAATTCTCCTGAGAAAATCCATATAAACAGTTTTTAAGTGAGTGCCATCATGAAGTACCTTACCAAGGTGAAGGAAAGGCGTTCTCAAGTTAACCTACCAGATAAAAAGCTAAAACAGCATAATGAGAGATGCACAGTGAACACAAAACACCCAGCATACGAGTCAGACAGCCCTTGCTTGTTCTGTGTGTGAGCACATCCAGTGAAGGACTGGAATCACATCCACAGTTATTTCCTACTCTTACATTGAACAGAATGCTGCCGAGGTCAAGTGGAGCTCCCCTGACCCCTGTGCTGAAAAGAAAGGGCTTCAGTTATTGAACACAAGGAAAGGTTATTTTATGCAGCATACAGCACGTGCCCCAAATCCTCCATGGTATAAACTTGTATTTATTTCCATCCATTAACTTAGCCTGATTTTGTCAGTTCAGTGTCACAACAACAAAAGTCGCCAAGTAGTCCACTACAGGACACAAATAGTGAAACAGTTAACAGACAGATCTGCTAATCGAACAGTTTTTAATCCCAGTCCTTGGACCCCCATGGCTACAGGTTTGGTTCCATCTAGTTTCACAATCACTCTGTCTTTTTCCCTCTCATTGATCTTATTGTTTAATTAGCTGGTCTTTTATTCTTTTCTTATTCCAAATTTAGGAAAGAGGAGTAGTTTTATATTCATAAGAAAATTACAAACATTTATATTTTTGAAATAGTTTTAAATTCATAACTCTCATTTGTCATTTTCCTATTAGTTCATCATTTTCTGTGAAATTACCTCCCTTAATTGTAGCCTAATAATGACAATTAACAACAAACCCAAATGAAACACAGAAAGCTGAAAGGCTGTAAATACTTCTGCACCACAAGCATGGTCATTAGTAAATAGTAGCTTGAATAACTTTGAAAAGTGGAATGAAAACTATAATGATGATAATGGGCGGCACAGTGGCGCAGTGGTAGTGCTGCTGCCTTGCAGTTAGGAGATCCGGGTTCGCTTCCTGGGCCCTCCCTGCGTGGAGTTTGCATGTTCTCCCCGTGTCTGCGTGGGTTTCCTCCCACAGTCCAAAGACATGCAGGTCAGGTGGATTGGCGATTCTAAATTGGTGTGGGTGTGTTTGTGTGTGTCCTGCGGTGGGTTGGCACCCTGCCCGGGATTGGTTCCTGCCTTGTGCCCTGTGTTGGCTGGGATTGGCTCCAGCAGACCCCCGTGACCCTGTGTTCGGATTCAGCGAGTTGGAAAATGGATGGATGGATGATGATAATGATCTTAAAACCAAAATAAAGAAAATGCAAACACTACAAAACAAGCACTCACGTGCAGATTGGTTTAACCCTTGTGAAGTGACAGCAAAGACATGTAGATCACCAATAAAAGGTCACTCTAAACTGGGTGGGGGACATGCACGTGTTCTAAAATAAACTGGCATTCTGTCTCATGTTGGTACAGAGGCTCCAAAGTGCAAGAAAATGAAAAGAGGTGGCACACACAAAATACAAGGCATGGCAACATTAAGAAATGGTGAGAGCTAAATTTAAAGCATGGCGAATTCTGATAGGTAGATAGATAGAGCTTATTGATCATTCTTCCATCCATTTTTATTTTAAATATTTATTGTAGGTAAACATTTATTAGATGTATCATACAGTATATGCAACTTTACTCTGAAACCGCTGTAGGAATCACAGTGGAGAACCCAAAACGATAATGAAAGCATATGTGGCCATCACATGCACACGTGTGACAGAGGGCCATTTTAGAGTAACTTCTATATAGTGAGAGGACAGCAAAACAAACCAGCATGGACTTGAAGGTCACAGGCAAAGTTCGAGTCATCCCTTTTAATTTTCTGCTGATTGCAGTTCAAGGCCTCTATAGGGCTGAATTAAGTGGGTTTGAGTATAGATGAAAGCATGGATGAGCATGTATTATTCCATCATTCCTAAAATACATTTCTTAATAATTAACTTCACACTAAAATGGAATACTGTATATGAATTATTCTTAAATTCAATCCAGGGAGAACCCTTTTGTCACTACTTTATGTTTCCACCAATTGCTTAATCTTAATCAGAAACCATCTTCTGCCTAAAGTTAATTTCCTTTTTAATTACGTTCCTTATTTCTGCTGTCACTTAGTTGTAATTCCCAGCTGTGTGTGCCTTACATTTTAAAGAAATGTAGCATGAATAATTTTTTCTAATTTTTTTCATAGCAGCTCCCTTTTTAGTAAATGCACATATTTGCTATGGTTGCTCAATTAGTTTCTTCTCCATAGCAAGAAACTATTTAATTGAAACAATTAAAAAGGGAAATCTTAACATGGATGACAGTTAAAATAAAGGAGAAAGACACTGCCATACGCCTTGGTACTCTTAGTTTTGTTTTTTTTTACTTTGGGTAAATGACCCATTGCCATGTATGTCTGACTTTGCAGATTGCAGAATGGTAATTGAACGAGGTGATTGCAACAAAGACAGTAATCCCAGCATTTACTCGGGACCAAATTCCTACTGGAATAGATCAAAATAATTCTAATCACAACAAAGACATGAATAAAGATGTACAAAATGGCATTATTATGCAGCTACATGGTATTTTAATCCATGTCACCAGAGTGCCTATTGTTTTAGGGTGAGGAGAAAAGCTCACTCAATAAGCACAATGGCAAAGAACAGAATGCTTTGACTCCTTGCTTTGTTGAGTTGTGTTCTGAGTATGGCTGCCAGCAGAGGGGCTTCTGTAAAAAGCTTCCCTTTACAGGATGTGTATTGCATATTAAGTGGTTCAATCCTTCTTCCTGGCTAGACAACCCAACTATGGCAGATTATCATTAAAATAAAGACAACAGTTTGTAAACTCAGTAGGTACAACACCCATAACCTTTAGGCTGTTTGTATACAGTAGAAGAATTTAGAGCATCCTGTGGGTTGGATCTGGTTCCTTGGACCTTTTTAAGAGGGTCCACTTCATCTTCATTTAAAACATTCTGTATATGGCTCACAATGAATGTTAGTTTTCCCTATATGGCTATGTACTTCGCTCTTGTTTGCAACCTGACTGCTGCTCTTCATGTGCTGATTTTTTTAAGGCAATGCTGATTTTAGTTCAGTGACTGCTGTTAACCGGCTAACCCATTGCAATGTCCAAAAACATAAAATTTGATAAAGTGAAAATGACAGTTTCAAGAGAGATGAGAGGCAGAGCATATGTGATTTTGAGAGGTACCCGTGTCCCTTTGCAAAAAAAATTGGCCAATGTAAAGTAGCGTCAAGCTAAATGGAGAACTGAGCCACAAGCAGATAGAACTATTATTCAAAAAGGTAAGAAAACCCTCCTTGTCCAATATGCAAAATTTACACTGGCAAAGACTCAAAATGATTTTGCACGTACTTTCTTGGCGACACATCTCTTAAATTCACAAGAATGTTGCCTATAGAGAGCTACATCTCCCTACCTTCTATAGGGATAAAATGATGAACTTTGTGCTTCTGTCTTTTGCTTTTATGGGTCCCGGCCATGAGGAGGGCAGGGCTGATGTAGACTGTTGTGGGCACTGTGCTGTAGACAAAGCACAAATACAGCCTCGCCCTGAACGGTATTTGTTGACTTACCAGAGCTGTGCACAGAATCCTGATTTATTTTATTATATATATATATATATATATATATATATGTCTATGTATATATATATATATATATATACACACAGTAATCCCTCCTTGATCGCGGGGGTTGCGTTCCAGAACCCCCCGCGATAGATGAAAATCCATGAAGTAGAAACCATATGTTTGTATGGTTATTTTTTATATATTTTAAGCCCTTATAAACTCTCCCACACTGTTAACATTATTAGAGCCCTCTAGACATGAAATAACACCCTTTAGTCAAAAGTTTAAACTGTGCTCCATGACAAGACAGAGATGACAGTTCTTCCTCACAATTAAAAGAATGCAACCATATCTTCCTCTTCAAAAAATGCGTGCCAGGAGCAGAGAATGTCAGAGAGAGAGGAAGAGAGAGAGTGAGAGAAAAGCAATCAAAAAATCAATACGTGCTTTTGAGCTTTTAAGTATGCCGAAGCACCGCGATAAAGCATGTACCATAAATTAAAAGACCCATTGTCCGCAGAAATCCGCGAACTACCGGAAAATCCGTGATATATATTTAGATATGCTTACATTTAAAATCCGCGATGGAGTGAAGCCGCGAAAGTCGAAGCGCGATATAGCAAGGGATCACTGTATATATATATATATATATATACATATATATATATATATATATATACTAGCCATGTGCAACCAACTACGTTGCGCGTGTTAAAGTTGTCTGTGAAGGGCTCCCTGTTTAAATGCAGCTGCCAGTCGTGAACTGGGCCCTTCGTCGCACAGCATTATGATTTTTTATAAGGGAAACAAAATTACAAAAGAAAACCCTTGGATATTGATTCAATAGGAACGGCCTACTCGGAATCACTCTCCGAATCGTAATTATGTGGTGGTGTAGGAGCATTTCTGCTTCTCTCCGTTCAGTCTGTCTCGTTTTCACAACGCTATCATTTCCTCTCACGATGTCTTCTCAACCTTTCTCCAATCTCGCAAGTTGCTTTATGGCAATCCAAAGAGTAAGGCAATATACACAGAGCAATGGTTATAAAAGGGGGACACATAGGTATCCAGGCTCTTTAAAGCATAAATAGGGATCACTTCACTGACATGTGAGCAAGGCACAGTATAACTGTGAGACACGCAGCACTCGCTGGCTACAACGTAACAATAATAATTTCCGGAATGTGCTGTTATATTGTCATTCATTTTACCCACTGTCTTTCTTTCATTCATATGTTACGTAGGCAGGTACCCTTTATCTTCGGCAATCTCATTCTCTAACCAGGCCTCAGGAGCTAACCAGCGTAACACTGTCCACCACCCCTTTTGTTATTCCGGCACATTGTTGACATCCGTGAGTAACAACAACGTACTAAACTGGAAGGTGGTCAACGCATGCATGGAATTCGCGGACAAACAAAGATCAAGATCTAAATGAAGATCTCTTGAGTTAATTTAAAGCACAACAATTTGTTTAGTTTGAATGTCTGTGTTTTGAGGTGTGACTGGAGTACTACAGTCTTCAGTAGTATAAGCATGGAGGAGATTCTTAATGCAATGCCTATGTTTTAGCTGTCTCTCTACTGCCATCTAGTGCTTCTTCTTCTAATTCATTCGCGGACAAACAAAGATCAAGATCCAAATGAAGAATATATATATAATGACAAATTATTGCTAAAGAGAATGCTAAATACCCAGAACTTTATCTGAGTGTGCTTCTTTAAAACAGGATATATTCGATGTTTATAAGCACATCTTCCATAAAAAAAGACAGGCATTCACAGTCAGCAGCTTAGTAAGTAGCACAATGGCAGAGAGAGTCACTGAGTTAATAAACAAGTAGAAACACAGCCCGCCCTGTCATCACACACAATAACTCACTGCCTTTTCTCTCATGGTTGATGATGTTACAAACATAACTGATACTGCTCAGTTGTCAGCTTTTATTCCTGATCTCTCAGTTGCTGAAAAACGTTTGAATGTAGTAGCAAAGCAAAACTACAGAAAAAAAATGTTTTTGTGCACCATGAGAAGTGTATAAAGGAAATTAACTTGCCAAGGAACAAATCAGCTGGGCTTCCAATGGATGTTACATTTGAAAGTTTTGGACAGGCAAAAATGAAAAGAAATGTATGGGATCACGGACTACACACTACTGTATTATTCCACATGAGACAGCTTTGCGGGAGAGTGTTCAAAATGGATTGTCATGCTAATCATACCAAAAGCCACAAAGCTGGTTAAAGCATGCAGTGCAGTTCGAGCTTATATGGACCCCTAGTTGGGGTGTCAGGGGGGGTCCCCTTTGAGTTACCCCACAGTGTTCACAGCATGTATTCAGTATTGTTAGACTTCGAGGCCTCGTCCCCCTCCATGTCCAGAGCAAATGCCCCCTGAGTTAACAAAATATCACCCTTCAGTGTATATAGCGGTGGGGAAGGGGGATTCCCTTAACTCTCATAAATCGCACCCCTCAGGTGATGGCACCCTTAGCCCCTGCCTCTGTCGCCTAGTAGACTGACTGGCTCTGGTTTTTGAAAGATCTCTCTGATAATAACCAAATAACTTACTGAAGTATCCGAGTACTCTGAATGTAGGACTGCAGGAGAGCAACCTGGTCATTGCAGAGATAAGTGATAATGTTTAAGATACTTTAGCTAAAACCCAAAATTGCGTGAATCACAACTACAGCTAGGAATCATTGCTTATTTCCTTGCTGGCAAAGTGATCTCTGATCAGTCTCCTCTACTTTCCATGTGCTGAATACACTGCAATGGTTAACCTGCTGTGCACTGAATTTGACCAATGCTTTGCACATTTCAAAAGCACAGGAGTTGACTTTTGACTTTTTAGCCAATTTATGTGCAGCCGACGTAGACAGTACTGCATATGACTTTCCAATTGAACTAATTGAGCAACAATGCAACAACCTCCTCAAAGCAGAGTCCACCACTGTTCTGGCATGTGCTATCTAGATGTGTCCCACTTCCAGACACAGAGCTACATCTCTGCCTTCACATGGCCTGTGTCCTCTTAATGTATACGAGTACATACTCATGTGAAAGGTAAAAAACGAGGAGGCTTTACACACCAAAACAACACATATGTAACATAACAACTGGATAATAGAACAAACTGTAGTCACAGTTGCCAAAATTAAAAACAAATACAGTATTCAATAAATTGACTTATGTAGGTTTTCTTTTTTAAAAACTATTTTTGTTGATTTGTCATGGCCAATGTTGGGAACATAAAAGTGCTATCTTTGCCCCTAAGTATAACCAAGTTTGACATCCCTGTTCTAGATTGCTCTAAGAAATTACTAAATATGAATTTCTAGTCAGAAGTCAAAACAAACCAAAAAGAGACTGCATATGACATAAGTATTTGTTTTGGAAAAAAGAAAAGTCCTATGAGAAATGATTTTGCCCTGCAGGTGTACACTTTATTGTTCACTGACATTTCTAAAAGTAGTTGTATTTCAAGACCTCCATATGCTTAAGTATGATAGGTACTGAATGTCCCACTATATTGTAATGATTGGTCCACTGTGCGTGTGGGAACTGTCCTAGGACAACAAGGCATTTCTAAATAAATGAGCCCTGAAAACAGCAAAATCCACTCAAGGGAAGGAGCACAAACAGCTTTTTGAAGTATACAATTCAAACACAAAACACTACATGAGCGGCATTGCCACATGCAGGTCTACCACAACAGGATGGCTCTCCATTACCTTAGTAAACATACACCAAACTCCCATAACTCTACATTTTCTTGGAAGTGGGAAATTTTGTCCTTGTCCTCTCAGCTTCAAGCTGACTGTTGCTTTGCACACACCACACTAGTAATTTTACCTTAATATCAGAAAACAAAGTTGTATCTTAATTTCTAAAATTAATCTTACGGTCTGTCTCTTTGACACAATCACAACAAAACTAGTGAAAAGCTCAGTAGCTGTTCTGGCAGCATGTATTGTCTTCTTAGCATTATCAATAGTTCATTGCTGAATGGCGGAGTTCTTGTTGCATCAAAATTTTCAGTTATCACAGCGCCAGGTATGGAGTCTGTATGTTCTCTCCGTGTATTTATGGACTGATTGGCATCAGTGTCTTTCAATTCTTTCTCTCAAAAACATTGTGCTTGCTTATTTTATTACCATATTGTCAGCAAGAGAGACTCATCATACAATTTAAAAAAATAAATCAACATGTGGTTTGTTGTGTTTCAATATGCTCAATCAAACACTCTGCTTTCTTTTTTTTTGATTGTGTGTGTTTGGCTCTTTCAAAAATCTAAAGCTTTTATTAAAAATACAAAGCAGTGTAACCAGTTTAGATGTGTGAATATCTATATTTCCAGAGTGAAGGACGCTGATCAAATTACAGTCTATGTAAGTCCTTTATCTTTTGGGAAGCAGGTGATCTGAGGCTGCCCTTTAATTTGTTGCTTTCAGATTTTTTCCACGGTCCACACTCCCACGTTTATTGGCATTGAATTGGTATTTGTTTAGGTTTTTTTAATCTCATTGGACAGTTGTCGATGCATTATTTCAAGTTGATGTCAATGGTTCACAGTTCACACCTAACATTAATGAAACTACAGTTGAGCGAGCGGGACTTTACAGAGGTGACAACTTCAAATGAAAATGACACTTCAGAAATTAAAGAAAATCCAGTTATTTCTTTAACCACCCCTTCATAAATTGTAAACTTGAAGGAAAAAGAAGATAAAGGAGGTTGGACTGGATGAGCTTACACACATACTTTTACCAGCTCTTGCTATGACAAATGGAGTTGGCTAACTTGGTGTGCTGTAAGTAATGTCTTTTTGTGCTTTCCCTGTTCGCTGTTTCTTAGTGCTGGTGCCAAAGAATTGTGGACAATGATGGGGGTATGAAATCTAAAACATCTTTGTGAAAAATCCAAGCAGCATGAAAGTAGCCACAGTCATCTAGACAATAGCATGAGGCTAAATTTTTTTTCAGGTTAGTATTTCTGAACAGCTAGATGAAGGCTACAAGATTGGCGGTTGAAGGCACAACTATGAAGTGACCAAAAATCTACATATCCTGTCCAGAATAATAAATGAGGTATACAGTATATGTGTTTATGGTTAGTAAAATAGTGGTGTGTCTTGGGAAGATTTTGGTTACAAACGGTATGTCACCACAGAAACAAAGGTTGGAAAAAAATGATCTAGACAATAGTTTATGGCTAATCTTTTGGCAGGCTCAGAAAGTAGTAGACCTTTTCAGGCCTAAAGGAAAGGAGGGTAAAATTTATGTTGTGTGTTCTGTTTACGTCTGCATTATTGGAAGATTACAGAGATGGGGGTGCAGACATTATGGTGTGGGTTTTGGCAGAATGGAGAGCTGGGCATGTTGGCAGAGATTTGGGCAATTTAGAGACAGACGTAGTATACAATTTAGGTGGCAGGCACACCTGTTCCTCTCCGCATTTATAGGGCAAGTTCTGGGAAGAATAAGAGGACTGTGGATGTCATTGACTAAGGTTTTGGAGCACAGTAGAAATGGGAAAGCTGGCATCAGATTGAGTAGCATGGAAGAAAGGGTATAATAAATTTTAGCCTGGATTTGTCCTATGGGTCTGGTACTAGACAGGCCAAGATGTGCACTGACACTATGATGAGGACCATGAGAGCATGTGGAATGACCAGATACATAGATAGATATAAAGGCACTATAAAACAGATAGATAGATGTGAAAGGCACTATATAAGTGCTGCTTCACTTTGTTCCCCCAAAATCGGCACTCCCACTCAAATATTTTTCACCAACCACTACTGTCTGCCATATAGGCAAACAAGCCAGTTGTCTAGGACGTCAGATTACTTTGGTGGGCTGCATTTTGTTAAGCAAAGTAGACATCATCGAAGGCATCAAGATGAGGAAGCTTACGGTGATCTTCGGTACCCCAGCCCAATCATATGCGTTGTAATTACCTTTAAGACTCCATGGTTTGAGCACAACATTTCTACTTTTGTCTTGGGCAGCAATATAGCTAGATGTATATAAAATAGCACCAAAGAATGTAATTGTTGTTTGATCTCAGTTGGGTTTTCAAAGCTCCAAGCAGGCAAACAAACAAAAAACATATCCTTACTTTCTAGAATTCATATTTAATATATAATCATTTTTTATAATCTATTTAAATATATATATATATACACATACAGTGGTGTGAAAAACTATTTGCCCCCTTCCTGATTTCTTATTCTTTTGCATGTTTGTCACACAAAATGTTTCTGATCATCAAACACATTTAACCATTAGTCAAATATAACACAAGTAAACACAAAATGCAGTTTTTAAATGATGGTTTTTATTATTTAGGGAGAAAAAAAACCCCAAACCTACATGGCCCTGTGTGAAAAAGTAATTGCCCCCTGAACCTAATAACTGGTTGGGCCACCCTTAGCAGCAATAACTGCAATCAAGCGTTTGCGATAACTTGCAATGAGTCTTTTACCACGCTCTGGAGGAATTTTGGCCCACTGATCTTTGCAGAATTGTTGTAATTCAGCTTTATTTGAGGGTTTCTAGCATGAACTGCCTTTTTAAGGTCATGCCATAGCATCTCAATTGGATTCAGGTCAGGACTTTGACTAGGCCACTCCAAAGTCTTCATTTTGTTTTTCTTCAGCCATTCAGAGGTGGATTTGCTGGTGTGTTTTGGGTCATTGTCCTGTTGCAGCACCCAAGATTGCTTCAGCTTGAGTTGACGAACAGATGGCCGGACATTCTCCTTCAGGATTTTTTGGTAGACAGTAGAATTCATGGTTCCATCTATCACAGCAAGCCTTCCAGGTCCTGAAGCAGCAAAACAACCCCAGACCATCACACTACCACCACCATATTTTACTGTTGGTATGATGTTCTTTTTCTGAAATGCTGTGTTCCTTTTACGCCAGATGTAACGGGACATTTGCCTTCCAAAAAGTTCAACTTTTGTCTCATCAGTCCACAAGGTATTTTCCCAAAAGTCTTGGCAATCATTGAGATGTTTCTTAGCAAAATTGAGACGAGCCCTAATGTTCTTTTTGCTTAACAGTGGTTTGCGTCTTGGAAATCTGCCATGCAGGCCGTTTTTGCCCAGTCTCTTTCTTATGGTGGAGTCGTGAACACTGACCTTAATTGAGGCAAGTGAGGCCTGCAGTTCTTTAGATGTTGTCCTGGGGTCTTTTGTGACCTCTCGGATGAGTCGTCTCTGCGCTCTTGGGGTAATTCTGGTCGGCCGGCCACTCCTGGGAAGGTTCACCACTGTTCCATGTTTTTGCCATTTGTGGATAATGGCTCTCACTGTGGTTCGCTGGAGTCACAAAGCTTTAGAAATGGCTTTATAACCTTTACCAGACTGATAGATCTCAATTACTTCTGTTCTCATTTGTTCCTGAATTTCTTTGGATCTTGGCATGATGTCTAGCTTTTGAGGTGCTTTTGGTCTACTTCTCTGTGTCAGGCAGCTCCTATTTAAGTGATTTCTTGATTGAAACAGGTGTGGCAGTAATCAGGCCTGGGGGTGGCTACGGAAATTGAACTCAGGTGTGATACACCACAGTTAGGTTATTTTTTAACAAGGGGGCAATTACTTTTTCACACAGGGCCATGTAGGTTTGGATTTTTTTTCTCCCTAAATAATAAAAACCATCATTTAAAAACTGCATTTTGTGTTTACTTGTGTTATATTTGACTAATGGTTACATGTGTTTGATGATCAGAAACATTTTGTGTGACAAACATGCAAAAGAATAAGAAATCAGGAAGGGGGCAAAAAGATTTTCACACCACTGTATATATAAGCTATAACAGAATGAATTATTAAACATATGGAAAAGGATTGAATGTAACAAAAGGGTTAACTAAATATAACTTAAAGCTTAAGCACATGAAGTCTCTGCATCATCTTAGAGAAGCTACCAATGTAATTTTCCAAGGTCAGAATGAGGTAAATTAATAAGAAACACTCCTCCAGAAAGCAGGGATAAACTGATGGGAACATACACTCCTTAACAAAGTGGTGTTCAGGATAATGGGAGAAGCGACTTGAATTACTGGTGGCATTAGTTGATCGGAGGAGGTAATAAAGTTCTTCACATTAAGAGTCAGATGATGTGATGTATTAAATAAGGTGATGCAATCATAAAAAGTATAAAGGAAGATGAACTGTTTAATTGATTACTCACTCCATGGACTGAAACATTTTTGCACAACTCTGTGCAGATAAAGAAATGTTCTGCATTCTCATCTGTACTCCATGGCTGCTTTATTTGAAGACAGAGAAGAGTTTTTTTACACAAGAATCTCAAGAAAACAAATACACGTGCCTCATCACACGTATTCTTGAACTGAACCATTGCTGCTTCAAAGTGGATGTATTTGGTCAGTTTTAAGGCCCTTTTTTCCACCTTCGCACCCTGGTACCCTAAAGCCACATTGTAAAATGCAATAACAGACAAGATATTATTTTTTTTAAACTCATAAAAAATGCTTCACTTTAGAACACAATTTCAAGTGGCAAACAAACTTATTCTTTAATAACTGCAGACCTTTCTTTCTAAGACACTTAAAATAGTAGTTGCCACACAGTTTAAGTCTCACTTAACACATTACAATTTATTTGAGAAATTTTAGTCTGGCTTCCGCACCATTCACTTACAGAGGCAAAGCTAACCTGTATTGTAAATGACATTCCAATATCCTCTGATAAGGAAATTCAGTTCAATTATGTTGTTAGATTTAAGCGCAGCTTTGACATCATTGACCATTCTATTTTATTACATAAGCTGGAAAAATTACATTGGGCTCTTAGGCACCAAGCTGGCATGGTTTAGTTCGTACAGTATTCATCATATTGATTTCAGCACGTACAGAAATGCACTGACAGTACTCTGTCATTATACTCAGAAGGAAGCCACTGCTCAAGTTGTTCCATCGGCAGGACAAGTCAATTAAATGCAAAAATTTCAAAGTTGTTTCTGTATGTTGTAATTAACCCACAAGTCAATTAAGTGCAGTAAAGAGATTGTAGGTTTGTGTCCTCGGCTCTCCCTGCATGGAGAGCACTTTGAGTAGTAAGCATTATATAAATGTAAAGAATTATTCTTATTATTCTTTCAAACAGATCATAAGTTTCCAAGTTGTGTGCTCTCTTTCATTATTAAAATATGTGATTTGCACACATTTGCCAAGGTGAGCAGCATTTCAAAGCTGAGGAATGTGCTTTTTTCAAATATCCCACTTACAGCGAACCACATAGAGTGAACAGCTCATTCCCATTGGATAGCTTAGGTTCACAGCATTCCAATGATAGTATAGCTGTCTACGATTGGTCACTTCTATCACGTGTCACAGCTGTGCATAAAAGGCAGCACATACATTGCATGTGACAGCTTATCTTTATGCACCATTATGTGCAAAGGTCGAGTCAGATTCCGACTCTGTACTATGCTTGATTTTTAAGTATTGCTCATAGTATAACTTTGAACCACCCCACACTGAAGAGACGGCCATGTGATATTTTTATTCCGCTTCTAATTGTGTTTGCTTCACTTCAATGCAGAAACTAGCAGATTACAAAAGGCAAATAAAATCAATGGGCACTCTTTGGGAAGTAAGGAAGGTTTAAGCGAGCGTGAAGTAGAAATTTCATTGCTGGGGGAGGACTGCCTTGCGTGGGAGGTGGACTATACTGTGAACAAATTTCATATGCTTGTGACACCATGAAAGCTTCCTGTGACCCAAAGTGGCTGAGAAACAGTGGTTCAGGTGTATGTGTGGTATGTGTGACTAGCTCTGGGGGTTCCTGTTTACGGCTCTTTCCTGATTCCATCCAGGGCTGCCAGCAAAGGCATTATCCCCTCCCCTGTAAACCAGTGCTGGAAGAAGCACAAAAACCCAATATACTGCATAAAATGTAATGTTTCACTGTGTTTGGATGAGTATGTAATTATATGTGCATAGTTACAAATTGTTAACTTGTAGCTGCAGAATGATATATAGTGCATGTGTGTTTGTGTGTATATACAGTATGTTTAACAAATATGAATACAACTGCAGTACTTGTTCTGTGAGACAGTTTAGGTGCCAAATGTTTTCAAAAAGTGGGGCGTCCTTGTGCCAGACATTATAACTTTGTAATGCTATGGGATATGACATCTAAACTTGGTACAATAACAGCTGACAGATTGGGGCACAAAAGAAACTTGATTTCAAGATTGTGAATCATAAAATGACATATTTACTGTAAAATCCAGTTTTTTTTATACCTAAAGTGCCCATTTGTTTGTGTTTTATTTAGTTGATATTGATGTAAACAAGATTTTTAATTATATAAATACTTTGGTTTAAAAATATGGAGTGTTGTACTCACTACTTTTCAGCCATTTGTAGCTCCTTTATTACATAAGCAAAATGTCATTTGTTTTTGGTTTATTATTGTTCTCTATGTGTGGAAAGTCTTTTTAACTTTAAGGCCTGGTATTAACTGCACTAACTCCTTTCCTAATGCTAACCATTTTTGTAACCTCTTAATCTTTGTTTGTTGTGAAATAAAAAGACCAGGTCCTTTTACTTTACCTTTTAGCTTAAATCCTTCAGTCCTCTACTCAAAATAGTTGTTCACCTCTGCAATTTCTCTAGCGTTATTACATCTTTTTTTGTAGAATGGAGACAAAAATAGCAAATAGTAATCTAAATATGGTCCCACAAATTCATATGCTACTGAGGCATTGCAAAATGAAATAAAATTATACATACCAGTAATTTTTAAAGTTATGTGAGGCCTTTGACAACCTATTGCAGAAAGTTACTGCATAGACTTTAATTGATGCATTTTTTAAGCATACTTTTAAGTATAGCTGTGGTAAAGCTCTTTTTCTGTTTAATGATAGTGCAAATAGAGTTGGCATTCTTCTTTTTTTTGTTATGAAAAAAATATGACCGTCTTTCTTTGCCCTTTGGATTATCTTCTTGATATTGTTAATGCCCTATGCACATCTTGTCCATTCTGGAAGAGAGAGCAGAACAGGGAGACTCTAAGAACATCTACAGTTATCTACTTTTCCTTCGTCGTGTCCCCATTTGCTCCTAAGCACAGTTTGCACAAGCAGACAGAGTCAACTGTAACAGTATTTTAAGAATGTAAATTGCGTTTATTAAAATCAATGCATATAAAAGCATTGAAGTAAAACACCTGTTTTAAGAACAGAAGATATGTTTTGACAAGCAAGGAAGTCTAATTGAGATCTGGAGGTCCCAAAAGTGCTACTGTCTATTACACTGCCAGGAAACTTATTTCATAAATCTATTATTGTCTGTATGGATAAATACTAAGTAACGTGAAGATTACTCTGAAATGACACAATCTAAATACTGTACTGTATATAAATTAACAGTCAAAAATGTTAGTTAAAATTATTCACAAGCATCAAGAATTGTACTTCATTCATTAAGTAATTTTTTTTTTAACTAATTCATGGGCCCCTTCACAATTACCTCTGTAAATACAGCATTTTCCTCAATTCCTATCTATTGCTGGTAATTGGGAGTCCCTACAACTCTATTTCCTGCATCCTCACCATTCCTCTGACCTCTTCTCTGCCACATCCAACTTCCTCATTTAATACCACAACTCCTATCGAGGCACCCTGTCATAGGAGTTTAAATACTTGGGATTAACAGTACAGAGTAACAGGCAGTGTGGAACAGAGGTGAGCAAGAGTGCAGGCAGGGTGGAGTGGATGAAGAAGATTGTCAGGTGGGATTTGTAGCAGACGGATAGCAGCAAGAATGAAAGGGAAGGTCTACAGAACAGTAGCGAGACCAGCCATGTTATATGGGTTGGAGAGAGTGGCATTGATCAAAGCGAGACAGAGCTGGAGGTGGCAGACTTAAAGATGCTAAGATTTGCACTGGGTGTGATGAGGATGGGCAGGATTATAAATGAGTACATTAGAGGGACAGCTCAGGTTGGACGGTTTGGAGACAAAGTCAGAGAGGCGAGATCGTGTTGGTTTGGACATGTGCAGAGGGGAGATGCTGGGTATATTGGGACAAGGATGCTAAGGATAGAGCTGCCAGTTAAGAGGAGAAGACGACAAAGGCCTAAGAGAACATTTATGGAGGCATCAAGAGAGGACATGTAGGTGGTAGGTATAAAAGAGCAAGATGCAGAGGACAAGAAGTTAGGAAAAAGATGATCTGCTGTGATGACCCAAAACAGGAACAGCCAATAGAAGAAGAAGAAGAAAAATATGAAGGTGCTAGAGTATCAGCTGTGTGTGTCTGTGCATTTAATGTCTGGAACTTATGGTAGCCTTATATCACTATGTCATACTTGTGCATGGAGAAGAATAACTAATGGAATTCTAATCATATCAGGCACAAAAGAAACATGATGATTAAATTATGTAATGTGTTACTGTATCTAGAGAATGGTGTGGTGGCTCAGGCACTGGACTTTGGTTCAAGCTGGCTGGTTCGTTTCCTGCCTCTGACCCACTGTGTGACCCAATGTAAGTCAGATAAACAGAGTGTGCTCAAACTGTAAAAAAATGTTTGAAAACAAGCTGAATGGATAATGGCATCTGCCAAAAACACAAAATAATAATTAAAAACCACATAGCACCTCTAGAGGCTTTATAGACCAGTGCAATTAAAAGCATCCTAAGCCAAAATGGCATGCCTTATTCTGACAAGTAAAATGAATTAAACCTCTTTACATCCTAACAAATATTGCTACATAGGAATCTAATTCAGAACTTCAAAACTGTCTGATCAATAAAGACAATACAACAGAATTCTTTCAATTAAACGGTGAATCACATGCTTAAAGATACTTGTGGAAATTTAAGTGCATTTAAGACTGAAGACCAGCGGTGGGCTGGCGCCATGCCCGGTATTTGTTCCTGCCTTACACCCTGTGTTGGCTGGGATTGGCTCCGGCAGTCCCCCATGACCCTGTGTTAGGATATAGCGTATTGGAAAATGACTGACTGACTAAGACTGAAGACATCTTTACACAAAGGGTCATGGGAATGTGGAACAAACTACAAGTCATGTATCCGAAGGAGGGACCTTGACAAGTAAAAGTACCCGAGTAAGATACAGGGGCAGCTCAGCTCAACAAATGAGTTTGATGGCCTCAATAGGTTCCTGTCATTTGTCAGACTTTTTACGTTCTGAAATATTTGAACAAAAAAATAGGAGCATCTTTACATCACTTTTATGATCTACGTTGCAGTCCTGTTTTGTCAGATGGTGGCTACTGTCCCCTTTCCACATTTTGAAAGGATGGTAGATTTTAATATTTTTATTTCCCCAGAATGAAACACAATGGTGGTAAACTGCAATAAAAATTGAATGGACTCAATGGTAAATCTTTGAAAAGTGATTAAAAAAATGTATACCACCTCTTGTAGTCACACACATTCTTTAGTTGTTTAGGCAGACCAATCTTTGAGATATTAAACTGGAAGCTTAGAATTGTATAAAAAGCATTATGTGCTTGTAGTGATGGTATGCAGGGTCATATTGTGCTATCCATGCATATTTATTTAGTAAGCCTTGTTTTATACAGTACTTTAACTGAAAATGGAACACTGGAATTGTCTGATGCTTTTTTCAACCTTCTCAAAATATATTAATTAATCTCTTGAATGTCCTGGCAAAACAGGGCTGTCAGGTTATTCCATTAATAGACTGCGCCTATCCCTTTGAACAAATGAGAATGATGAAATGAAAAACGTTACTTCACAGACCTCGGCTTTGCCATACTGTTCATGTGCCACTTGAACAGTTCTCTGTCTACTGAAGTTTATGCAGTGTGCTTTCACTGGTTCCTGTATATAATGCTGTTTGTGGCTATTTGGTTTCTGATTCCATTCTCTTTATTCCCCTTCAGACGCAATGAAAAGCCCAGATCAGTAAACTACAAACCTTTCATGGTGAATCTGAGCCATTCGGATGCAGTTTTCTACATGTTAGATATAAGTCCTGACTGTTACAAATGAGAGGCCTCTCATTATTTTTCACTGAAATAAAACCAGGTTTAATTTAGTATAAATAAGAGTACTCTGACTTTGATTTGCAAACAAATTCCATCAAGCTGTGAGTAGACAGAGAATTTCACAGTGTACTTAGAGCAGCTCTCAGTATTTCCTGTGTACATTATCTCCTGTCACATGCAGCTGCCAAAAGGATTCTTTACATTTTTATAAGCTAGAAGAGACTACTCTGTCTCTCTTTATGTTTCTCACAATTTTACACTATATATACATCCAGAAAGTATTCACAGCGCATCACTTTTTCCACATTTTGTTATGTTACAGCCTTATTCCAAAATTGATTAAATTCATTTTTTCCCTCAGAATTCTACACACAACACCCCATAATGACAACCTGAAAAAAGTTTACTTGAGGTTTTTGCAAATTTATTAAAAATAAAAAACTTAGAAATCCCATGTACATAAGTATTCACAGCCTTTGCTCAATACTTTGTCGATGCACCTTTGGCAGCAATTACAGCCTCAAGTCTTTTTGAATATGATGCCACAAGCTTGGCACACCTACCCTTGGCCAGTTTCGCCCATTCCTCTTTGCAGCACCTCTCAAGCTCCATCAGGTTGTATGGGAAGCGTTGGTGTACAGCCAGTTTAAGATCTCTCCAGAGACGTTCAATCGGATTCAAGTCTGGGCTCTGGCTGGGCCACTCAAGGACATTCACAGAGTTGTCCTGAAGCCACTCCTTTGATATCTTGGCTGTGTGCTTAGAGTCGTTGTCCTGCTGAAAGATGAACTGTCGCCCCAGTCTGAGGTCAAGAGCGCTCTGGAGCAGGTTTTCATCCAGGATGTCTCTGTACATTGCTGCAGTCATCTTTCCCTTTATCCTGACTAGTCTCCCAGTTCCTGCCGCTGAAACACATCCCCACAGCATGATGCTGCCACCACCATGCTTCACTGTAGGAATGGTATTGGCCTGGTGATGAGCAGTGCCTGGTTTCCTCCAAACGTGATGCCTGGCATTCACACCAAAGAGTTCAATCTTTGTCTCATCAGACCAGAGAATTTTGTTTCTCATGGTCTCAGAGTCCTTCAGGTGCCATTTGACAAACTCCAGGTGGGCTGCCATGTGCCTTTTACTAAGGAGTGGCTTCTGTCTGGCCACTCTACCATACAGGCCTGACTGGTGGATTGCTGCAGAGACGGTTGTCCCTCTGGAAGGTTCTTTTCTCTCCACAGAGGACCTCTGGAGCTCTGACAGAGTGACCATCGGGTTCTTGGTCACCTCCCTGACTAAGGCCCTTCTCCCCCGATCGCTCAGTTTAGATGGCCGGCTAGCTCTAGGAAGAGTCCTGGTGGTTTTGAACTTCTTCCACTTATTAATGATGGAGACCACTGTGCTCATTGGGACCTTTAAAGCAGCAGAAATTTTTCTGTAACCTTCCCCAGATTTGTGCCTCGAGACAATCCTGTCTCAGAGGTCTACAGACAATTCTTTTGACTTCATGCTTGGTCTGTGCTCTGACATGAACTGTCAACTGTGGGACCTTTTATAGACAGGTGTGTGCCTTTCCAAATCATGTCCAATCAACTGAATTTACCACAGGTGGACTCCGATTAAGCTGCAGAAACATCCCAAGGATGATCAGGGGAAACAGGATGCACCTGAGCTCAATTTTGAGCTTCATGACAAAGGCTGTGAATACTTATGTACATGTGATTTCTCAGTTTTTTATTTTTAATAAATTTGCCAAAACATCAAGTAAACTTTTTTCACGTTGTCATTATGGGGTGTTGTGTGTAGAATTCTGAGGAGAAAAATGAATTTAATCCATTTTGGAATAAGGCTGTAACATAACAAAATGTGGAAAAAGTGATGTGCTGTGAATACTTTCCGGATGCACTGTGTTTATGTATATATATATATATATATATATATATATATATATATATATATATATACACACACACACACACACACAGTATATAACCTGTGTTTATAGGTTTGCACTTTCATAGAGGTTTATTGTAATAAAACGTTCATTGCCATAATTTCCAATATTCTAACATGGGGCATTCAGAGTGACACAGTTTCAGAATTATGTTATTCAGAACTGTATGATTTTTGTTTTCTATTAATTTAAATAAAATTTCTGTATTTTTATATATTCTTGTTTATTATGGTGCTAGATAGTGGAGATTTGCTCCATGATGGTCAGGCATGCAAGTAAGAATTTCACTGTACTCTGTACAAGTGACAATACTATTACTACCACTACTACTACTAGTAAAACTCTCCTTCTCAGCTTATGAGGAAATAACATAATTGAACAATGCCAAGGGTGTCATGTCTTCATTTCAAATATATTAACTGCATTTCTATTGCTTGCTATTGGTAATGGATGACAATTACCCAGCAGTAATCTGGGGGTGGCTTTAACCTTAGCATCTTGTTTAAAAAGACTTTAGAAAAAACTATTTATGTCCTTTGGATTTTCTTTCCCGACTGCTGAATTATGATTATAGGCTGTTTTATCTTTGTTGTTCAATCTTTAACATTTGTGTTATTTAGTCATTTTATTTAGCTCATTCCTACCGATTTTCCAAGTCCTGCTTCACTCTAACAAGTTTCAAGACATTTTACTTTGCTCTTGTGTGGCCTTAACCTCAATTTCCATGAATGACCTCCCCAAAAATAGGGTTAATAGCACAGTAAGAGTGGCGGGGGGTTGGGGTTTGGGGGATTGAGGAATGGCCTAAGCGTGAAGTTGTCTAGCCCTATGTGCTTCAAAAGGTCTAGCTGTGGAATGCACATGGACAGCCTTATCCATTTGGCAACTTTACTGTATCTGGGACATTGGAGGGATCTCTTGTACATGTCTCCAGGTCAACTTGTGGAGCTCCATTAGCACAAGACTTATTCTAACATGGTGCTCTGGAGACACCTCCTGGAGGTCCCACCTGCATTAAATATTACAACATAACTGCTATTTAGACTATTTTTTTCTGCCATTTTTATGTTTATTTTAATTATTCTAGACATATTTATCTATCTTAAGCACGCATCACATTACATGACTTCTAGTCAGAGGTGATGTCATTGCCTGGGGATGTTAGATTACATGACAACAATTCATAGAGAATGACCAATAAAGACTTTGTGTTTTTCAGTTGTATACGTTATTTACATAATCTTAGTGAGTTATAAGCAATCACAGTACACCACTACAGAGTATTCTTATAGCACTGATTGTTTTGCGTCACTGGGAATTTCACCCTACATCACTTTGTAGTCATGCTGCAACTGTTCCTAACTCACTAAAATCATGTAAATGAAGTCATGTAAATGTAATTGTGCAGCGCCCAAAATACTTACATCGCATGTCAGGTTGTTGTCATCGCCAGGCTGCAAATGGAAAATTCATTGGCACCTTTTGTTAAGTAATATGTCACCTTACTCATGGCTTTGGAAATAAGAGTGTCAGTAGGCAAAATTAGCAATATGCTAATATAAACTCTGCTTTTGGATCTGTGCACAACTAATCTTCACTAGCTAATATTACATTGTTTAACATAAGATCTGTTAATAGTAAAGCATTGGTGCTATCAGAATTCAATATAGACTCCTAACAGAAACTTGGCAAAACACAAACAAATTTATGTCTCTTATCAAGGCATTAAATTCTCCTATCCAGAATGGAGAACATGCTGGGTATCTCTGGCACAGCACTGCAGTGGTTCAAGTCCTTTCTTTTTTTTTTTTTTTTTTTTTTTAAATGTTATTAATTTTATTGCAATCATTCCATACAACTCAATCAATTTTTACAAAAAGTAGGATTGAGAACAAATCGACCCCCACCCCTGAGAGAGAGAGTAAGGCCAACGGCGTAAAACTTAAGGCTTGTAAACATACCTAAATTAATAAGTTTGATAAGCCAATAGAGATGAATGGAGAAGACAAAGAAATACAGAAATAACTGCCTCCTCTGTGCTTTAAGAGCTTATTCTAAAATATTACTGATTACACTCTGCCATGTTTTGAAAAAAATCTGTACAGATCCTCTAACTGAATATTTGATTTTTTCCAATTTCAAATAGTATAAAACATTGACTTAAAAGAGGAGAGTTTGGGTTCTTCCAGTTTATCAGGATAAGTCTGCGTGCCAAAAGTGTAGTGCATGCAATCACAGTTTGTTTGTCCTTCTCCACTTTAAACCCATCTGGAAGAACCCCAAACACAGCTGTTAATGGGTTAGGAGGGATTGTGAGACCAAGGCTATCTGAAAGGTAATTAAAAATTTTGGTCCAGAATGATGTTAATTTGGTGCAGGCCCAGAACCTGTGACCTAGTGAGGCTGGGACTTGGTTGCAGCGTTCACAGGTTGGATCTTGCCCTGGAAACATTTTGGAGAGTTTTAGGTGAGACAGATGTGCTCGATATATAATTTTGAGTTGAATAATTGTATGCTTTGCGCATATGGAGCTCGAGTGAATTCTCTGCATTGCTACTTTCCACTCCTTTTCTGATATATTGATTAAGAGATCTTTTTCCCAGTGTCCTCTTGGATCTTTGAAAGGGAGGGATTGTAAAATGATTTTATATATTGTAGAGATGGTGTCTGAGTCCTTGAAATTGAGCAATATTTTTTCCAGCATGGACGAGGGTGCAAGATAAGGAAAATCGGGCAGGTTCTGTTTAACAAAGTTCCTAAATTTGAAGATAGTGAAAGAAATGTGTAGTTGGAATGTTAAATTTGGAATGTAATTGTTCATAGAATGCAAAGACGTTATCTATATAAAGATCTCTAAGCAAGTTAATCCCAAATTTTTTCCAGTTATTAAAAACTGCATATGTTTGTGAAGGTTGAAAGAGGTGGTTCTCTTGCAGAGGTGCCACAGATAAAAGCTTCTCCATCTTAAAATGCTTTCTACATTGGTTTCATATTCTAAGTGAGTGAAGCACAATTCGGTTATTAGTATATTGCTGATAACGTGTGTTTATTGGGGCACAGAGCAGGGAATATAAAGAAGTACTGCAGGATTTTACTTCTATTGCGGACTAAGCCTGTGTATGTTCATCTATTTGTGTCCAGGTTCTTATCGCCTGTATGTTTGCTGCCCAGTAATAAAACTGGAAGTTAGGTAGACCCATCCCACCTTCTGCCTTTTGTCTTTGTAGGGTCGCTCTATGGATACGTGGATGTTTTGAGTTCCAAATAAATGAGGTTATTGTTGAATCTAATTGCTTAAAAAATGATTTACTGATGTATATTGGAATGTTTTGAAATAAAAGAGGAGCTTAGGAAGAATATTCATCTTAACAGTGTTAATTCTTCCAGCTAGAGTGAGATGAAGTCTATGCAATTTCGGCGAAATTTTGTTGATAAAGAGCTTTGTGTTTACTTGTGATGTTTACCCCTAGGTATTTAAACTGTTCTGCAAGGATAAAAGGTAGGGTGTCCAATCTAATATTATATGCTTGAGAATTCACTGGAAAGAGTACACTTTTATTCAGATTCATTCTGAGACCAGAAATCTTTTGAAATTCTGTGAGTGCTGTTACAACTGCAGGCACAGAATTTTGTGTATCTGATATATACAGTACCATATCATCTGCATAGAGAGAAATTTTCTGTTCCAGTCCCTCTCTGATAATTCCCTTTATCTGATCAGCATTTCGACAGTGTATTGCCAGTGGTTCAATGGCGATTGCAAACAGCAGTGGTGACAAGGGGCATCCTTGTCTGGTACCACGTTCTAGTTTAAAGTAGTCTGAACAAATGGTTCAAGTCCTTTCTGACTGACAGGCAAGAGTTTGTTAGTCATGGCCACAGCAGGTCCAGCTCAGCACCAGTCACACAAGGAGTTCCTCAGGGTTCTGTACTCAGCCCTCTGCTCTTCTATATCTATATGCTTCCTTTTAGCCATATTATTCATGGCTTTGGATTGGGTTATCATTTATATGCAGATGATACTCAACTATTTTAATGTTAAAAGTCAAACTTCATCAGCACTTTCTAAGCTCACAACTTGCCTCAGTGAAATGAAATCCTGAATGGAGCAGAACTCTTTAAAATTAAATTGCCACAAAACTGAACCCCTACAAACTGGCACTAAAAGTCAACTTAAGAAAAGGAGATCCTTTTCAATCACTTTTGACTATGATATAGTCAGACCTTCTGCTAAAGCAAGGAATCTGTGTCATTTTTGATTCCTCCCTTTCTTATTCCACCCACATAAACCACATTAAGAAACTTTATTTCCACTCCATAACATATCCCGTGTTTGCTCATTTTTCTAATGTTAAGAAACCTGTCCATGCTTTTATCACATCCTACATCGATTATTGTAACTCTGTACAGGCATGTGCCCCTTTTAATCTTATATGACAGCTCCAGTTGATCCATGACTCTGCTGCAAGAGTCTTTACCTGAACCAGCAACAGCGAGCACATAACACCCACACTGCTTGTCCTCCACTGGCTTCCTGTGTTTTACAGGACTGAGTATAAAATTCTATTAATAACCTACAAAGCTTTAAATGACCTTGCACCAGACTACATCAGTGAGCTTCTCCATGGCTATGCTCTTATTTGCTCGCTAAGGTCCAGTGACTCTGTTAATGTTGTTGTGCCCCACACTAACCTGCACTACACAGGTGACAGAGTTTAAAGCTGTATACCTCCCAGACTGTGGAATGACCTCCCTAAATTAAATTAGACCAGCTGACTCAATTCATTCTTTTAATTAAAAAACAACATAAAACTCATCTGTTCAAGAAGGCATTTAATTTAACCAAACATTCTGTCCCTTCTTTTAGTTTACTTCTCTGTCCAGATAATTTGCATGTGTGTGTGTTATATCACAAATTATTTGATTTTTCAGGCTTTCCTTCTAGTATTGAATTTAGTATTCTACTCTTGTTTATTTAATGTTTTATATATCTTGCATTTATCTATTTAAGTGTTCTATGCAGAAAATATTTGCATCTAGTGTTATATACCCTGCTGCTCTTGACTGTGTGAAGTGCCTTGATCAATGGAAAGGCGCAATATAAATAAAATGTATTATTATTATTATTAGTGGTTTTCTCTCACGCTGATACCTGGAAGTTGTTTTGTTAAATGGAGTTCTTAAATTTTAATGCTGTGCACTAGGTCGATAAACAGTTGGAACAAAAACCTCTACAATATGTCTAGGTTTTCAATATGCTCAGTAAAGCCATTTTTAGACTTTTATTCACTGTGCTAAAACACCTTTCCAGAGAGGCCTAATAGAACTCCAATATGCAACCAGCTTTATATTTTTCCCCTAATTAAATTTTACCTCAAAAAATAAAACTCGTCACTGAAAGCCAATTTCACAGACACTGTCAAACACCTGTACCCAGTTTCAAATTGTATTATTAATTGTTCTCAGTTTTTTCTGATGAATATGGAAATTCCTCGTTAACAGGCCAGTTAAGTGGTAAGACTCAGAGCCCAGTTCCTCTCCGCACACTTTACTACATGTTGAATTTGCTCAATAAGTTCACTGCCTACATAAAACCTTTTGTTGGTTGTCTTGGAGACCTATTTGTACACTCCAGAAGGATGTTATATGCCATTATAGGCTTCATTATTTGGCAAAGATGCCATTTTCATCTGAAGGAGCGCCCTCCCAATCATCTCACATACTTCACTCACAAAACCTGTTCAGCTGGGGGCTTAATTGACCAATTACATTTCCAGAGCTCCCCTGGTGTAGTATATTTAAGTATCCTGAAGAAATTTTCAGTTATGTCTGTAGAGTGGAAAAGACTTAACGGGAAATGTTTTTCTGGAAATAACTAATGGTCAACCAAACATTTTACAATCATGAAATTAGAGCTAGCCCCCTTCCAAATACTGTATGAAATAAGTGGAAGCTTAAGGAATATTCTAACCTTTAGGAAATACTATTCAGAAAGTCCATCAGGGACAAGACAGCATGCAAGTCTTATTGAAAAGAACGTGTTATCAAGGCAGAAGGTGCATTTATCACTCAAACTACATGAAAACTGCCAAGAGATATGCACACATTTATTCTGTTTAGATGTAAAGGGTTTAAGTGCAGATGTAATTATCATGTTATAAACTGCTACATCCATTTCTGTGTCTGTCTAAGAGCAGGTAAGAGACACATACAGGATTCTATGTAAAAGACGGTTATACTAACCTATGAACTTAGAAACATTTTATAAATAATTTAATTTTAAAATACATTTTTTAAATTTATATATATTTATATATGAGAACAGTTTGAGACAGATGCAGACATCTTCCCAAAGCTGGTGAGACACATACAGTATATGTCAGTCTAGATGTAAAAGTGTGATAGGCAGAGCTAGAAGAACTTTTCAAGTTACTTACAGCTGCGATAGATAGATAGATAGATAGATAGATAGATAGATAGATAGATAGATAGATAGTTTATTCATCCCAAGGGGAAATTCACATACTCCAGCAGCAGCCTACTGACCTCTGTATCCATCTTAGAATTGGTGAGAGACATAGAGAATCATATCTGTACTCATCCAGATTTCAAAACCAACAAGAGATAGCTATCAAGTTATAAAACAGCAACATCAGCATTTAAATCTGATTTACTGGTTTAAAAAATACTTCTACAGGTAATATAAAACTTTTGGAAGATACTAATATAATAAGCAAGTGAGCAATTTGTAAAAGTTGCCCCTTTATGGTTACTTATACCCCTATAGAACAAACGTTGATACGTTGCATGGGTTTAACACTGTATATTAGTCCGGGGATGCATTATAGCTACCATATATGTTTATTGTTCTAGTTCTTAGCTACTTTCTAATGGAGTTCCCATTTATTAACTGCAGTTGAAAATAGACTGAAATACAGCAAAAGCAACCAATCTAAAGAAAAACTCTGAACAAATTACACGTGGCTGGGAAACTGGGATTGTAAGATCACTGAAATACCACTCTTCTGCTGTACGTGTCGACAAAAAGGCCTAAACTGTGTTGCTTAAAGATGACATTTTGACAACATTTTATCTTGAACTCCGATTTATCCCATTAATTTTGGGTGACCTTACATTAATCTAAAGGGAAGGCTAACATCTTTTTCTTGTTTCCACCTTTCAGAGATGTAAAAACTCATTAGTTTGTTTTTCGTATAACTTGTTTCAAGTCATCCATCTTAATTTAAACCAAGAATCAGATGTGCTGTTCACCTCTGTCCTTTTAAAGGGGCTCCTGGGAGCTGATCAGTTTCTAAGAATTTAATAACAACAGTGCACCTGCACAAGAGGAGTAAATACGGAGTGCTTCAAACTACTGAAGCAGTAGCTCCTTTCTCTCTGACTTTTCAAACCTATTCACTCCATTTCACATTGGACATCGGGTTGGGTGTGGGTTGGAGCCCAACTCAGCAGCACTGGATGCAAGTCAAAAACCCGCCTGGACACGGTGATAGCCCGTCCAAATTCAGATTAACTCGCACACTCACACCCATGAATAGGAGTCCAATTACAGTTGACATGCAAGTCAATTAATTCAATTATCTTTGAGACGTGGGAGAAAACCCCATGCTGACACGAAAGGAACATGCGCACTATGCTGACAAAAACAAGGCATGTTTGCTGCCTCTCAGCTCCAAACCATTTCTCAGTATTCTACTGGCTAGTCTACCATATTAATATTGTTAAGGGAGTACAGTATTGCTAAACATACTATTTGACCGATATTTACAAATTGTTGGGCTCAATTGGGGTCAGTAGTTCCAGCCCTTGTAAATTCAAGTATATTATTTTTTTTCACACATTTTCATCTCTTCAGCCTTTTTATGGGTCACTTATTCTTTCAGCCCTTTTTAAAGGTCCAATATAAAGGATTCTTGATATTTTCAGCTTATCACAAGACAACATAATTTCTTTGAAACAGCTATAAATCTACATCAACTAAAAGGAACCAGTAGGGGATGGCCGTCTCACCATGAAAGCCTCGCTCAGAGACAGCTGAGAGGAATGAGAGAGTTGTGTATTCTCTAGAAATTTAGCAACAATAACAAACTCGGAATAAGTTCTTCTCATTTTGAATTTAATTTCTTTTACAGGCTTGCCAGCCGAACCTTTGGTTGTATTATGTACAATACATACAGTATTTACAAACTATATTTTTGTATTTTTTAAGTTTAATGCAGTTACTGTCTCACTTTCACAAATGACGTACATCAGTAAGGCTCGAGAATTAGACATTATCAAATTTGGACTTCAGTGCTGCTGTATGCTCCCAAGTTCTCCATGTTAGAATATAAGAGAGCAAGTTAGTACAGCTCATTTCCAAGACAAACCACCTTTTTGGAGTGCAAAATTAAATTATTATTTTCACAGATCTTAAAGCAATGCTTATGCCCAAGTGTACACATGATGCATTACTAGTCAAAGATGTTAGGTTAGAGTTAGGTTCAGACCATGTTTATGACTATAAAGATAGCTGGATTGACGTTTAAAATTTTTTAGATTCTTTCTCCATCATCAGCAAAATGTGAAATCCCACCTATTGAACACTACTATTGTCAGTGCATCAGAAATATTCTCTTTCATTATATTTAAAGATCTGCAGAATGCATAGATATTTTGACATTTTTAACCAACCTTTCACACTCTAATACTGTGATAAGATGACACAGATCACAAGTTCAAGAAGGTATTTTAAGGCCAAAGCACAGCTCTTGTAAAGTTTCAAATGGAAAATGTTCAGCACGATATACGTAAATGCAGCCTTTAATATTGACGGACATCAATGGGCAAAACCATTAAGCTATCAGAACTGTCAGAGCAATAAAAAATATATATATTCCGGTTCTCTTTGAATTTCTTACACTGCATTGCCTTTGCCTTGAGCTTCATGTTACATCCCCCTTAACCAAGAAATGTCTGTCAATAAAAACTCATAAAGTTCTTTTACTTGAGAAATGAATGATATTTTGGCGTCTTCACCTCCTCCATGCCATGCATGGCATAAAAAACAAAATGTTTCAACAAATGAGAGGACACCAGTCCATGAGGCTTGTATGGTTAGCTACAGTAACAGCCAAGTCTCATTCAGAAATTTGCCTGGGTTTTCTCTTCAACTGTATGAATTCTCCCAGTGCCCACAACTCTTTATGTGAAGAACTGCTTCCCAGCTTTGGTTTGAAGTACAATTCCCTTTCATTTCCAGCAGTGTTCTGGAATACATGACTCCTTATTTAATAAAAAGAATTATTTTGTATTGACTTTATTAAAACTTTTCAGAACTGTTAAAGCCCTGTAGCAGGGTTTTCATACAGGCTTCTCTGTTAACTGCTAAAGAGGTTTAATTCCCTAAGCCTTGCACCTAGTCCAAATATACACTTGGTTGCATTCCTCTCCTAAAGCTGTGTCTTATTTTTGCAGCATGGTGTTCTTCTTACAATCTTCCAGATGCAATCTCAGTAGTTTATTATTGAGTCCAGATACTATTTGAATGCTTTCAAGGTTCCAGTTCAACTAAATGAATTAACTCAACCAAATGACTTACTAATTAGGTGCAGATTTTTACAAACAACTGCATGAAAAGTGCGTCTTGGCTTTTGTCTTAAACACAATTACCCTTAATTTCCATTGGTGACCTTGATTACATGATTTACTATTTAATTAAAATAATTCCATCACGTCAGATACTGTATGTATAAATACTGCATTTGGGTGGCCCACAAATCAATGTAAAGAGTTGATGTTCGTAGAATCATTTCTTCACAAGGCTTATTCCTGTCCATTAGGGATAGTTTGCTTGTCACGGGTCACCATTTACAGCATGTCCAACACTCAGATAGGGAGTTGACCCCCTAGTAGCTTGTTAAACTGAGATGGACTCAGCGGCAAGTGAGAGACACAAAATAGGTCTGTTTTGTAAAAGGTGCAAAAAGGGTACACATTTTACTGTGCAAATAAGGCAAGTCAAAAAATAAATCATTAAAGTGTTTGAATCAAATTGAAGAGTAAATTGGATAGACATACCAGAAAGCAGTAAAAACACTAAACAGTAAAAGGGTTTCTTTAAAACGAGCTAAGCACACCTGCTCCAGTAGAGTCACATCCACTACTGTGATGCAACTAAGCCGACACTTAAACAGGCGACCCATAATGCACATCTCTAGGACACTTGGCATTATCAAAGGTGCACTCCTCTTCGCTGCTCTAGTCGGGTCAGGATTTACTCCAGCTGTAGCACACACAGATTCTCAGTGGCCTCTTCAACTCTGTTCAGTGCAGCAGAGTTTAAATTGCTGAAAGAGGAAAGCGAGTGGAGGTGAGGCAACAAGAACCTGCTTGGAATACATTGAGGAGGTCCTGGGTTGGGATGTGCAGAGCTCTATTGGGAGTATGACAGAATATGACAGAGCAGGGCGTGAAATGGGACTGGCCATTTAGAGCATGGAAACAGTTGCGGATGCCTACTGGGAAAACTGTTTGGCGGTACAACGTGGTGAGGTGAGACTGTGAGAAACTTTGCAATTAGATCACTCGATGGGGGCAGAGCTAAGCCTCTTCTTCTGTGGACTGCTTGGAGCAGTGGAAGACGTACAACACATTGTTAGTAATAGCCCCCCTTCCTGCTTTGGAGTATTATCAACAGGCTTACCTGAGCATCTCTAAGACAAGAATAGGACATACCATATAGTCCCAGGATGCACTTGATTGTTCAGGTCTGTACAGCCTCTAGAGCAGCTGCTGTATGTGGTTTTTATGTTATTATTACATATTTGGCTGACGCCTTTATCCATTCATCTTGTTGGCAAACATTTTTTTACAACTGTGTAAGTGACAAGGTTACACTGTAGGTCAGAGGCAACCACCTTGAACCAAAGTCTAATATCTGAGCCACCACACCACAAACACAGTCACATCAGCACATTACAGAGTTTAAACATCAAGTTGTCCTTTGTGCTCAGTACAAGTAGTGGTTCCCATTAGTTAACATTGTCCATGTACAAGTATGCCAAGGTGACATGAGGCTAAAATAAATTCCAGACAGCAAGCACACACATATACACACTATTCACCAACTACCTGATACTCTAGGGTCTAAACCACACAAAACTAGTAGGTCAGATCTTGGACTATTCAGTAAAAGTAAACTGCATGGAGCTGCAGGGTCATCTCATCTCCATCCATCCTGCCTCTTTGGTTGCTTGCACATTTACAGCTTTGTACATCTAACTGCATATCTAATGACATAAATGTTTGGGAGGGGATGTCTCCACAGTCAAAACACATCTAAAAGCACTGGTAAAAGTTTTCAAATGACTCACAAAATGGCACCTCAAGGGAAGAAAACGTGCATGATGAACTGTGTATCTACCAAGAACATTTCTTGCAGACAGGGAAACCCGCAATTGGTTTAAAATGTGGCCACTGTGACATAACAAAAAGGGCTCATTACGTTAAGGTGGTCTGAAAAAGCATAAAACACTGTGTGCACTAAAGACTGCCAAAATATACTGCTCAAAAAAGGAACACTTTTTAATCAGAGTATAGCATCAAGTCAATGAAACATCTGGGCTATTGATCTGGTCAGTTAAGTAGCACAGGGGTTTGTTATTCAGTTTCAGCTGCTTTGGTGTTAATGAAATTAATAACAGGTGCACTAGAGGGGCAACAATGAGACGACCCCCAAAACAGGAATGGTTGATCAGGTGGAGGCCACTGACATTTTTCCCTCCTCATCTTTTCTGACTGTTTTTTCACTAGTTTTGCATTTGACTACGGTCAGTGTCACTACTGATATTATGAGGCGATACCTGGACCCTACAGAGGTGGCACAGGTAGTCCAACTTCTCCAGGATGGCACATCAATACGTACCAATGCCGGAAGGTTTGCTGTGTCTTCCAGCACAATCTTAAGGGCACGGAGGAGATTCCAGGAGACAGGCAGATATTCTAGGAGAGCTGGACAGTACTGTAGAAGGTCCTTAACTCATCAGCAGGACCGATATCTGCTCCTCTGGGCATGGAGGAACAGAATGAGCAGAGCCAGAGCCCTACAAAATGACCTCTAGTAGGCCACTGGTGTGAATGTCTCTGACCAAACAATCAGAAACAGACTTCATGAGGGTGGCCTGAAGGCCCAACATCCTCTAGTGGGCCCTGTGTTCACTGCCCGGCACCGTGGAGCTCCACTGGCATTTGCCATAGAATACCAGAATTAGCAGGTCTACCATTGGCTCCCCGTGCTTTTCACAGATGAGAGCAGGTTCACCCTGAGCACATGTGACAGATGTGAAAGTGTCTGGAGAAGCCGTGAAGAACGTTATGCTGCCTGTAATATCATTCAGCATGACCGGTTTGGTGGTGGGTCAGTGGTGGTTAGACTAGGCATATCCATGGAGGGACGCACAGAACTCTACAGTCTAGACAACGGCACCTTGACTGCCATTAGGTATTGGGATGAAATCCTCGGACCCATTGTCAGACCTTATGCTAGTGCAGTGGGTCCTGGGTTCCTCCTAGTGCACGACAATGCCCGGCTTTATGTGGAGAGAGTATGCAGGCAGTCCCTGGAGGATGAAGGAATTGATACAATTGATTGGCCCCACGCTTGCCTGACCTAAATCCAGTAGAACACCTCTGGGACATTATGTTTCGGTCCGTCCAAAGTCACCAGGTTGCACCTCAGACTGTCCAGGAGTTCAGTGATGCCCTGGTTCAGATCTGGGGGGAGATCCCCAGGACACCATCTGTCATCTCATTACGAGCATGCCCCAATGTTGGCAGGCATGCATACATGCATGTGGGGGCCATGCAAACTCAGTATAGATATGCAGCAGGATTTTTTTCCCCCCATTGAGATCTTGTGTGTTTTTAAAGTGTTCCTTTAATCTTTTTGAGCTGTTTATTTATATGGTGTGTTGCTTCAGTAAACACCATCACAATTATAAAGCCATACAGAATACAATATAGTACAGTAGAAGCACAAGTAAGTGCGAGTCACAAATTGACTATGAATTGTTCTTTTTGTGCTTTAAAATCCAATGTCTTAACCTCTAGTTTGCACTCTCTGTTCACTAATGTTAAGACTCTCAAATCTTGTCTACAGGGTAACCCTATTAAATGAAAACTGCACAAAATAATTAAAAAAAAAACTTAACAGGAAGTCGGGTTACATAGTGCCAAGGCTGCATGGAGGTTATATATATCTTGTATTAAACTTCCCACCATGGAAGTTGCTATATGAAAACAGATAATTGCCAAGATAATTATGCAATGAAACGGACAGTGAGTACTTCAAACATATCCAATTTGGACCTAAATGGCAAGCACTGGCATCACCATCTGGACCCTCAGTGTGAAAGTCCTTATAAGGCTACAGAATGATCTTTTTAGCAATGTGGTTTATACTTAATGTAGATGTCAAAAAGAAAGATTCATGCACATGAGCCTTCATCCCCCAAAATGGCAGGCCTGTATGAAAATATGTTGTTTCCAATCATTTGGGAGATCGAGCTGTGCTTCTGTGATCCTCAGGCCATCTGCTTTTGTCAAACTCCTTACCTAGGCTCCCCAAACTATACATTATTGACTGCTCAGGACTCAATCATATTCAGCCTGCCTGCTCTTCTAAAAGCACTGTTGTTAAATAATGTTCAGCAGCACAAATATGTAGGCACCAAACTCTGCTAAATCCAGGGTTATTCCCTATACCTGCTTGAGGGAGGCCACAGCAGATCTCAACCACAACCGGCAAAAAACAGAAAGTGGCCATTACAGGGATCTAACACAAACATATCCACATGCTCACTGTCAGCATGTAACATCAAATGGCTTTGGAATGTTCGAGATAAGCCTGCACGAGTCGTACAAACCTTAGTCAGGAATGCAGGCGAGGTCCCAAGTTAGCTACTGGTCAGTTGTGCTTCCCCTCTCCAAATGTAAGCCAGCATGCCATATCATGAAACTCATAACAGGTAAAAAGGCAAAAAAACAAAAACAAAAAAAGTCAAACTCCGGGCCTCTGGTTGATACAGAAGTACAGAAATACGGAGCTCTTTTTTTGTAAAGGAGGGAAGGAAAAAAAATCTATGGTGGTGTGCAAGCTGCAAAACTGAGGATCACTAGTGGGAAAACTGAAAGAAAAACAAGAAAAAGGCAATCTGAATTTCAGGGTTTGACTCAAAGCCAAATAAATAATGAGCGGAAATCATTCCCCTCTTGAGAAATGCTAATGATATGCTTCTCCATAACCTCTCTTTTTTTCCATCCTCTTTGCAGAGCTAACTCACTTTAGCTGGCATCGTCCCACTGTCTCTGCCTGACTCCAATGAAGATGCATCTAAAGGCCCTTAAGCTTCATCATTCAGTTGCTGGACTCGTCCAAACCAGACTCTACCAAACCTCATAAGCGCTAGAGCAATACAAGTACAGCTGGAAATAACACGGCCAACGTCTAGCTCATTTGGGCTAATACACACAGGTCTGTCACTGAAAAGGTATCTTGTCTGCACTACTTGCAGGAAGTGACCTCCCACAGCTTATCTGGGAAAGTCCACAATGTTCCATAATTCGCAGTCCACAGTTCCACAATGTGTACCTGAGAAAAATGTACCTCCCAAGCCTAAACCCAAAAACAGCTCCCTATATCCCTGTCTTGGAGTGGTTTGAAAACCATCATAGTATTAAATAATGGATCACTCTTTGATACATTGCTAAAGGATACTAGGAGAACTGTGGTCCAAACAACCCCAGGGAAACACAAGCTACTGCACTATGCCACCAAGGGCAGTCAAAATAATGAATTAGACTGTCAGTGGTGTTTTTATCAAGTCAAATCAAATTACAAACCTGGGCAGCCAGACCTGGGAAGGCACAGATAAGAACATGATGAATGCAGAATTCGGCCAGTCAAACATTTTGTATTTTCTAAGGAAAAAGATAATTGTTACACAAAACTTTAACATATTCCAAAAAGTGAACATAGTTATATTTGGAGCTTACGATCTTAATAAGCTTGTCTGACGTACCCTGCAAGGTTTTGTATGAAATGAAGAGCCATGGGGCCCTACCGCTGCTTGAAACTAATGAGACACTTCTCACCAAGACTGACTTATTATACTAGGGGGCTTCGCTCGCCAATCCCTGTGTTTGGTTTTCCAGATACACACTTAAGATTTTTTTTTCTTTGAATTGTTGCTATTTCATTAGTTTCACTTTTATTTCAGAACTTCTGTAAAAACAGTATTTGAAATTTTTGAGTCCCAATGTGCTGAATCTTTTTAATGAGGTCAGTGAGACATGTTTAATGACTTTGTACTATAATGTATAATGCATGTGAGGTAAACCACATTTTTGAAATTCTCTTGACTTAAACTTCAAAGCCTTACAATATTTACATACTTCTGACATATCACCTGTGTCCATATATTCGATCTCTATTCGCCTTTTCATTATTTTTCTGAGTAATATTTTTTCTCTCTTTGCGCTAATGCGATTTTTACTTTGTTTTGACACTGTCGTTTGTTTCTGCTTTCGTATTCTGCATCTTGCTCTGCATGTGTTTCTACAAGTCTTTTGAATTCTAGTTTTTATCTCTAACCTTCTCTGCATGTGTTTGGCCCCTTGTTTTGACGTTTTACTTTGTTTTCTACTCTGTCTTTTATTTCTGACCTTGCTTTGTCCTGCTTTTTTCCCCAATGACACCTGGTCCGTGGTGATTATTTTCCCTTTTTCGAGTAATAATTTCCGTTTGCTTGCATTATTGCAGTCTTTACTTTCTTTTTTTTATACTTTCATATTCTTTAACTTTCTCCACATGTGTATCGCACCTTTGTTTTTTTTTTGATCCTTTCGAATTCCACTGCTTTCATCTCTAACCTGCTCTGCATGTGTATAGCGCCAACGTTTGTGAACGTCTTTATGAAGTTCCACGTTGTCTTTAACTCTGAGCCCGATTGGACGTGCTTTGTTTCAGTTCCACTTGTTACGGGCTGTTAATTACTTTCCTTATTTTCTGAACTTGCACCTACATTCTTCTTTTTCTTGTTTGTCTCTCCAATGCTTTTGAATCTGTTTTCCCCGCGCCGCTTTCTTCTTTGCTTAGTCGTCTACATTTCATTTATAACGTATTGTCCTTATATGCTTTACATGTGCTGAGAGCCCTGGATCTGTGTGTGCACAAAGCCTTAGTTTACCCGACTGAGTGTGTTCCTCCCCGTGCTGTTATTTGGTTGTAAGTAGGGCGTGTCTTGCAAGAATCTCATGTTCTACGTCATCGCGAGACGGTCCTGGGTCAATCTCTTGGGACAAAGTCTCATGTTTAAGGTCCCTGAGAGACGCTCCGTGGCCAATCTCTTTAGTCTCGTGGGTCTTTTAAGCGTCTTCCGTGATCTTATAAGATCACGTATCGTCGCTCTACTGTTTCTCTACAGGATATTTTTTTATAATAGAGAGACATTTTCCTATTTTCTTATGAGTGTTTTGCTATGATGACAGCCCTCAGTGTCACATGGGCCAAATAACACATCGTCCTGACTTTGCACAGCCACATAATGCTGGACTGGAGAAAACAGCAAAGGCAGCGACCGGTTCCTGCCTAAAACCATTAAGTAATAAAATAAAGACTAGACCCAAGGATGGCACTGGCGGACTAGATTTGACTTGTTTCAAGTCACTTGTTTATTTTTCTTCTTCCTTGAGAAAGCTAAAGTGACAAGCATTCAAAAATTATAAATCTAATTAAAAATGTATAAATACAAAATGACACAGTAGCTCAGTGGTAAGCAAATCCTGAACCGATCATTGCCTGTATTAAGTGTGCATATTCTCCGGATGTCTGCTTCTGTTTTTTCTAGGTACTCCAGTTTTTCCTCCCACCATTGCAGAGATGTACTGTATGCGACAGGTTAATTACACACTCCAAATTGGACTTGAATGAGGCCCAACCGAGTTAGTTTCTGCCTTGTCCCAGTGTTGTCAGAGCAGGCTTCAGCCACCGCAAAACTGAATCAGAATAAGTGGGCATGCAAGACTAAAGGGATAGACATATAACGACTCTCTCTCTATATATATATATAATATATATATATATATATATATATATATATATATATATATATATATATATATATATATACATACACACACACACACAGTATATGCGTGTGCCATAGACAACATTTAAGAAAGATATATCTAATGGGATTTAAAGAAATCGCTGTTGTTTATGGGTCACTTATTTATTGCAGTGCATAACTGTGCATGCATCAACTGATGACTCAGACGCGGCCTATTTAATAGCCAGAGGTTGTAGGACAGGCCTTGTCTGTAATTTGCCTAAAAAAGGAATGTCTCTCTTCAAAAAGAGTTAAACAGAAAGGCTTTACAATATCCCAACTAAACACTAACAACTAGGACTTCTGGTTTGCCCCTTCAAACAAAGCTTAACTTGATCTTATGATGACAACCTGCTACATATTTACTCAGCGTTTTCAAATCTCTGCCATTCAAATAACTAACTGTCAATTTGCTTTTTGTTTTCCATTCTTATAAAATGTAATTTTACAACGCTAACAGCATAAAAACCATGGATTTTTTAAAACAAAACAGCTAATCTTTGAACCACAAAATGTAACTAAGGTATAGACAGGTCTACAAATGAGGTTCTGGCTGACGTAATCAGCCAATAGTTGTACTGGTTTTGCATTTAGCAGGCTTTCACAAGTAATGTCGGAATTTCTGCTTTAATCACCTGACTGGACAGCTTAATTCAGAACCACTCCTGGCCTCGGTTTCTTTCTAGAATAGAATTCCCCTAAACGTCCACCGAGGGTGTAATTTACTAGTTAAATAAATTAAATTTGGTCAATTTAAGATTTTAAGATTTTGAAAATCAAATTCCCACAAAGTACCTTTTTAGCGAAGGAGTGCCTGTTTGTTACTGTTTTAAGCCGTTGCTAATCAAAATATTCCTGAAATGAACAACTTAAAAGGAAAAAGCCAAGCTTTGGTAGACCAGACTTTAGAGATGCAACACTGCCACCATGTGGCACGTCGCAAACTTGCAGGTCCGCGTTTCACATTCTTATAATGCCTTTTTAATTTTTTCCATGGATAAGAGCTGTCTATTCTACACACCCTCATCAGAACATTTAAATACTGTATTTCACTTTCAGTGAAACCTTAGGCAGATGCTGCAGTCAACTTAATCGAAAACTCCCCTCGGTCAGGCTCTGTTTGTGTTCCTACCCAAAACATACAAAGCAGGCAATCCCCCTGTGTGCGCGCACCTTATACCGGAGCTTCGGGATGGCGTTAGACGTAAAATGAGCCACTTAGTTTAAATCTGACAGAAACGGGCGATGATACCGTTACTCGACGTATCTTAATTTAAAGTATCGAAACTGATAAAGGCTGGATGAAGCCAACAGTAAATACACACAATAAACAGCACCACATTAAAAGAGAAATGAAACTCACCTGTGATCAGACAGCTGTGAAATCACAAAGTGTCCCTTTTACACGGACTTGGTAGGCTTCTCCATCGGAGAGTTCAATATTCTTTGAAAATGTGAGCACAGCCATTTAAACAGGTGAATTTCATTTCCTTTGATTCATTTTTGCTGCTGTTCTAAAATGTTTAAAGTTCGGATATTCTCGATTGTAACAGAAAGCTGTCTTTTATCACCCTCTGATAGATTCTCATAGAAGGCGAGATCTCAAGTAAAGGATCAAAAATAACATCGTATTCGTAATCACTGACTTTGAAATAGTCTAAAACGATACCCCACGTGTTTAACTTTGAATTTTGTCATTTTTAACCTTCTGGGAGTGGCTCTTAGAGGGCTAGGACCGTCGGTAAAGGGCCATCTGATCATATTAATGATCCACAACCTCGAAATAGCCTTCCACGTGTCGACATATTATCGATTTGTGAAAAGGAATAACTTTGGGAACATTGATCTCTCGTATTCTCGTGTGTTTCCCAAACTCGGTCCTGGGGAACCCATTTGGCTACAGGTTTTTGTTCCAACCAGTTTCTGTTTTTAATTGGACTCCTGGGCTAATTAAGTGAAGTGATATTTCCCAAGTTCTGTGTTTAGAGAACAATATAGAAATTAGAAAAAATATATTAAAATGTACCAAGCAGTTATATAGGAATAATGTATTTTTTTTCTTTTAAACAATATTTTCATCTTGATTTTCATTCTACTTTTCAAGATGTTCTAATTGTTTAATTAATCCATTATTTACTAATTAGTGGGTCTGACTCTAAAGTAGCTGCAGCCTTTGATTATTCAGTGTTGTTTGCCTAGGTGTCTGCTCTGCTCGTTTTAAGTTGTCATTATTAAGATACAATAAAGGGGGAAAACTGCACAGAGAAAGGGCAAAATATAATGAAATCAACAAAAGACAGTTAAGCATTCAAATCTATAGCAAAAGGAGAAATATTTCAAAATGTCTTATAAGTGTAAAAATCATGCTGCTGGGCTTTTCTGAATGTCGAATAATAAAAAAAAATACCAGCTAATTAAATGATATCAGTGTTATCAGGTGTTGTCACTGATTAGGAATCTGGTTGGAACAAAAACCTGCAGCAACAGGGGACCCCCAGGACCGAGTTTGGGAAACACTGTAGATCAGGGGTGCCCAATGCGTCGATCGCGTTGCATTCCAAAAAAAATTTTTTTTTTAAACGTGAATCTATCATATATCCTCCCTATGGCATTTGCCACTTGATTGGCATACAGGGCAGCCAGTCTGAGATCTCCTTTCTTCTAATACGCTGATCATCCCGCACGCACGATCAAACGCGCGAGCTACTGCAAAACTCCGGCTGTGATCTAGTTAGCCTTCCAATTTATATCGACTAAAGAAGGGATTTAAAAAAAAAAAATGTTTGGGGAGGGCATGGGCTGGATGTGGAATTGAAAGATGATTTTTTTCTCTCACAATGTCACAATCGAAGTGCGTTTGTCTGATCTGTCAATCTATCATTGCTATTCCAAAGAAGGAAAATGTGGAAAGGCACTTTCGAATTGTTCATAAAAACTTCGAAACTGACTTCCTTCCGAAAAGCGATCTGAGAAAGAGAAAGGAAAGGGAACTAAAATCGCAGTTAATCGGACAGCCGTCATTTTTCACTCGGCTGAATTCAAAAGCTCCTTGACTGCATTAATCGGTTCTGCTTATTTATGCGAGTCATCCTTTTCCCACATGAAGATTATTAAATCCAAATACAGTACTGTAGTGTCCATAAATGTGTTGAATTGTTATTGTGCCATAAAGGTTATTCAGTTATGCAAGGTACGACAACATATTTTATGTGTAAAGTATACTCAGTATATATAGTAGATCATTTCGACCTGGTCATTTTAAAAGTAGCTCGCAAGCCGAAAAAGTGTGGGCACCCCTGCTGTAGATGAACCCCTGGAGTCGGTTGATGTGATACGTGCAACTTTAAGTCCATTTTTTTGCTAAAGACACGTATTAGTTTACTCTTTATCACAATTGTATAGTTTCTTGCAGAAAATAGTGTCCAAAATGGACTAAAATGAGGGTCTCCCTGGTGTAGAGGACCAAAAATGGGAGAAACGCCTCCAAATGATCGACGCTTTGCATAACCAGACATCACGTCGAGCCGGACGGTAAATCATATGTGGCGATTTTCTCGTACCTGTGAGTCTGGATGTGCCAGTCGTAAAAAGAAAACCTAACTGATTTTAAAGCGTTAATAAATTATTAAACAAAGTAAAGTTGCTAATGTCAACAGAAAATTGAACGTCCTTAACTAAACGAATACCTTAAGTAAATACACACGTTAATAAGTAAATTAAGAACTTAAGTAAATTGATAATTTCTTCGGATCAGGATTTAAAAAATGCGTTACCTAAATATTGATTAAATTAAACGTCCGTCAGGAATATTTGTGGACTTACCCACAGAAGAGATAAATTACAGGTTTGTTATGTTTTTTTTTTTTTTTCTCTCTCCCTCTCTGCAGTGCTTTAAGGTGTGCAGCTAACTTCTTGTTCGTTAATGGATGTGCTAACAGTGGTTTATCTGTAGTCAGCAGTCCTGTAAGTTGTGTATGGTCAATGTAAGTGTCGATCGGGTACTGACTGTATGAGGAAGGGCGACTGCTTAAAAAAACGGCGCGAAAACTCCCAAGGCTTCAAGGACGAGCGACTTGTAAACCAATCATTGACAAGAACGTCATTGGTGACGTGTCGACGTGTGCTCCTCTCGCGACTTTTACGTACGAAACGGGAATGCAACAGACTTATGTGCACACTCGTTTTCGGATTCCGCGTAAACACACTACCTGACTTCCGGCGTTCATATCTAAACAGACTAGCTAATAGCTATGGCAGTACAGTATTGTATCGTGTTAGCCATGTAGTGATACAGGCGAAAGTACGATGAAGTGACACCTTTTATTGGCTAACTAAATAGATTACAGATGCAACCTTGCCTGGTGAAGGGGCCTTAGCTGCCTCGAAAGCTTGCATTTGTAATCTATTTAGCCAATAAAAGGTGTCATTTCACCCTACTTTCTCCTGTAGCTAATAGCGATGGCATTTTCCACCCGCTCACTTCAAGACGTGCCCACGGTAAACAACGTAAGTCACATCTTTCAGACATTGTACCAAACGTCAGGAGCTCAAAAGGAGAATGGCTACAAACTATATATTTCAAGGTATATCTTCAATTACGAACTTAAGATCCTGACGTATTAACGATTGTGTACAAGCCAGTAATTAACATAGTGATATCACTAACGTGTCAATCCTTGTTACAATTTTCCTGACATCTTTGTCAAATTGAATTTAAAACAAGGATTCAGAGAAAAGAGGGTTTACTGCTACAGACCAATGAGGAAAAGCCTCATACTTTGTGCATAAGTTATCCTGCAGGATCAGGTTCTCCTTACTGCGAGGCATCAGCACTACCACTGTACCGCCCTACGTTCGTTAAACTTTATTTAGGGACAGGTGAATACAGTATATATGTAAGCTTAATACATAATAAAATTAATCTGCCAGACATTGTATCTTGTAAAAAAAACAAATGTCTCTATCTGAGCCGGCAAAACGGCGAATGCCAAACCGCTACTTCATCGTAAGCATCTCAATTTGTTTCCTCAGCTGGAGGATCTCCTCTCTGTGAGACGTGTTTTCATCAAGCACCAAGCTGACAACTGCTAGATCCGGAGCCAAAGTGTATTTGTGGTCCTGGAGCATTTTATCATCCTTCTCCTCCTCATCCAGTGTGTCATCCTCCTTCTGTTGCTTTCTCCTGTCCCAAAACTCCAGTCTTGAAAGTGGAACGGAGAAATTGTTCCACTCGAAACAACGCAGGATGATGACCAACTGTAAAGCTGTCTCTCGTAATAGTGACAATCCATTTAGATCAGGTTTCTGCATAGGAGGACAATGTATGAAAACTAAGTACCTTGTTGTACTTACTGGAAGCTGAACGTAAAGGTACACAATGTTAAGCTGTACAGCTCTCTGTACACTGAAACTTCTTTTCCACAGACATTCTTACTACTAAAGAAAAATTACAGCTGCAGTATGGAGAAAGGAAGTGAATGAGCATGCTGAGATTTCACCGTAAGTACGTCAGCACTACCCCGTCAGTGGGAAATTTCACAGTTGTGTGAGCCTTCAAAAATGAATACGTGCTGGAAACTTAAAAGAAGAACATCTTGTGTATTCCTGTATTGAGAGCAATGGTTTTGGGGTAGCTGTCCTCTGTAGTAAAGTTTTGATGTTTTTGCAGTAGTAATGTAGATATCTGTTCTTTGTTTAAACTTGTGAATTTCTAGGTTGTAACAAGAGTGGGTTAAATGTAATTTCATAGTGGCTGGGGACTGTTTTATTTGCAGAAGTGACAAGAACAGTTTGATTATCTACAGCACGAAGAGTCCAGTCTTTAAACATGGTGAGACCCAAAAATCAACAACAACATTTATTTAAATAGCACATTTTCATAAAGTATAGCTCACAGTGCTTTACAGGATGACAAAGAGAAAGTTACAAGAAAAGAAAAACAAATAAGATTAGGCAAGAAATGTAATGAATAAGTAACAAAGAAAAAACAAATGTAATAAAAACAATAATAAAAAACAGATGTATAAAAGAGTAGCGCTCCTGTATATAATGTTATTATGTAAGTCTCTAAAATCCGGTTAAGATGGAGAAAAAAACAAAATCTGCAGGGGCTCCAAAGCCAAAAGACCACCTAACCCCCCACTGGGCATACTACGTAACATAAATGTTCTTGTGGGTATTCTCTGTACGCCACTTACTGTAAATCATCCAAGATCAGAAGCCTCATCTTGGATCAGCTAATGGGGTTAAACTAATCTGGTGATGTCGGGTCTTCAAGCGTACCTGAGGATCAGGTTAATGTAGCCGGATTCAGTCATCTAAGATGATTGGATGGTCCCGTGCAGCTTGAAAATCCCACATATATTAAGACTAGAAAACATGACTGGCAAGTCGCTTATTGGTGGACAGAGATGGTCAAAGAAATCACTCAAATTTTTTCCCAGGTTGAGCGACAAGTTTTACTAGTGGGGTATGATGTATGAATTAATATGTACAATTGGAAACACCGCAAAAGCAGCCAAAACTGGAAAAAAGTGGCAGATAAATGAAACACGTATTTGTTTAATTATTTGTATACAATGTTAAACTTCCACAGTGTTACATCATTAATTATTATTTATTCATTACCAGTAACGGCATACTGCACAATAACGTGCAGTGAATACACTAGACTTGATCATTCCTAGTTTTCATACTCTTCCTCTGTCTCTGTTTAGCATTCATTTGCTCAGAGGTTGATGCACTTGCTGCTTCCTGAGCAGCTCTTCTTTTCTCCATCCTAGCTGCCCGCTGCTTCTCTTCCTTAATTGGCATCTTTTCGCATTAAAACTGATTAAGTTAGTTTTTGTGTTGCAATTACTTAGTATGTTTTCTTTAATTTTTCACTTAAGCTGGCACTTATGTCTTCAATCTGCCTCAAGAATGATTAGCGAAGGTGGTAGGGAATGAGTACGGTGCCCATACGCATGCGCTGCACGGCCGCCCTGCTGCGTGCTGCAGAGAGTTGATTCTACAATAAAATAAAATAAAAATAAAAAGAGTAATAAACATCATCACCCTAAAAGTGGATAGTAGACATCACGTAGTATATGTGTACTAAATTTCAGGTCAATAGTTCAAACAGTTTATGAGCTACAGATTTAAAATCCTGGACAGACAAACAAACAGCCATGGTAGCGTATTGTATAAGAAGATAATACAGATCAAATATAAGTACAGTCACAACCTGGGAACAGGTTAATGTGAAGTACAAAAATATACGTCAGACTGGTAAATCTTACATAACATACCATAAAGAATTTCAAGAACACTTGTTTTATTTATATATCATTATTATTACATTATATTATTCCTTTAAAAGCTAATAAGAAGAAGGCGGACCAAAAAAACAACTGGTAGAGGTTCACCTGGTCCAGACCTCATCCCTCCAGCAAAATGCCCGTTGCCCTGTTTCTGAGGACATTGCTGCATCCTGCCACTGAGGAGCAGCTTCCCCCTTCAGTGATCATTTCATTGAAGGTAAAGGACCAGCATTGCACATATTTGTGATTTGTGTGTACCATAGGTGTTTTTTCAGAGGCCTTGTGGTTCAACAGGGCTGAGCAACAGGGGGCTGACCCGTTGGATGAGGACACAGTGTACAATTGTCAGTAGAAAAGGTAATTTTGCAAATAGTTAATATTTAATAATGTATAAACTCCACTGATAATGATATATACTGTAACTGTTGCGCAGGAGCCCACTGGCAGCACATATGCCCCTTCTGGTATACAGTCCACATTGAAAAATGTCTTTGAGTATTACCCTGTTCAAGTGTCCAATACAGATGTGACTCCCTGAAAATAGTGGAGTCATGATCGGACCCTGGCCATCGAGCCTCCACATTTGAAATGATGCAAGATGGAGCGCAGATCATCTGAGAATGTGTTCATAGCATGTAGTATGTTAGACAAACTGATTCACTATGTCAACAGGCCTATTGGCTCTTTTCAGCTATAATGTTATAGATTGCACTACCTGTACATTAATACTATGGCAGCCTTTTATATTTATGTAATCCCCTTCATTTGCACCTGATGGGGCATTGATTTGGATCGGAGTACAGTTCAATGCTCCTATCACATTAGAGTGTCCTGGGAAATGAGAATATTAGTCTGGTTTTAAAGTTCTTTAAAGAAATGTAGGCTTTTGACTATATATTACCTGCAATGGCATTAAAGGCCTCTTTAATTGTCTGCACATGCACGTCTCCAGGAAAAAAACTCTGAGGAAGTGTTTCAGGGTCAAGTAGACTTTGCAAAATGTCTGACAAACAGCCATCTTTGACATATTTTTTCCGCATTGCCTACCGTATATAAAAAAGTGCCACTTGCAAAAAATCCTCAGAGCAATGCACACAGTCTTCATGTTTGAGAGACCACAGCTTCTCCGAGTTTGGTTCCTAATCGTACAAAGAGCTTATAAATTTGTGATGCATGTAATTCCCTCTCAGCTGAAACGATATCTCTCAAAAAGGTGGTCTTCTGGACAGGATAAAGAATCTTGATGATCATGCAAAGCTCTCGTGACCTGAAATTCTCTTCTTATTATCTATGCACTGATTGCAATCGGTTGCTCATCTATGAATGGCGAGGCCATGGCTGAGTAGATTTCCATGTACGGAAACTAGTTAAGTATGCAAGCTAGTCCTTGTTTACACAGAACAAACCTTCTCCTGAGAAGGTTTAAGGTTTGTGATTTGTTGCTATGATGATACATCCAACAAGAAGATACAGGATCATGCTATTATCATCAACAATTTCATCCTGCTAAACCAGCATACGGAGAATACCCCCCTGCCCAAGTCATGCCTCTTTGTTTCAGAGCTTCATCTGAGAGGATTCATTGAAGTTGGTGTCATGGACAGCTGTGGCACCCACCTGCATTCGATTATCGCAGGCAGCTGCATGGAGCCTTGATCAGGTGGTGGTGCAAAAAGCCACCACAGAAGAACCGGAAAAGACAGCAGAGAAAAGTAGAGATTAGTAAAGATTGCAAATCCCTGAAGAAGCTGATAATTCTGTGCTTATATAATTTATTAAGAGTATAACTAAAATGTAGCTATGAAAAAGCCAAGTTAAAGTAATGGGTTTTTAGCAGTTTTTAAAAATGGTCCACAGTATTACCCTGGTGCATTTCTATTGCTAAAATATTCCAGATATTAACAGTAAAAGGGCATCTCACCACTTCTTTTAAGCTTGGCTTTTCGAATTATAAGCAGACCACCATTAGAAGATCCAAGGTTATGACATGGAGCGTTGGGGGCAGGGATTCCAAAAAATAGGATGGAGACAGATTATTTATGAAACAATTCTGAATGACACCGGTAACCACACTAAAACTGGAGAGACGTGCGCAGATTTTCTTTTCCTAGTTAAGATTCTGGCTGCTGTATTCTACCCCAAATGCAAACAATTGATGTCTTTCTCAGGTAGGCCTGTTAGGATTGCATAAAGTAATCTAGTCATCTTGTAATGTTGTCTAACGTTTGCTATATTCCTAAAGTGAAAAAATGTAGTCCTTTTAATCTGGTTAATATGGGATTTAAATTCAATTCAATGATTACCCATAATTTGTTTTTTTTTTAATACCTCCATCTTGACTTTTAAGCCCAAGGGATCCAGATTATTCCTATTACCCTCACTATATCTGAGTTTGCCAAGATTTCTGTTTTCTCTTTATTTAGTTTGAGAAAGTTACTACTCATCCAGTTGGAAATACTGCTAAGATATTGAATCAGAGAGTCAAGAGCGTCAGGGTCATCAGGCGCTATTGAAAAATAAAGCGGTGTGTCGTCTCCGTAGCTGTGGTAGTTCACTTTGTGCTTTGAGATAAGCTGACCTAATGGAAACATGATGGCTGTAAAAACAGTGGACCCAGAGTTGATTCTTTGGTATACCATATACAATATGATAGATCTCCAATGTACAATCACCACAACTAACAAAGAATTTTCTACCTGTTAAGTAAGACTGAAACCAAAAAAGCCCACCCACTGTCTAAGGTGATTTATAAGAATCCTGTGGTCAGTGGTTTCAAATGTTGCACTCAAGTCTAACAGAACAATAATAGATATATACCTGTAGTGTCTGTCTGCATTAACCTGCAAATCATTTACTACTTTTATCAGTGCAGTTTCTGTAGTATGATTTAGGAAAACATTAGGAAGCAGTGGAGTTCACATTCAGTAGGGGTAAACAGAGTAAGGCTTTGTAACAAATGAACTTGGCAAAATTAGAGCAAAGTTGCCTAAAAAAGTTCTAGTTTCTATATATTTATCTATACTAATAAAAGAATAAGTTTCTGTGTGTCCATATTGCTATGTCTCTGTCATTCCAACAAGTGGCACATCACAAACAATGACATTACTTTTACAAATCCTATACAAAATGGCATATAACAGAGGCATGTACATTGCACGGTGCACTGCAAACCTTAACACTGAGGTCTACGTTGATTATTTAGATTTCAACCCGTAGTTAATTTTTTGTATTATTTTATTATTAATTTCAAGCATAAAGTCTTAAATAAAATTCATTTTATATGTTACTGTTTGATTATGTTAAACCCCCCCTCAGTCAAGACGTCCACACATAGCCCATGTTAAGTAGGTAATTACAGGCCAGTCCCTCTCCTCTCCTCTCCTCTCCTCTCCTCTCCTCTCTATCCAAAATGGGAACACGTTGCCTCTGCCAAGTCTCTTCCTTTCTTGTATTGAACAGACTGATTGATCCTAATCAGTCAGGTTTCAAGCGGGATCATTTCACCAAAATGTCTGTACTTGCTGTTGTTGACACTTTACGGCCGACTCGAGGTACCAGTCCTGCTAGATTGCTCTTCTGCCTTCGACACAGTCAACCATCAGATCCTCCTTGCCACCATCTCTGACCTTGGCATCACTGAGGCCGCTCTCAGGTAGTTTGGCCAATCCTACTCTGTGTCCCGGTGAAGAGAGATGTCAAGGGTACACCAAGCAATCACGGGGCTGCCCCAGTTATCTGTGCTTGGCCCTTTCTTCTGATGTTTACTTGGGTGTGTTGATCTTTTTTTTGTAAGTTGCTTTGGATAAAAGTGTCTGATAAGCAAATACATGTACAGTGGAACCTCGGTTCACGAACGTCTCGGACCACGTACAAATCGGGTTATGACCAAAGAGTTTGCCAAACTTTTGCATCTGTTCACGACCACACACTCGGGTGACGAACAAGCCAGTTTCCCTTTCAGTTTGTGTGTGCCGATGATTTTTACACGTGTTCAGTCTCTCCCTGTGCAGCGAGCGAGCGAGAAGGCAGTTAAAGAATGCACCTGGCTTGTTTTTAAAGAGACTGCTTCAAGCATTGTTTTAACCTCGTATTTAATGAAGACTTTTTTCTATTGGATTTTAACCTCCACTTCACTTCTGTTTACAGTGATCGGTTCGTAGTATGAATTGTTGCAATGTTACTTTTCTTGGTGGTTTATTAAATTATGGATTTTTCAAATGTTCATTTTTTTCCCTGTGCTTAAAAATCATTAAAAAAAAAGTGTTTACAGAGAGCGGTTCATAGCGCTATAGCGTAAACTCATGCAGTGTTAGTTTTCTCTGTTGTTCAAGGTTTTCTCAGTGTTATTCAATGTTTTTACATTTAGTTTACTATTACGCTGTAAGACTGTAACTATTTTTGTGCTTAAAAAATCTTTAAAAAAATATATATTTACATACAGTTCGTACTGTCTGGAACGGATTAATTGTATTTACATACAATCCTATGGGGGAAATTACTTCGGTTCACGACCAAATCGGGTTACGACCAGAGTTTTGGAATGAATTATGGTCGTGAACTGAGGTTCCACTGTAGTTGTAAACAGCAGATTCTGTTGATGAAGATATTTTGTCTAATCAGAGACATTTCATTAATAAATTTACCCCAATATTGTGATGCCATTGAGAGAGCGAGTATCTTTCAACGGATATTGTGGTGTGTTTTTATTGCTTTATTTGCACAGACAAATTCATTAATGTCTCATGTTTGGTAAAATTAATGAAAAGAAGAAAAAAAAAAAAAAAGAGAGTAGTATGAATTGTTGTGTGCACATGCGGGTCGTACTGCAGGTATTTCCTTGAACGTATGCATGCAGAAACAAAGCATATCTTAGTCAGACCTTTAATGAGGGTCTTAAGAGCCTCACAGGAGGGGGGAACTCAAGCCCGATAAACCTCTCACAATTTTTTTCATTTGTTATGGATGGATTATAAATTCTTATATGAAAAGCTCAAAGTTGTAGCTTGTTTAGCTTATGTCTAAATGCGGCCTGGTGTAGAGTGGTTCGATCTAATGTACTGTATGATTAAGAGAGTCTTTTGGATCATTTATAACCTGATAAAACTATGGTGAGCATAAGTGAAGCTCTGTGTGAAAAGTAACATTCTCGAACATGCTTAATGCACATCAGGCTCCTGGTTTACAAGAAACCCTGGGTGGAGTGCCAGTCCATTGCAGGGAACACTCTCATTCAGGACTGTTACTTAAACTAACCTGCGCCTCTTTGGGATGTGGCAGAAATGAAGCATGAGCTTTGAATCCAGGATGCCAATCAAAATCAGGGGCTGTTCCTGCCTTGCACCCAGTGCTTGCTGGGATTGGCTCTGACACCCCCACAGCCCTGCTCAGGACTAGGTAGCTTAAAAGGTGGTGCTGGAATGTATCTCTGTTTTTAAAGAAATGCCAGATTTTGATTATGCTGATTTAACTTAATGTATTAAAATTAGAGCTGTAACAAATATTCTGTTCAACTTCATATTCAGCCAAGTAATGACAAAACGAGAGTATTCATATTCAAGGAAATATTTTGAATGCTTAAACTTGAATAGTTAAACTTGTATTTGAAAAGCACTGTTTTACAATACTGGGGGGAGGAGGAGACAGAAGGAGTGGAATATCCTCTTTATGCCGCGTGCCCCTAAAAGGACTGCGGTCATTTTCAAATCTGCTCAGATGATTGGCCATGACACATACTCCCAGCTGCTTCGCACCTTTGTCCACTCACAGCCACCACCCAGGTCCACCGGACTCCTCTCAACCTGCAAACCACTCTGTAGAGCAGCCATTGGGGAACATCAGCTCCAAGATTATTCAGCATTGCTAGTAGCATTTGTTCAGCAAGAAGATGGAGTCGTCTTCCAGCTCAACAGTTGATATTTCTAAAGTGGAACATGGACTTTTCACGTTGGTAAAGGCTAGAAACAATGGTACTGCCAAACTTAACATGCATGACTGTTGAGTTACGATAATTGTTTTTGAGAATAAAACCAATACATTTTTGTAATCTTCAGGTTTTCAATATAGTGAATATACATTTTCTAATTTCGTTTTAACCTGCTATTATTAGGAATAGGTCTCTCTTATTATAAAAAAAAAAAATCTTGAAAGGAGACAAGATGCGATTGTCTCAGAGACACTTTCATGTTCCGTGAAACAAGTCTTTGTGCCAAGTGATGTAACCACGCCCGGGGCCGGAAGCCCCACGAGAGAAGAGCTTATGAAAAGAGATTTGGGAAAAGTCCTGCATGGTTATGTAAGACACAATTCTTGTAGATAGAAAAAAAATGATATTCACTCACAGGCAGTTATATGTTGCGTTGTCATGATGTAATTCCAAACAACTGAATCAAAATTGAATGTGATATTGATGAAAAGGTAAAATCGAAAAGAGGTCGAATATATGGACATAGGTGATATGACAGAAGTGCACCATGTGAAATGCAGATCACGCGGCACTGCAGCAGCAAGCCAGCCAGCAGCTGATTGAGCAAAGAGGAGGTAAAAAAAAAAAACTGTGTTTCCCATTGTATCACTGTTTAAGAGGGGGTGTCAGAGGAGCGACTGCATCTCCTTGGGGTGCGTTCAGCACCCCCTCTTCACAACACGATTGGGAGAGACGCATAGTTGTTGGCGTGTAGTGCAGGTGGGGGGTGGGGGTGGGTGGAGAGTATTCGGGCAAAGCCCCCTAGTAGAATTTAATAAAACTGACATATTAAATACATAATACTGACAGCAATTCAATTGTATTCGTATTCTTATTCAGTGTCTCTGAAAAACATATTTATATTTGGCCAAATTTTGAAAACCTGGTATGCGGTAGACCCCAAATTATATTTTTCTCAATTTTATTTTGAGTGACTTGTCCAAGTCTGAATTATTACATTTCTCAGTTCTCCTCCTGCATGTCACAGATTTAGTTGTCACAAGAGACCAGACGCAGTGTCTGCATCAGCTTCAGAACTCTGCCATGTTTATGTCTCATCCCACTGACCACCTGCATTTATAGTGCCAGTGCTGTGGAACTGCGATGTTATTCTGACCCATTAACAGCTCTTCTCTGACACTTAAAGGTCTGCACATTTATTATAAGCTAGCTGTGTAAGCATCCTAGAAACTATTGAAATTGTCAGGAAAAAAAAACTGAAATGTAGAAATGTCAGGTAATTGAAAGGAACTACTCTGGGCATCTCTCTCCTTGGAGGATTTGTTTTGCTGACATGCTCGCTTTGCTTGTGTATTAGCGGCAGGGGGAAAAGTAAAAGGGATACCATTTTTCCATTGTTAACAGCTAAGCGACTTTGTCTTTCTTCTGAGGTTTCGTTTTGCTGACGTGCTGGCCTCACTTGTGTTATTAGCGGCTAAGCGAGTTTTCTGTTTCCTTGGAGGAGAAGCCCTTACCCCGACTCCACCTCTCACTTCCGGGCCGGACAGACACACACACTTCCACACTTAAGACGTTTATATACTGTATAAGATAAGTTGCGTTTCTTTTATACTCTCTTTAATATCACATTATATTTTATAACTTTTGCTTTCATCGGCATATTGTGAAAGGTGCCATTTATGAAAAAATGACTTGTTGAATTGCACTTCATGGAATACTTCTGTTTTTTTTGTTTTGTTTTAATTCACAGTGATACAAACTCTTGAAGTTCGAATTGGAAGAAAATTTACAGAAGCTGGGAGCAGCTATTAAAAAAGCCTTGGCTCAAAATTGGCATCTCCTCAGGGACTTTGTGCTCATGTTCTGTGGCTCCAATCCAAAAACCACAGCTTCCGCTACTCGCATGGCTGCCTGGATGAGCAGAGCGCGATTTGAGGTTTCACGATTAGCTGTTTGTTTATTTTCTATCAGAGTACATCTTGGTTGGTCCTCTGGATTTAGTTGAGGTCTCTGTTTTCTAAAAGAGAAAAATATTATGGGAATTGAAATAAAAACTAAAATTAACCTGAAAATACTTGAATATTTTTCCCACACGTATTTAAAGATCCAAAAATGAAAAGTATTCCTCCTGTCATTAAAACATCCTGCTACCCTCCAGCATCAAACACCATCACCTTCGCATTTGAATCAAAATATCAGTTCTTGAAAGAGGCTGCAGGTGTCTGAAAAGTGTCTAACTGGAATGCAGTTTCATTGATATAGTGCCTTTCAGTGTAAAATGTTTAACTGAACACATCATGCGATGGCTTGGAGAGCCACAGTGTGAGCAGCCGCAAATTCAAAATGAAGGAATTCTAAATTCAGCTTCTTGCTAGAATGACTTCAACTGCTCAGATGCAGATTTGATTGTGAAAAAATAACCAACTTTGAAAATAAATTCCCAACTTACTGTTTAAAACTTTGTTTTTATGTACACGGTGTTATGCTTCTAAGTTATGACAAATGGATTTGAGCTTTTTAGGTGAGGTAGCACAAGTTGAGGTAAGGCCGTTATATTTACTAATTATGGTGCCAGAGAATAGTTACATGTTATTAGCTGGTTAGCAAGTGCAAAATAGTAAGTATTGACTACTCTATTTATACGACGGTAATAACTCCATAAACAGGCAGCTGAAGTCTAAGAGGCTAATAACACCTAATGAGGGGTGCTACGGAGGGCACCTTTGAGCAATACTCTATTGAAAAGATGTCAGGACTCCTACACAGGACCACTTGTACTTAGCTGGGTGGGGGGCACGCACACACACCCACCACTAACAGTGTGTCCATGGACATGAAGGGGAAGTGCATTTCTTTACTCAGAGTTATTGGAGTCTGGAACAAACTACCAAGACATGGAGGTGAAGCCCTGACAACCTTTAAGAACCTGCATGAGATATTAAGACAGCTTAGCTATTAGCTAAACAAGTGGGCTTAATGGCCACCTCTCATTTGTCAACTTATTTATGTTCTTATGCATTAATAGTCGTAATGGCCCTACCTTTGTCCCATCTAAATAAAGTCTTAGCTTTGTTTTACTTTAGTTACTTGTTGGATCAGAGGTCTAAGTCTAGTGTTGTGGAATTTTTAGTTAATGTATATACTCTTTACAAATTACTACAAGTACTGTATCTACTTAAATGAAGTTGTAACAATGAAGTATTAAAACATAAGAAAAAGGACTTCATCTTTGAGAAAGCACCAGCTTGATTTTCCAAGGTTAGAATGAGGAAAATAAGCAACAAACACCCCTCTAGAAAGTGAGGATAAACTAATGGGGCAGCCCAAAGACCTCTCCTAGGAAGCAGCACTAAGTCAATTGTAAAGTCCGCAGGAATCCCCTTCAACGAAACGGCATTCAGGTAAATGAAAGAGTTGAAAGGAGTCAGAAAATACTGGAGGCACTTGATGAATGGATGAAATAATAAAGCTATGCATATTAAGAGTGACATGATGATGTATTAAATAAGGTAATGGTAGCATAAAAGTAAATGAATTGTACTATTGATTGCTCACTCCATGGACGTGAACATTTGTGCATATCTACATGAAAATAAAGAATTGTTCTGCATTTTCATCTGGACACTATGAATGACTTCTTTGAAAATGGAGAAATGTTTTTTCCACAACAGTGTCAATGCACTTAACTGGCAAGACTGGCTTGTTACAGTTGAATAGAAAGTAGCATCCCATCTGTCACAGTAAAGTGCACCTGAAAGGCCATTAATTCAGCGTACCATTTTCCTGTTAGACATATTGATCTTTTGTCAAACAGTTGCCAACGGTGCTGGATTATCCTGCTGGGTGTCCTTTGTGTAAGTCCCCCCCACTAGCCATGTGCTAGTGACAAGATGGGACACCATTGAAGGACACCATTAACTGTGGTGAGGGTGGGCTGGGTGGCCAAAGTTTGTTAACCACCTTTTTTTTTTTTTTTGTTAATACAGGTAGTCCCCAAGTTACGAACATCCGACATACGACTTACATATAGGGTCACAGTTGCTCCTTCATCTGTCTGGGGGACAGATAACTACCACTCCAGCCTGGGGATGCTGCAAGCAGTGGCTGGACGCAGGTGGTTTCACTGCTTGTGTAGTGTCCCTCGGGTGGCTCCGGTTGATGAATGGGGCGGTGGGGGCCACACCCCATTCATTCTCAGTGGGCGGCTGGGTGTGCGCCAAGCACTCGTGTGCAGGATGGAGGCTTGATGGGGCGGAGGGGGGTGGTTTGCTGCCCGCCCACTACATACAGCTCCCCCGTTCGTTTCTGGTGGGCAGCTGGTAATGCTGTAAGTGCTGAACGGGGCGGCGGGGATAGCATTGTAGTGTGCCTCGGATGGCTGCCTGTTCAGTTGGGGTTGGGTGATTCACTGCCCGCCTTTGGCCGCACCGTTCGTTCTCAATGGGCAGACGCTGCAGGCAGCATACTGTAGTGGGGGTGATCGTGAGGTGGGCGAGTGATGAACGCCCCCTTGCCGCCCCCATTCATTCTCAGTAGCAAGCCTGCTTGTACTGTTACACAAATAACAGGAAGTTGTCTCTTGTCAGTACATCTGACGTGTTGACAACAGGTGCCTTCCTGCTGTGATAACGTGTACAGTGCTGTGCAGAAGAGCTCATCTTAATTTTTTGTCTTCACCCTTCAACAATGTCTCTGAAACACAAATCTGATGCAAGTGCTGGTGATACAGTAAAGACGAGAAAAAACATCACCATTGAAAATAAAGTAGAAATAATAAAAAGGTCAGAGAGGGGTGAAACTCCATCATTCATTGGTGGAGTACTTGGTTACAGTCGGTCGATAGCATTTATTAAATTTATGTACCTGTTCCGACTTGCATACAAATTCAACTTAAGTACAAACCTATAGTCCCTATCTCGTCCGTAACCCAGGAACTGCCTGTACAGTATGTTACACAATGCACAATTGAGTAACACTTTATTAATAAACAAAAAAAAATACCAATCTCCAAGTTGAAAATTATGTAGTACCAGAGTGTGAGTCACAAAGGCCACTCTAAAAAATGAAACTGAAAGTGCAGTCATGGCATATTCTTCTTTTGAGATTATACCTAGGCAGTATCCCTTGGTTTAAAATGCCTGTCCCCCATCACATATCCTACTAGCTACACGTCAGTAGAAGGCTGGCAGTGAAGAAATGGTGCATGAAGCAAAGCCACCAGTCACTCTGGAGCCAAAAAAAAGTAGTGGTCCAAGTTGTTAAAACACAAACGTCCAGATTTGTTGTGTGTGTGCGTGCGTGCTCTCAGACATTTTGGTTTGTTTTTTTTTTGTTTTTAACTGTCAGTTCTCCTCTAACTTTTTTTCATAATGCTGTGCAGTCATGTATAGTTGATGATGGCCATAAGGTAAGGTCACCAAGCAAGCAAGCATAAAATTGAACCTTTTTTTTACCTAGCCAGTTCAAATTTTAACGTTAAATAGTTTTTAGAAGCCTCTGCCTACATTTCCTTTGCCTTAAGATGTAAACAAATTAAATCAAATGTATACAGCAACTATAAAGAGATTGTAAAGTAATAAATACATAACAGGTACTTGTCCTAATTCCTGATTTCATCCATGACTGTAATTCTTCAGCTAGATTCTACTTTTTGATGAAGGGCACTGAAGTTAATGAATACCATGCGTATTAAAACACAGTTCTTTTACTCAATGAATGAATTTTTCAGCACCAACTTTCGCTGTGCGAAAAAGTCAAGTGTCTACTAGATGGGTCAACACAAAGCAGCCAGCTTACTGAACATGCCAGTACTTCTTGTTATAAACCTCACTTATTTTCACCTTTATAGCCAAAACAACAAGACCAAAATGCCACAAAGGAAATTGTAAAAAGATCAGAAAGTAGGTGTTAGGTATCTATGAACAGAAGTCCATCTCCTCAGGAGTGGTTGACCAGGATAAAAATCACACAAAGTCACAAAATACCCTAAAAATTGTCCAAATAATTGAAGGCTTTTCTCACCTCAGCACAGGTCAGCATTCCTGACTCCACCATAAGGTGCTTCATTGAAGTATTGCAAGACATAAGACACTGCTGTTCAAGATTAACTACTCCTCATTTTCTAAGTGTTTTCTAAGTTCATCTTTTTGGGTGACACTGATGACGTCTGCCCATTATTCAAACAAAAACATCATTCCATAGTAGAAACATCCTACACTTAGATATGGTGGTAGTACTGTGTTAATGCTTTGCTGCTCCAGGACGAGGATGATTTGCTGTAAATTAAAAAAAGACAGGAAGTTTGCACTGTATCAGGAAATTGTACAATGAGACAAAAGTTATAAAATGCAAAAGTCAATCCACATCAGAATAGCTTAAAAAGAAAGAAATTTACAAAGTTTTAGACTTGCTTTGTCAGTTTAGCTCAAACCCAATGCTGAGGTAGGACCTGAAATGAGCAGTTCATGCAAGGAAGAGTTGGCTCAGCAACATGAAATTCTCTTACTGAATTTTAACAGGCAGCTTGCAACTAAAGCAGTTATTAAGTGTAAGGAGGACAATTCTTTTTTTATGCAGTCCTGGTTGTTGGAAAGTTTTGTTCATTCAACAAATAGTTATAAAAAAAAAAAAAAACAAAGTGTTCACTCCAGTGCCCATTACCTCATATTACACTGGCTGTGCCACCTAAGATGGGTTAAACCCAAGTAATCGACGTAGCCCTCTGCATATTAAGCGATACCGTTTACACTGCAACCTCTATTGGAATGTATTGTGTAACGCATGGAGTAATAAAATGCACTGCATTGGTCATTCCAACCACCTAAGAGACACAGCAACTGGACAGACGTACAGATACACAAACACTTATCCTTTTATGAAGATGGAAGACCTGGAAACATTCTGTGTGAGAAATCAGGACGAGGGCAAACCCTCTGTCACAGCAGTACACAGCCACTGGAGAGCTAAAACGAAAGTGCCTTCATCTATAAATACGTTTATTTCAACTGCATTACAATGTCATAAGCTCTACAGATATTTGAAGTCAAACTGCATATTGACACTCTATGTTTGGAAAAGGAGGCCTGCTCTCTACACACATGCATGTGTGTGGAAGTAAAAGCAAAGTTTAAGTAACAGTAATATAATGATTATTCTCAAAGTCAATTATTGGCTCAATACAAAGAGGATTCTGAAATATATGGTGAATTACTGAAATTACAAGCTTGTTTTTATTTAAATACCTTTTACTTAAGTACGCTCAGTTGAAATATAAACACAAAAATGTAATGCTTTTCTGCATACACTGTAAATGCATTTTAGTTGTTTCATTTAATGTGCAATTCTAATGGCGTGGGACCAGCCTAAAACACAATCATCTGTACTCTGGTGTGTATGTAACAACTTGCTACATATGGGACCACATACTGAGAAAATGATTTTTATTTGAAGACTTCAGTATTTTAAGAAAATAAGCTTTAAACGACATCTTTTTTTGGATACCTAAAATTAGCTTGGAATCCCACCAAAAGCCAACTCAATTGTAATACAGGACGAGACATTTTAAGAAATGGAAAATATGCTGTGCTATTAGAAAGGCACCAAGAATTGTACAGAAGGCAGGTGCCGTTCGACTAAACCTCTGTCTTTAGCCCTGGAATGATCTGGTCACATTTGTTTGAAAAATGCACCACGAGACTCCACATCTGGATCTGGCCTGGACCCCAAGTGTGAAAAACAACAGCGTCACTAGAGTAGTGGAGATTCTGGTTTGAATTTTTTTTTTCCTGCTTTTGAATGTTTGGCAGTTTCAAATGTATCGAATGCCTACAAATCATACTTTGACAGTATAGTGCAAGGTGATTAGTCCTACAGCACTGTGTCAAGTTTACACATGTATTATTTGCTAGCTATTTTGGATACAAGTGATAAGATAATCATCTAGGCTGCAGTCAGTTAAATCAATTAATTAATTGTGAATGGGTTTAGAATCAAGTCATCTGTTACAGTCAGAGAAGTTAAAATGTAGATGAAGACAGGGTTGCTCGTTTCTGCCATTTATGAATTGGAAAGCTTCTTTTTGAATTCCTGCGGATAGACTTGAGGCAACATTCTTTAATCAGAGACAGTGTGCAAACCGATGTGCTCGTTGGCAGACACAGATAAACTCAGTTTCTTTGAAACTGAACCCTAATGATTGTTTAGGAGTAAACTGCATGGAGACCCTTGAAAGAGAAATGTGTTCAACTGTAGCATACTGTATGTCACTGAACACTACTGTTATCAAGCATAAGACATTCATTGTTACTTTATTTAACTAATGAGAAACTAGTAGAATGTATATTTTATTATTTGTAAATGTTTTAAAACTTAAAAGTACTATAAAAATGAGAATCAGCACTGAATATGCTTGGGTGTCCAAAGCAGCATACATTATTACATGTACACACCTGAAAATACAAGGCTATAACACTTTAAATACATTTCACTCCTACTTCTGTAAGCGGGATGATAGCCACCCCAAAAAACAAACAAAAAAAAAACAGCCACACACAAAAGAAATGCGCCAAATGAGCCAGACTGTGAAACACTGTATAATGATCATTCTGATGTTTCACCAAAAAGAACATAGAATGAAAATGCTAAATTCTTACTGGTTCAAAGTGCATTAATGTACAAAAAAAAGTTATAATATTAAAATATACCTTATTTTCAAAGACAAACACAACATTGTTTTATTCATTTTTATTTGAGTATGTCAAAATACATTTTTTTCCCAAAATATCAGAGTTTCAGTAACTAGTTTTATGATGATACAAGGTCAGCTCAGTACAACCAATAAAATTATAGCACTGCAGCCATTTTTTCTTTTTTTTCAGATAAAGAATAAATAACCTAAATATAAAACACTAAAATACTAGAAACAAGTATCTATGTTAGATCTGCACATGCACCCAACACTAAAAACACTCTTTAAGGTTTTCAATTATCAGTTTCACAGTGTGACTAACCAGTAAACCCACTGTTCACTGCCACTCAAACGTCTACTCTTCAGTGCTACATTCTTAAATTTACCCAACATTCATACAGTATCAGTCCTCAGTTAATGATCAGATTCTCCTTGTACCTTTTTTAAAATAAATATATATACTCTGTA
>JANRMT010062792.1:4018627-4110600 GCA_026402145.1 Polypterus bichir lapradei | reverse complement strand
TTTATATTTATATTAAAAAAGGTAAGACACCTGAGCTTGATAGTATGAGCATGACCTCACATCCACAGAAAACAAATTACCAAAATATTGAGGGGAGAAGGGCATTAACCCAGTTGTTAAAATAAAAATAAGTGACAGAACACAATGACTTTGCTGTTCTGCATGAAGGGGTATAAACTCACATTTAATATAGTATACAATATAGTCAATGATAATACAACAGTTACCGCAAGCTTTACAATGTACAATTTGTATAAGCAGAATTCTTCAGTGGTTTTAGGTCTCAGCACAATGTGTGCCAGTAGGAAATCACACTTGTTGACAGGGTGTTACCAGGGCAAAGGAGGTTAGGGAAAGATGAGGAACAAAATCTGACAATCTCATCTATAGCAACATTCACTACAGTAAAAGTTAAAAGGCCACTGAAATGAATAAAATATGGTCTGAATTCTGATCTTTCTTTGACAAAATGAATAGTCTCCGACTATAAATGACTTCACATGGCATTAAAACAGTGCATGTAGACTATGATTGAAAAACCAACTTAAGTTTCAATATACTTCACACTTTTAGTTGATAACACTTTGGCTAATATTTTGAAAATTGTATGGTTCCAAACATTTACAATATGTGAAATGTAGTGAAAAAAATTATACTGTATTATCAAATGTATTACTGAACGGACAAAAACAAAACAGCATATCTGTTTTCACATTTTGTCAAACTATGATTCTTGGGTTTCAAAATAAAGCACAAATGAAACCCACTTATTTAATAATAATAATAATAAAAAAAAACCCTAAAAAAAAAAACACTATTCTGGAGTCCTTTATTTTAACAGTAACAGGCTTTCATTCATAGGGAAGCAAAAACACATGCCATGTGGTGGTTTGAAAATCAAACAGTACATATATACAGCATCACTCAGTACCGGCTAAAATGAAGTGAAAATTACAGTATAATGAATTGTTACACTACAAACTAAAAACAGAACGCACAAAAGAAAAAAGCACAAACAAAAAAGCAATGGTGAACAAAGGCAGACAAGACGTCGTCTACCAATTTGTTTTTAAAGAATAGAATAGATGCATATTGCACATATAGTGAAAGCTAATGTTCCACATTGTCCACCGGTTCAAAATGGGGAGAAAACGGTTTTAATTTTGCATTATCTGGGTCTACTCCAGAATAAACAGCTGTCAGCACCTAGGGAATTACATCTGGAATAAGGAGATGTCAGGAGTTAAACAGCATAGCACACACCACTTCTAAGCTGATGACGAATAAAACAAAACAAAATAGCAGATAAGTTTCTGTGGCACAAGTCCTGTGTTGAAGAACTGTTCTTCAGTGAAAGTGGAGCGCTCTTGATGCAAGTGTTTATGTACATACTAAGGCTTACTGGTTAATATAGCAGATGATCCCTGGCTTTAATGTTTCTGGCAGAGTTTTCTCTGTCAACTCAGTCAAGCCCATTTTGCCAACAACTGCAGGTTTAAAAAAAAAAAAAAAGCCCTGTTACGGGGTGGTAAACACGGGGCAAGGTAATTCTGCAGATGGAGGGCACATTTTTGCCTCAAAGCTGATGTCTGTTGCAATTAATATTAATGTGCAATAAAATTAGTTGCTTCAAAAGGAAAAAAAACATTATTTTGAAAGTTTGCTTATGACTCTAATCAAGGCTCCATTTTCATCCTTTAGCCTCTGGTTGTCTGCTTTCAAGTCTGGTAGCATCTAAAAACAATGAAAGAGAACAAAAACGTGTTAAAAAATATTAAAGTGCTTTTCAAAAGTAAGAACAGACAAGAACAAAGCCCTACATTCTTAAAATGTTTCACAGAGCAATAAAACACTAACACAAAATTAATGAATTGTTAGACTGCACAGATGTGATGTATACAACTCAAAATAAGAACATATTATTAAAGCTTCACTTATTTCCTTACAATGTTATTTTTGAAAAACTGACTAATTTTCAAACACACACACCACTTTGTTTTTAACACCGTAAAAGTACTCAAAAAGGTGTGTGTTAATTATTTGAATCATTGAATAAAGATGGACATAAGCGTCCCTCACGCAGTAGGCTTTTTTGACTTTGCACGGAAGGCAAAGGCAGCTTTGTTTGGGATAAGTGTAGCATTTTAGTTCAATGTTGTTGAATTGGGGGCAGACTTAAATACAATAATTAAAGCAGCTCTGGCAATTCTTCTTGTATGAATAGTATTTCATTTAAACATCACAAAATGGAATACATCTGCAAAACTAAACCATGCACCATACATTTTGCTAATCTCGCTCCAAAGATGAAATTTTCATTATTTTTGTGATGCACAATAAGCAATTGTTTAATACTTTTAACAAAGGTCATTTCACAATACAGTATTATCAAATAATCAATTCTGCAGAATACTACAATTTATTATTCCCTACTGTTAAAACTAGAAACATAACCCTAAAGGCAAAAATGTGTTCAAATAAAAAAAAAAAACCTCAAATCACTCCAAATAATTTTCAGCATCTCTAAAGTCTAGGGACACCCGCTCACAATAGATAACACACACTGGTAACACTGTCCAACTTAAGCTTCGGATAATTTCTTGCAAGGTACACTGGTAAATTAGTAAGGTATTAGCCAGTAACAGGGCGGCACGGTGGCGCAGTGGTAGCGCTGCTGCCTCGCAGTTAGGAGACCCGGGTTCGCTTCCCGGGTCCTCCCCGTGTCTGCGTGGGTTTCCTCCGGGCACTCCGGTTTCCTCCCACAGTCCAAAGACATGCAGGTTGGGTGGATTGGTGATTCTAAATTGGCCCTAGTGTGTGCTTGGTGTGTGGGTGTGTTTGTGTGTGTCCTGTGGTGGGTTGGCACCCTGCCCAGGATTGGTTCCTGCCTTGTGCCCTGTGTTGGCTGGGATTGGCTCCACAGACCCCCGTGACCCTGTGTTTGGATTCAGCGGGTTGGAAAATGGATGGATGGATAGCCAGTAACAGAAAATGCAATGCTCCATATTTGAATATTATCATTTGAATATATACATATACACACTTATAATTCTCCACAAAAATACATTCCTTGTAGTTTTCACAGTGAATTTTTTTTTTTTACATAACCAAAATGGGTTCTCAAATACTGATATGTATTAACTATTGGAAGGAAAGCAAAATCCTCTGATCATCTATATTTTTTTCTTTTTAATTTCTGCAACTTGGGCCCAATTAACCTTTTATGTACCTGAGACTTTTGACCAATCAGCGCATAACCTGTGTCTGACTACACTGTGGCCAGATGTGAGAAGCAATTTTAGCTGAAATTTCTCCTGCAAAAAATTCCTGTAATCCTCCATGCACTACAGTTTGGAATATTTGAAGGGTATAAACAATCCTAGTTTGTAATGAAACAGTGTACTTGATTTCCATAAGAAAATGCAAGCAAACTGTACGTTTCTTATTAAGCTCTTTCTTCCCTGTAGCATGATGAAGGCCAAAATAGGTGCACAGCATTATCAACAAAGTGGGATACGTCTATTGAACTTTGATTCCTGTACTTTTTAATAAAAAAAAAAACAAAAACAAAAATCAAATAGCACCTGATACCCATGCTTCACATATCAATGAGATACAGGGTGTCCACAAAGTCTCTTTACAATTTCAAAAAATTACTAAAAAGGCAACTGATGAGATATGTTAATCAAATATGTCCTATGTACTCAGTCGTTATCAAAGTTTGTAATCACATTGCATTTAGGTATTTCAGGTACCCTGTTGATGAAAGAGAGGCTGTTGAATAACCTCCTAAAAAATTACTACTCTTCAAAAAAAGGCACAATGTGTATCGTGGTTTATTGAAACAAAATCAGATACACAGCCTCAGCGAAACTACAGGACTAAGTATGGAAAACATCCACTGTCACGTCTGTCAATTCGTGCATGGCACAAGAAATTTATAGAGACGGGGACAGTATTGGATAAAGAAAGGAGTGGACAACAAAGAATATCGGAGGAAAACGTCGATCATGTGAAGACAATCCTTTGCTCGTTCTCCTACAAAATCCATCTGTACTGCTGGCAGATGGTTACAGCTACCACGTTCAACAGTGCACAAGGTCCTACAAAAGAACTTGCGATTGTACGCTTATAAAGTGCAACTCTTACAGGCACTTGAGCCAAATGATAAACCAAGACGAAAAGAGTTTGCAAATAACATGCTGGAACGAATGTCTGAGGATGCAACGTTCCTCACCTGAGTTTGTTTTAGTGATGAGGCAACCTTCCATGTTTCAGGAAAACTGAACAAACATAATGTGAGAATCTGGGGCTCAGAAAACCCCCATGTGATATCATGTATCGAACAAAGATACGGGACATTAATTGCTACAGAGAACATGGCAAGAAATCAAGCACTGTTTTGATGTGCTTTATGCAACTAATGGTGCCCATACAGACGTGTATTAAATGAGGCAAAAAAACTTTAATATCTACTCCTCATTTTGTAATAATTTCCAGAGATTTGTCTATTCATTTGTTTTTTTAATAAAATTTTGAAATTGTAAAGAGACTTTGTGGACACCCTGTACTATGACAAAAACACTCTCAGTCTTTACCATATCAATTTATCCCCACCACTAATATACTATTACATATGCTGACTTCACAGTAATGTATAATTGAGTTTAAAGTAGTAGTGGGATGGTTTTGCCAATTTGGAGGAGTAAACATGTTACTCTTAAAAAAAAATTCACAAGATGCTCTTACAGTGTAGAATACTTGAATCTAATATAAAGAAAACAATGCATTCACATGCAAATAAAGTGCCCGTAGTAAGTCTGCACACTTTAAAAAAAAAAAAAAAAAAAAAAAGTCAAATTTTATAATCTAAAAGCCAAAACTCCAGCCCCACTAAATGCATTTTCTTTTAAATTTACTTTTTTATTTAATCATTGTATAACAACATCTACAAAGGAAATGAAATGCTCACATGTTTTGGTTAAATCAATTTAAAACTAAAGTATCAGTTTGACTATAGTTGTGAGAGAATGTTTGTGAACCTTTTGAAATGCTTTAATAACTTGTAGAAGTTTCACTGTAATAAAATAAGCAGACTGATTACCATAGATACTCGCGTATAAGTCTAAAAATGTATGCCTTAATATTCATTAAAAAAACAGTGTCGACTTATCTGCGGGGCAACACAATTTTCCATAGAATTTGGGTAATGGCACAGTGTACAGTGCTTTTATTTAAAACAGTCAATCAAAATCAGTGTTCAAAGTAAACAGTGCAGTGATTCAAAAGAACTCTTCATTAAATAAATAATCCATAAAGCAAACGTGGAGGTTTAAAAATCAATAAAATAGAAAAACAATCCTTTAAAAACCCGGCCTAGCACCCAGGCTACCGCACAGCTGCCAGGGAGCACTCGTTCGCTCGCCCGCCCACTCGCACACCCTCTCTCTCTCTCTCCTGCTTTCTCCAGCCCCCTCCGTCTTTCTTTCTCTTCCTTGTTTGTTTTTTTTTTTTTTTTTTAACTCCGTTTTGGCTTCCACACCTGCGAGTGCTTGTTCGCTCACTCGTACACCCTCTTTCTCCTGCTTTCTCCAGCCCCCTCCGTCTTTCTTTCTCTTCCTTGTTTTTTTTTTTTTTTTACTCCGTTTTGGCTTCCACGCCTGCGAGCGCTCGTTTGCCCACTCGCACACCCTCTCTCTCTCCTGCTTTCTCCAGCCCCCTCCATCTTTTTTTTTTTAACTCCGTTTTTCCTTCCTCTCTAACTGACTCGCGCTTCTCTTTATATGCAGAGAGGACATAGCAGCTGCAGCACATTAGCCACAGGAACAATCACGGATGTGGGCAGTCCCTCACCTGCGCACTAGGTGAGAAACGCCCACACCATGGATCGCCCTGCAGCTCGCTAAGTCGCGAGCGTGGTGATTATTTATTTAAAAACTAAAACGGCCTTTGCTAAGAGATCTGTGGACCCATAACACCACATAAGCCTTTGTTGGAATTTCAAGCATTGGCTGGCAGGTGTACGCGGTTTATGAACAGATATGGGCTGTGCCTTCGTCAGCGAACAAAAATCGCGCAGAAGCTGCCGAAAGATATAGAAGAAAAGGTCAGTTCCTTCCATTAATTTATTATCAAGCAAAGACAAAAGCATGACTTTGATCTCAGTAACATTGGTAACATGGATGAAACGGCAATGACATTTGATATGCCGGGGAATCTAACTGTAGCAGGTATTGGTGAGAAGACCGTACTTATTAAGACAATGGGCCATGAAAAAGCCCACGTTTTACCCTCAACTTATACGCGGGTCATAACAAATTTCGTAATTTTCGGCTTAAAAAATACACTCAACTTATCTGTGAGATCGACTAATATGCGAGTATCTACGGTAAGTAAAAAGAATATACAAATTGTGCACTGTCCTAAATGTATTAAACATATTGTTTTAAACACTCATGATCAAGGCTAGATGCCACCTTCCTACACTGCCAGAATCAAGGAGACCATGAAATATGGTGAGATATAAACATGGATTGGACTCGAAGAAACAAGAAAGACTGTGGTCCTACAGAGTTTATAGAAGTAACCTTTTCTAGGCAAGACTGTGATCCTGGCATATATTGTCTGCTCCTTAAAGATTTTTGAGAGTATTGTAAGAGATACTTGATGTCTTAAAAATGATTTAAAATTAATTTCCAAATTTCTGTTTTCTGTCAAATATATTGCAAGGGTTTTTTTTTTCATGTGAAGAAGTAAGCACACCCAAGTGCTTTCCTTTTTTTTTTTTTAACATGTGTGCAAATCAAGATTTTACCTCCATTAAAGGGTATCTATAGATAAACATTATGTAACACACATCATGCCACAATCTCAACCCACTGTATAACTTAAGCATGAAACTTTTTCCAAATGTGAAATTAAGACACCCCTACATTTACCACTGCTTCAAATACCTAAAATAACAACTGGGTGTAAAGGATTAGATCATCATTAGAAAGGATCTGGTTTACACCTGTTTCTTTGAAACCTCAGACATGGTTGACTGCTTGTTGCTTAAGTGTGTGCCTTATCATCATGCCTAAATCAAAAGAGCTCTCTGATGGCTTCAGAAAGAGGTTTATACCATTTCCTCCACAACTATAGGCACTCCTGGGAAAGATCAGTAAAAAAGGTTATAAAAAATATTTTGGTGAATTACCTTAACCTCAAAGTAGAAAAAGTGACAGAAATCTAGAAACAATCCCTCATCAAGAAAGTATATTTAACAAAACAACATGTGCCAAAATTATTGGCATCCCTAGAAAATCTTATGAACCAAATAAAACAAATATTTTTTGTCTATATCTTACTTTTTAAGTTAATCAGAGTGTGTTGAAAAACTCTGGAGCAGTAGCCCATGACTTTGTTTCACTATGGTATAAATATGAGGTTCCCTTACTCAATTACTGACAAGGGAAAGATAAGAGAAAACACAGTTCAAATGAGGGAAAAAAGTGTCAGGAAAAGGCTATTAAAAAAAAACTTGCCCAAAAATGCTCATATCTACTGTTAGTAGAATAATTAAAAGGTTTAAATCAACTGAAACTGCTACCAACTTGGCTGGAAGAGGACCCAAATTTACTCAACCCCCTCATATGCACAGTAAGCAGGATAAAAACAGTGGGAAAAACCCTAATAGAAATATAGAAAAAAGTAGCATCTTCGGGGTCATTAAATCTCCAAAACTACAACCAGACACCCCCACCTAAATGCCAACAGAATTTTTGGAAGCTATTCCTGTATAAAACTGTGCTTATACCAAGTTCCACTCAATTCCCCTTTATAAATACCAACGAATGTGACATTTAACACACGTGCACGTGCCTACAGCCCACCCTGAACTCCTCACAGAATTTTGCATATTTTAATATGCAAATCAATATGAAGAGCCCCTTTGTTAAAAGACAATGGCAGAAGCACATGGAAAAAAAAGGATTTCAGTGAATGCAAAGAGGAAGCAAGGAAAAATGTACTATTTTTGTTAGCTTAAACAGTGGTATAAACAAAAATCGATGAAGTGATACAGCATGGCAGAGGCACTTGAAAGTTCAAGTTCAGAAAGTCACCCAGTGCCTGAAATAAAAAAGAAATGGTCAGATATCAAAGTTGATATGAAAAGCGAGTCGCAGCCCACTGTCTGTTTATTCCGTTTCAGACAATATTACAAAAGCTGACACCCATGCTAAGGATACAAATCCACTCGGTGATGGTGCTGCTGTGCATACACCTCTGTCCTGGAAACTGGCAGACGACCTTTTGGCTGTGTGCTGAAAGACATTCTGGAGTCATAAAATGCAAAAGTGGATGCTGTAAGAGATGTGACCAATTAACTTCGGAATATAAGGGCTGTACTGCATAATATTGACCACAAATTAAATAAATTGGTTAAAAAATAAATCTGATTACCTGTTTTTAAATTCTGCTAATTACATTCAAACGCAGTTGTAATGCTGTCCGATGCACAGTGCAACAGACTTTCTGTGGACTATATAGAGCAGCACATTAATAGACTGGAAAATGCTTTCCATTGACATAACCGGGTTCTCTGCAGGTGCCATTTATAGTGTAGTGATGGCGCTGAGCGCCACAACGGATCGATTCTCTGCTTTTTACATGGCTCTTTTCTGTTGACTCACTATCCTTAAAGGTACTCCTTGCCTTTTGCCGCACTAGTTGGGAAAAACAACTTGTGACTATGTTGAGCTGCTAGTTTTATAGGTTTTCTAGCTATATATGATGTAATGCCAGCTCACTCTTTCAGTGATTCATTATTGGCTGATGTAACTTGTCCAGCCCCGTTGCAACTCAATATGCATGGAGTTGAACATTTCAATCACATTTGGAAAACTGGAAGTTGCTGCAAATTGCGCTTTCATATTTCCTAGTTCAATGGCAGCGTAAGGAAATTTTGCATATCTGGATGACAACTGGATAATACCATCCAATATAGCTGGCATAATGTGATTCAGTGATGACTGAGAAATAGTCGATCAGTCAGCAAGTTCACACTTAAAAAAGCTCCTGTGGCTAAAAACCCGAAAATGGCCAGAACTTGCAAAGGAGCAGGTAGGACAGCTCTTGGAAATCGACTTAGAAGCCAGTCATCACCATCATCTCTAAATATACACTCTCTTCTAATTCTTCCATTTGCGATGTCTTCTAATAATGCTAAACCAGCTATGGTAGTTGGAATAGTGTGACCATTCTGTGCACCATTATATTGTTACAGAATGGTTGCAATCAAGTGAATTAAATTTGTAAATGACAAGCAATTCATTTCAGTTTATTTGGTAAAACCTGCATCATAGATGTGAATCTAAAAAAGAAAAGCAGACCACAGAAACAGTAGCACTGCTTTGACGCTGGGTGCCACCAGTTTGCAAAACTGAGCAGAAAAGTGAGTATGCAAGTTTGGGGGCTACTGTGAAAATGAGTGTGGCTTTACGACAAGTTTAGTTTTTATACATCTCAAAATATGCGATGAAACTGATGCACACATCTTTGTGCGTACACACCATTTATACATGAAGCCCCTGGAGTTGGCTAAACATTACTGGAATTCTGATTGGAGCTATGATCAGACAAAATGAAAGTTTAGCTTTATAGCAATAAATGCCCAATGTCTGATTAGCATAAAAAAAGAAGGTTGGGTTACACCAAAAAGAACCTGATCCCCACTGTCAAGTATAATGGATGTTCTGTGATGGTGTGGGGCGGTTTTCACCTAGAAAAGCCCTGGGAACCTTGTTAGGGAACATGGTATAATAAATTTAAATCTGGCTGCCTCTGCCAAGAAACTAAAACTAGGTTGTCATGGGATCTTCCAGGCAATGATATAAAACATATTCAAATCAACACACAATGAGTCAAGGAACACAAAATGAAACTTCTGCCACTGCTCACTGCTATCTCAGCCCCCAGGCCTAAACCCCATTAAAAATTTGTGGGGTGAGCCAAAGAGGAGTGTGAACAAGAGAGAATCTAGGACCATGTATGATCTGGAGAGATTCTGTAAAAAGGAATGGTCTCAGGTTCTGCTCTATTTTCCCCAACCTTACAAGATTTTATAGGAGAACACTGTTTAATAGTGGTTTAATTAGCAAAGAGAAGTTGTAAAAAGTATAAAATGTGGAGGTGCCAATAATTGTGGCACAAGTGCTTTTACTAAAAATAAGTATTTCTTGAAGAGGAATGATTTTTTTCTCAGAATAAATTTACTTCCGTTAAATGTTGAATTTCATTCATTTTGTCAGTTTGAGATTACAGTAATTACCATAAAGTTGATTTCTTTATAACCCTCCTTACTCATCTTCACTGGGGTGCCAATAATTGTGGAGGACACTATAGATGCCTATGAGTCTGGAAGCTGATTTAAAAAGATCAATCATTTCACTGTTCAGAATATCATCTACAAGTGGAAAAGATTTCAAACAAGTGACAACTTGTCGAAACCAGACCGTCCCAGCAAGATCTGTCCTAAAACAAAACTCAAGATGCTGAAAGAAGTCTTTAAGAACCCCAGAATTTAACTGTGAGGCCTACGATAGCTCCTGGCACTACTGGAGTCAAATTACACAAGTCCATCATTGGTAAATGGCTGCAAAAATTAGATCTACATGATAACGTTTGGCAAGAGAAAACCTTTATTGTTGAGAAAGAACCCCACAGCAAGACTAAAGATTGTAATTGAACAACTAGGCAAGGACCAGGACTTCTGGAACAGTGCACTCTAGACAGGTGAGGCAAAGACAGTTATTTGGCCACAGTACCAGAAGACATGTTTGGCAAGAACCAAAGACATAATTTGATCAGAAGAATCTGACAATAACTTTAAAGCAAGGTAGTGGAAATGTTACAGTTTAGGGCTGCTTTTCTATAAAAGGGCCTGGGCAGCTCACCATTACAGAATCTACTTCGGAAGTTTTTATTGTACCAGATGGTGGTTGAGGATAATCGGAGACCATCTGTCAACAGCTCAATTGAAAGTGGACCTTGCAATATGACATTGACTCTGCACAGAACAGTAAATTCACCAAGGAATGACTGAAAAGAAAAAAAATGCAGATTTATGGTTCGGCCAAGTCAAAGCCTGAATGGAGGAGTATGAAAAAATGTTCTGATGTCAGAGACTACTAAACAACAAGGGGAAACAAAGGAGGCAATACCTGCTGTTAGAGCCAAGGGTGCACCCACTTTTTCCACAAACGAAAATGGTGTCTCTGTTAAATTTTTTGTTGAATACATTTTTGCTGTTCCACCCCCCTTTTATATGTACATATATGGACATATTTTATATCCCTACATATGTTTAAAAAGAAAAAAAAAAAAAAATCAAGGGGTGTTCTTACTTTTTCACATGATTACATTTGATGTTTTAAGATTCACTTCAGTACAGAATCTACAGAAGGCGATTATGTTATTCTCAAAGATTAAATTTGGACTATTGCGCACTGGAAGGTGGTAACTGACCGGTTATGTGATAGAAAACTTAATTTTTCTTTTTTCATTTATTTAGGGGAAAAAAACAGCATGTGTTTCACTTTGCAGTTTATATTACAATGAGTAAATATTACTTAAAAAACAGTTTAATATGCCTTGTTCCAAGCTAGTTAAGGCAAAAAGTACCTATTTTGGCAGTGTGTATTGACCTTCTATAAGCACTGTATATTGTTTGCTTATGCTTACAAACAATATTTTTAAACATCCCAGCCATGCAGAAATACTGAATTTAGTGCAGTAACCAGTGAAAATGAGCAGTGATAATCTGACTTGTCTTATCATGGTAATCAACAATACTAAAATTCAAAGTATCAATATACATATTGAAAGGAATTATAATATCCCTTCATCTACTAATAATAAAGCAAGAGTGTTGACTGCCAGGTGAGATATTGTCATGCAAAAAGCCAGGCGAAGCATTTTTGCTGCAATTGAGTAAACTTAAAGCACACAAAGAAAAGCAAAACCAAATGAAGGCACACAGAAATCTACACCAGGAAGCCGACAGAAGGTTGGCACCTGCCTCTCTATGAAGGGGCACAGGATATGAAGAATGGGAAGGGACTACAAGTCCACAGAATGCAGATGACTACAGGACTCTGATAACTTAGACACCACTCTGGTCAGAGCCCTGTTTTCAGCCATTAACCTCTCATTTAATTGCCTCAGAGTCTGAATCTGCTTTACTTGATGAAGGTTCTGCAGAAAATCAGAACACAAGAAGTGGGAAGAAAAGAAAAAGGATGAATGTGGGACAGAGGGGAGAGAGAAGATTACATTAGAAGATCTGAAGGAAGTATTGACAGGATGGTACAAATTAAAGAATTACACTGATGTGTCAAATGACAGAACTGAGAAAACCCTAAAAAGAGCCAAGTTATTATTACTGTATTTTTTTGCACAATTCAGCATCAGTTTAGGGAAACAATCCTTAACGATTTCACATTTAAAGTAGTTTTAATTAAACACTGTGGAAAAGCAATATAAATTACCAAGTATAAAAGACCTCCAGTGTTACAACAAATCATATGGGCGAAAGCCTAGTTATTTATGTTAAAGATTACTGGAAATATAAAGTCACAAAACTTTTACCAAGAAATACAGGGTTAAAAAGTTAAGCAAGTTATTGCTACAATATAATATTTATAAAAGTAGTAGAAACTGAACTGCTTTTTAATCAAGTCAACAATTCAGATAATTATTATGTTGTAAAAATTGATGCCTCTTATGTGCAATTTTATGCTCCACATTCATGATGGTATAACAGTTACTGCTGCCGCCATCAGGCAGATCCAAACAATGTCATTTGATTCTTTGCCAAGTCACTGTCTGGATATCACATGCACCTACTTTGTCCCTGTGCCTGTACAATATGGAAAATAAGCATTTCAGCCACATTCTAAAGGATTTTGTTCTTTTTTAGAATTCCATACAACACTAAACTTGACCAGTATGGGTGAGTATGGCAGTATGTGGATGCCCAGTAAAGTAATGCCATCACATTCAGAATCTGTGACTTGAGCCCAATTCTACCTTGTATATGGATTTAGCTTCCCTATATTCTTTAATGTATTGTTTTTCTACTTTTATGATATTTAGTGTTAACTTTATTTTTTATTTTGACTTTTTAAATATCTATTTAGGGTTTTCAGCAATTAATAGTTTTCATCCCATCTTAGTATTGACCAAAAATGTCCACATGGACACAGTTTTGCAAATAAACAGTTTTGTGATTAAATTGTATAATTTTCATGCTGTGCACCAAGCAACTTAATACATTCAATTTTACTGTATGCAAGAGAACTTAACTTTCTCATTATAATATGACAGTTGAAGGCTTTCAATATAAGAAAAAAATGCAAGAATCAAATGACATAAGATCATACTAGTTATTTGTTACATACATATATTCTTATTGTATATTTATTTTTCATATTTTCTGATGCTGACTGCATGTCATCTGCCCATTTCTAAACTTGGGAAGTGTGCTCTTTTATTGGAATTCTTACTTTTGTGAGTACTTAAACTATGTGAATGACAGTAATAGAATAAATAGAGATTAAAGTTTTTTCATGAAATAGTGTATTTCGACAAGCATATTATTTACATCAAATGTTGATCATTCCCTTAATAAGCAACATGAGAAACCTGAGGAGCTTCCTGTGAGCCTAAACTGGGTGGAAGTAACAACATACGTAGAAATACACGTTGGCAACTGAGAGTGTTCAATGACCACTTCTAAAATTGAGCTCAAACTACGTCTGCAGATACACACACTCAATCCTTATACACATGGGGAGATCATGCAAAAAACATACAAACACTGCCAAGGTTATCAATCAAACCTTAACTCATGGTTCTCTGCAATACACAGAACACATTTTTTATGTAGCACATTTCCCATGCTCAAAGTGCTTTACAAAAATATTTAAAGGAACATAACAGAATAAAAGCAAAGATGACTAACACAGGATACAAACTAATATAAAACATTAAACACCAAATAATAGATAAATACATGAAAGTCAATGTTCTGAATTAGATTAAGAAAGTAACAGAAAAAAGAAAGCCATGATCAAATTAAAGAATTGTTGCCAATTACATATAGGAATGAACAGTAAATGTGGAGGTACATAATTGTAGAATCACGATGAAAAGGAACAATGAATTGGGTAGGCACAGATTTTGTTATACAGTTTACAGCCAATGCTGGAAGAACATTCGTCATTTAATGGCTATTTGCTTGATGTTCAATTCAGATCTAACAATTGCAGCAAGATGGCCACTCTGACCTGTGCACTGCTGTGATGTAAATACACCAGATGGTGTCGCCTCATTTAGAGATGCAAACTCCATTTTTTTTTTTTTTTTTTTGATAGTTGTTTCTGCGTGACACATCAAGACTGCAGTCTGCAATGAATCAAATAGTTCTGTGGTTTACAAATCATGAGGCATATGAGTACAGTTAGATGAAGAGAAGTTGTTGCACACAGATCTAGTTTCTCAATGTGAAGCATATTTGATACATTACTCTTGTGATCATAAACCCTGAGCCATGACCCCCTATTAAAAAATTTGCAGTACTGTGGGATTCTAAGTATATTAAGACAATTCCACTTTGACCATTTACTATTGATGGGGTGTTTAAACATACAGAAGTTCATCACGATAGAAACTTTTTCTGCAACACTGCATCACCCATGTTAAAACATCAGTACTAGTAATCTGATTAAAAATAAATGTGTATGAGTAATGTCAACTTGGTTGATAACATTGATTACATTCTGTATGTCTGTTTAATTTGTTACTTCAATGGTGCCATCAGCCAACAAGCAAGCAATATCAGTACAAAATAAGGCCCCCTCTGTGACATTAGCAAATATCTGTAGCTAGCTGTTGAGCTCAGATCCACACACTAAAATTTTCACGGATCCTTTTATTCTATCAGTTTACACTGATTTGACTGCTAGACATTACTTTAAAATAAATTACTATTATTTTAGGATATCAATAACAGAATACAGGTGCAACTCAATAAATTAGAATATTATCAAAAAGTTAAATTTCAGTAATTCAGTTCAAAAAGTGAAACTCATATTATACAGATTCATTACACACAAGAGTGATATATTTCAAGCATTTATTTCTTTTCATTTTGCCGATTATGGCTTATAGCTAATGAAAATTCAAAATTCAGTATCTCAGAAAATTAGAATATCACATAAGACTAATAAAAAAAAAAATCTTTAATACAGAAATGTTGGCCTACTGAAAAGTATGTCCATGTACGCACTCAATACTTTTTCCATGTTTTAGTACTAACGACAAAATGTAGACATGAAGTGTATAATGTGTGAAGACTGAAGTCCAAATATCAAATAAGCACTTTCACAAAAGATACAAGTACAAAGAACACATGCGCTCTCACCCCCCCTCCCCCAGACTATAAAGTAAGAAAAAGAAATCAGGTTAGTCTTGCTTGTTATCCCGACTTCTTGGGTAGTATACTGTCGCAATTAGAGCTGCTGACTCCTATTCAGAAGGTCCTGTGCTCAAGTCTTAACATGTCCCAAAATAAACGTTTTGAGTAGTGAGCTGATCTTATTGCTACTATTATACAATAAAAACATACATTTGAGTCCATAACCGCCGCTGTAAATGTATGGTACTTGTAAAGGTTGGCGTTTTTTTAATTCAGTTTTATGCTCTCAGTCGCGTTCACGCTCGCCCCGATCTGACACTACTGTTTTCAATTAAAGACGAGCTATAACAGAGGTGAACTCAGATCAGAGAAAGAGAACAGAAGCCCTCCCCACAAGAAACGTCCACTCACATATAAGAACAAGGCAACTGCACCAGGCATAAAGGCGAAAGATGTCACCGTATGGATACAGGACAAGGTCCAGCGTCATCCTGCCAATCACCTGTCCTTCAAAGAAACAGCATGGCTTACAGAGCTCGCTAACGTATCGTGCAAACTCCTGTTTGTGATTATGTTTTGTGATGGTCTTTACATAAGAAGCATTTATATGTTACTTATATAAAAGCCAGATCGAATGTTACTTATCTCGATTTATTTACTTGACTTCCTACAGTGTAAAGTCACTAGTAGACTGCAGAGCTTCCTCAGTTTGATCGACAAGGGCAGGCTCAAAATAAAATAAATAAATCAAGTAACATTCGATCTGGTGTTTATATAAGTAATATATAAATGCTTCTTATGTAAAGACCATCACAAAACATAATTACAAACAGGAGTTTGCATGATACGTTGGCGAGCTCTGTAAGCCGTCCTTGTCTCTTTGAAGTACAGGTGATTTGCTAGATGACACTGGACCTCGTCCTGTATCCAAATGGTGACATCTTTTGCCTTTACGCCTGGTGCAGCTGCGTTGTTCTTATATGTGAGTGGATGTTTCTTGTGAGGAGGGCTTCTGGTCTCTTTCTCCTCTGTTATAGCTCGTCTTTATTTGAAAACAGCAGTGTCAGATCGGGGCGAGCGTGAATGCGACTGAGAGCATAAAACTGAATTAAAAAATGCTAACTTTTACAAGTACCATACATTTACAGCGGCAGTTACAGACTCAAATCAAATGTATGTTTTTATTGTATAATAGTAACAATAGCAGCAGCTCACTACTCAAAACATTTATTTTGGGACACTTTAAGACTCAAACCCAGGACCTTCCGAATAGGATTCAGCAACTCTAACCTCTGTACTACCCAAGAAATCGGGACAACAAGCAACACTAACCTGATTTCTTTTTCTTCGGTTATAGTCGTGGTTGGTAGTGCATTTGTTCTGTTATACTTGTATCTTTTGTGAACGTGCTTATTTGATCATTGGACTTCAGTCTTCACACATTATACACTTCACGTCTACATTTTGACATTAGTACTAAAACACTGAAAAAGTTTGTCTTTTAGGTATTTGTTCAACATTTCCTGTCATCCTACACTTACACAGATCTTTGTAGACATGGAACACATGTGAAATGCATGTGTTCCGAATAACAATATTTTTTTTAGCCTAGGTACCTGACTCACTGATAAACAAGGCTTCATTTGGGAGATGTTTCTGCAGTTTCTCCAGCGGTGGCGGGGATGGTATACCAGGCTGCTTGCTGCTTGGGAATATCGACACATTTACAAGACAAAAGGATGCTGAATGGAGACGTGCGAGTGGATTTAAGGTGGGCCAGATTTACGAGTTTTCTTGTAAGCTTTAGTAATTCTAGTGTTAAGCTTGAGAAATCTTCCATGGCTCTAATTTTCAAGCAACTTAGTTGATTGTTTGTTTATTCCCCCAGTTGAATTCTTGCTTTAGAAGCACTGAAGTATCACAATACAGTGGTACCTTGAGATACGAGTGCCCCAACATACGAGTTTTTTGAGATACAAGCCGTCACTAGGTCGATTTTTTTGCCTTGAATTAAGAGGCAAAATTCAAAATACGAGCCAACAAAGAGCTTGTCAACAACATTTATTTATATAGCACATTTTCATACAAATAATATAGCTCAAAGTGCTTTGTTGTCGCCAAACATTCTGAGGAACTAACGACGGAGGAGTTGACGGAACTACAGACGCAGCAACATATGGTGGTTCTGCAGGAGATCGGTATTGCGGAGGAGGTTATCTCTTAAAGTGAGATATAGGAAGTGTTTGCAATGTGGGAAAAAGTTTCGAACTTTAAAGGAAAGAAACACCCTGAAAAAGTTACAACTTGTAGTGCAGTGGCGCTATTTAATGACACTTGCCTAACACTTGACTTTATTGAATAGAAACACCCTGAAAAAGTTGCAACTAGTTGTGCACTATTTAATGACACTTGCCTAACACTTGACTTTATTAAAAAGAAATCCTGAAAAAGTTACAACACTTCGTGCAGCGGCACTGTTTAATGACACTTGCCTAACACTTGACTTTATTGAAAAGAAACCCTGAAAAAGTTGCAACTGATTGTGCAGCGGTGCTATTTAATGACACTTGCCTAACTCATTTCAGAAACATTCTAAAGGGAAGGACTAAACAAAGTTCCTTGGGCAGGTTTCTATTGAAACGCCCTGAGAATGAAAGTAATGAAAGTGACGAAGGTGTGGCAAAAAAGAAAAAAAAAAAAAAAAAAAAAAAACTAGTGAAGAAGAAAATTAAGTTAAGCAAAAGTGAAGTGAAAGAAAAAAACATTACAATACGCTAATCGGCTCCGCCAACATCTGTTTATTTCTTTAGATTCTCTTTTATGTATTATGTTTTGTTTGTATACAACATTTGATCATTATAAATACATTTTTCTTATGTTGAAAACATTTAACAAAAAATTGGGGCTTTTTTGGGGGCTGGCACGAATTAATCTCATTTTAATTAATTTCAATGAAGAAAATAGATTTCAGATACGAGCATTTTGACTTACGAGCTCAGTCACGGAACGAATTAAACTCGTACAGTTGTGCTTGAAAGTTTGTGAATCTTTTTTTATATTTCTGCATAAATATGACCTAAAACATCATCAGATTTTTACTCAAGTCCTAAAAGTAGATAAAGAGAAACCAGTTAAACAAATGAGACAAAAATATTATACTTGGTCATTTAGTTATTAAGGAAAATGATTGAATATTACATATTTGGGAGTGGCAAAGGTATGTGAACCTTTGCTTTCAGTATCTGGTGTGACCTCCCCTTTGTAGCAATAACTGCAACTAAACATTTCTGGTAACTTTTGATCATTTCTGAACACCAGCTTGGAGGAATTTTAGCCCATTTCTCCATACAGAACAGCTTCAACTCTGGGATGTTGGTGGGTTTCCTCACATTAACTGCTCGCTTCAGGTCCTTCCACAACATTTCGATTGGATTAAGGTCAGGACTTTGACTTGGTCATTCCAAAACATTAACTTTATTCTTCTTTAACCATTTTTTGGTAGACAACTTGTGTGCTTAGGGTAGTTGTCCTGCTGCATGACCCACCTTCTCTTGAGATTCAGTTCATGGACAGATGTCCTGACATTTTCCTTTAGAATTCTCTGATATAATTCAGAATTCATTGTTCCATCAATGAAGGCAAGCCATCCTGGCCCAGATGCAGCAAAACAGGCCCAAACCACTTTGTGACCTCGCCGACTATGATCTTTGTTGGTCGACCACTCCTGGGGAGGGTAACAATGGTCTTCAATTTCCTCCATTTGTACATAATCTGTCTGGACTGTGGATTGGTGGAGTCCAAACTCTTTAGAGATGGTTTTGTAACCTTTTCCAACCTGATGAGCATCAACAACTCTTTTTCTGATGTCCTCAGAAATCTACTTTGTTTGTGCCATGATAAACTTCCACAAACATGTTTTGTGAAGAGAAGACTTTGATAGATCCCTGTTCTTTAAATAACACAGGGTGCCCACTCACACCTGATTGTCATCCCATTGATTGAAAACACCTGACTCTAATTTCACCTTCAAACTAACTGCTAATCCTAGAGGTTCACATACTTTTGCAACTCACAAATATGTAATATTCGATCATTTCCCTCAATAAATAAATGACCAAGTATAATATTTTTGTCTCATTTAACTGGTTTCTCTTTATCTACTTTTAGGACTTGAGTGAAAATCTGATGATGTTTTAGGTTATATTTATTCAGAAATATAGAAAATTCTAAAGGGTTCACAAACTTGCAAGCACAACTGTATCTCAAGGTACCATTGTATATGAACAACTGATACCCCATAGTAAAGCTTGAAGTCAGAAGTTGAGTGGAAAATTTATAAAAGGCCTGTTATGATTTGTAGTAGATATTACAGTATTGAGTGTGCAAAACCCCACTATTTTTTGAAAAAAAGTTTGTTTTGGCACCTCCTTAACTCAGGTAGGGCTACTCTATTTTTTGCAAACATTACTTTATATTATTTTGAATTGTGTAAGGCTCATGAGAATACTATGTGAATACACAAAATAATGTTTATTTAAGGTAGTGTCACTGTAGACATACACAAAAAAAGTTGGTGAAAAATTATTCTCTTTTTGCATCCCTGCAAATATAATTGAGGAAGAAAATAGCCACCAAAGATCAGATTTCAGAATTGTTACTCTGAAATCCAATGGACATTTCCATTACCCCATCTGACTGACATCGGCTTAAATACATTTTAATAGTATTTGGCATCAAGAGAAATGCTATATTAAGCTGGTCAACTAATTTGTAGCAGGAGTGGAGAAAAGGAACTTTAATGTAAAGATTTGCTGTTGGCTAAATCTTACAAAGTCCAGAGTTGAATGTTTGTGTCTGTTCAGATTCAGCAGGTGTTTATAGAATTTCCTTATATTTTGTAAAAAAAAAAAAAATACCCAATATATTAAACCAGAATAACTCTCAAAGTCTGTAACAACAATTACTTGAATGTTTCATTTCATACAGGTGTAGGTAAACAAACTGCCTTTGTACAAAGTCCTTTACTATACTGGAAAAAGCAGCATTACACAGCTGTATAATTTTCAACTGAATTAACCCACAGAGGCAAAAGAAGAGAATGTTACCTGCAAGAGTATCTACCAGTCATTGTGCAAAAAATCAAAACTATGGTTCTGTTCTATGTGTTCTTTTAGAATCTCCAAGGATGTGTTTTTGTGAAAATATAACTCAATTATAGGTAAGGCTGCTTTGTAATAAAGTGTCTATAATGCAAAATGGAAGGAGGATAGGGAATTTCACTAGCTTCATTTTTCAGGTAACAAAATAACAAACCTTTCTTAATTAGATTTAGGTCAGATCTGTTCAAACGATGCAAAGCCATTAATAATGATGACTCTGAACTTCATTACTTTGTGTACAGTATATTAGGGGTGAAAAAGTATGTTTTTCTACAGGTGCAACTGACAACGTATCCTTGACTCAGGCCACTGTATATATGCATTTAGTGAGTTCTGAACCAATGGAGTATTCCAGTGTGTGTAGTAGCCTAAGGATACTATATAGGTACATAAAGTAAAAAATTTAATGACTGAGAAATGCTTAAGTCCCTTCCTATGTCATGACACACTAATAAAGAGTGCCATTTGATTTATTGTACAATATTAAACCAGGAGAATACACAATTTAGTATAAACATTTCAAACAGGAGTGGCTAGACTTTCCCCGAGTCTTTCTTTTGACTGTAACAACTGATGACATTCAGCCATATCAGAAGTAGGCCAATGACATGACTGGAATGCAAATGTGGTGTATGTGAGCTTAATTCCCACACACCCCTATTTCCACTAAAATGAGACAGAGATGCATGCATTTCCTAAAAGAAAGCTTCTTTAGTCACTTTACAATAAAAAGAAACTGAAAACCTATTGTGATGCCAAGATACCCAAAGAAATGAATTGTTGAGTAGGTAACAAAAAGTAGTGATCATTCTAATGTAAAGAGAAAAAAAAAAGAAAAAAAAAAGGTTTTTCATTAATATGAGCCTTACTGAGAAATAACTTATGGGGCATATCAAAACATAGTTGAATGTGAAAAGAACCACAAATAAAAGTAAATTTAATAAATAGAGATAGTTCTGTTTTATGCCAGGTTTAAAAAAAAAAAAAACAAAACTAAAACATTAAAAGAAAAGTATGGGTCGAACAGGAAAAAAAAGCAGGTTTATACATTTTTATATCTTGAAATTGCATCTGAAAAGCAATAAAAAGTCAAAAGGAAAGCACTGCAAAAGTGTAAATAAGACTCTGCAAAAATGACATGAACAATGGCCAGGAGAGTAGATGAAGATAATTTTGCTGGAATTCTTTGAGGAAGCAGTAAAAATATATGATCAAAGAAGTGCATAGAGCATTATTTATCTTTATTTTTGGCTTAAACACAAGAAATAAATGTCTATGGTTAAAATAACTTTTTCAGGATTAGGTGATGTCAAAAGTGGTACCCTTCAGGATCTGGACCAGGGATGGTTGTTTCTAATATACAGTATAGACATTACATGGTTTAAAATAAAAATTACAAATTGGTATAAGACTGCAAATGTAAGAGATCCAGTTTAATAGAAGATATACTAGTAGTAGTTAAATTATTACAGATGAACTGGGCTAGAATTCAGAGTTTAGCAGATGAAATTTACATTTTTGTGTGGAGTACAAAATTCTAAGGTGTTTCTTGTGTTTTTCTGAAAGTTTGAGAATATTAGGTTATTGTAATTCTGCTGTTTCAGTACTTTACCACCACTTTCTGAATGATGCACTGTTTTTTTTCTTGTGTTGCAAATATGACACGTTTAAAGTTTTACATTACTTCATGGATTCAGTTCTACACAAAAAAAGCATGTTCTGCATTAGTAATCCTCCTATATCCCCCAATACACATGCATGTTAGGTCTACTAGCAATTCAAAAACCCTGTGTCAGTTTGTCCTGTGATGAAAGTCTGTTTAAGATTATATGTTTGCATGTATGTATGTATTAAACTAAGTATGTGCCCTGCAAAGTTCTAAAGTCAATTATTACTTTATGGTATCTGGGAAGGATCTTGCTCATTACAACATTGTACTGGACTTAACTGGCTTCTGAAAATGCATGGGTGAATGGAAAAAAAAAAAGTTGAAATCATAAGGTGCAATTGTTAACTATACTGACATTACCAAAAGTAGGGGCAACTGTGGACAATGTGCTAATTCATCATAGAGTAGTCTCTGTGTTCTTCTAAAACCTGCTTTCCTGTGCTCATTTCAGCACAACAAAAATGCACCTTTAGAATGATAGAGTTAAATTAATATGTTCCCCAAAGAGGGGGAAACATTTTATTTATATAGTACCTTTCCCATGCTGAAGGCATTTAAATAGGGAAACAAGGCATATTTGGAAGACAAGGAAATGTAAAATATGGACAGTGGTAGCAAACTCTTTTGTGGATGTTTGGTTTTATTCAACTTAGTGTGCATTCATGAGAATACGCAAGTTATTTAATTATAACTCACCCTTACTGTAATGTTTGAAAGAGGTTAGCATTGCCTTTCACTGTGCACGTGGCAATGATGACCCTTTAAGCCCTATCTGTAGGGCAATTGTTCAGGACAATTAATAGCATGTGTCAAACCATATACTGCAAGAAGCTCCCATTCAAAATTTAAATGTCTTATTCTAATTGCTGTATTGCTGTTTAGTAACTATAAGTAACAAAAAGAAAATGTCACGCCTGTGAAGCATTTGTACTGACAGTAAAAAGCGAAAACAAACCAGGTAGCACACACTTACTTCTGATATAATTTGTAGGAATACAAAGATCAGAGCAGCTAAACTTTCTCAAGTTTGGTTAATCAAATTAAGTGTAATGGGACATCAGAGTCTATCCTGGAAGTACTGGGCACTGGGGAGTAATGTAGCCAGCAGTGGGCTCCAATTCATGGCAGAGCCCACTCACACATGCATCAACAAAACATATGTCAGTTAGCGTCACGTGCATTCTTTTGGCATATGTAAGAACCACCAGAGTACTTGGAATGAAACTCATAAAAACACAGAACACAACAAAAAGTCCATACAGACAGAGTGACCCAGGACTGGAACCTCAATACACTAGTGCCATAAAGCAGCCAGCAGTGATAACCACTGCACGATCATGCCTTCCATACTAGAATTCAGCATTATCTGAAATGACAGTAATAGGACTTAAACTGTAACAAGATCATCAGTATTTTTAAAGATCTTTGTTTGCAAGTACACTGCCAAAAACAAAATTAATTTGTGCAAATAATTTCTATAAACAATGATAGTAAATGGTTGGTTATGTTTTGCTTGGTTAAATAAATATCTGATACTGAAACTTTCCTGCTGAATACTAATATTAAATGTTTTATATGTAGTCTGCAGAACTTGCAGAGAAAGAGGCCATAAAATCAATACTGAAAAATTAAGTGGCAGCTATTGTGAACTATGTAATTTCAACACCAATTGGAAAGTTCCTAAGTTGAACAAATGGTCTATGAGACATCCTTTACATAATAATCATTAAGTATGCAATTTTCTAGTTATTAAATCCCCATTTACTTCAATTAATAAAACTGTAAAATGGATATTTTAGCTTGTAGAATGAAAACATATCAGATATTTATCATGCATTAATTTTGAAAAAAACATATAGAATATATATGATCATTACATAACCTCTTCTAGTAGTGTTTAGAGCGCCTTTAAATTCATTTAGTCTATCTGGTGATAAAGTGACCCATTTTTCCTACACTACATTGCCAGTGTGTTAACAAATTCTGTTTTATTTGGAGAATCCAAAAGCATCCTCTGTTACTCAATGGAAAATATATATATTTTTTTTTTATCTAAAACCAGATCTTTAGAATTTCGCAAGATTTCATTATTATTATTTTAAAATAAGTATGCTGAGCTCCTGCTTTTATCTCAGCTAAACTCCTGTCGTTGGAATTAACAAAAGGTTGTGTAACAGTGAGCTTCCTTTTACTAATTAGCTCTCGGATAGGGGACTTTGGTGTGGTCTATGACTACAAATCGTAATTGTTTCCGTGATATAGGGAATCTATTTGATTTCGGATTGAAAATATATTTTTTTTTAAATCTTTTAATTTTGTTTTACTGAAACTTAATTGTCATGTTATAAAACAAACTCTAAAAACTCTACAGATGCATGCAAAATGTGGTATATTTAGTTAAATGCTTTCTAGTATTAATTATACTGTAATTCAAGACCTGCCTTGAGGTTTAAATAACCGGTCTTAAACTGAGAAAGTACCCTCAGGGCACCATGAGCTCTTTGAAGGGGCACCACAAGGAGGAGAGATAAAATAATTCAAATACAGTAAAAAAAAAAAACTAAAAAAAAAAAAAAATTATACATACATACACACACACGCCTAAATACATCAAAATGTAGCTTAGCTATCTGTCTTGAAGATTTATTCTAAGAAACTTTTTCTCTACTTTCATGGTAAAAATTGTTAGACTGCATACAAAAATTAGAGCATGTTCTCTCATGGATCACTTGGTACCAATGGTTCGCCTACAGCTCCTAATCTTATCAGTCTTGGGTACCTCATGCATTGATTGCAAGCTTCTTGTGACTGTTGCACATGCTCTTGTGCGGAGTAAGTCAATATTATATTTAAGATAACTGAATTTTGAAATTGTTGAGCAAGATCACATTTATATTTGGTGAACATTGCCAATTAGTTTTACCCTTCCCATGATTTTCCATGGTAGATTTTAGGATGAAGTGGTTAAAGACAGCTAAGACATCACATTCTTATAAACACCCTTCTATAACTTCACTTGCAAAAAAGTGTTCTTTTCAGCATATGTTTCCATAAAGGTTAAAGTTGTCTAGTTGTGGACGCTGATATGAGAGACCAGCACAGCTCAATTCAGTCCAACATCAAGGTCCACATCAGGAGCTATAAGCAGTTTCACACTTAGCATTAATTATGACTTTTTGTGGTGAGTGCATCTTTCTGCATTTTCTTATTCTTCTTTTGGCTGTGAAGTTTCTGATTTCCTTCTTTTAGCTGTGAAGCTATATCATGTTCCAAATATAAAATTACTAGCAAAATACCCGCGCTTCGCAGCGGAGAAGTAGTGTGTTAATGAAGTAATGAAAAAGAAAAGGAAACATTTTGAAAATAACGTAACATGATTGTCAATGTAATTATTTTGTTACTGTTGTGAGTGATGAGTGTTGCTGTCATATATATATATATATATATATATATATATATATATATTTACACACACACATATAAACATATATATATCTATACATATACACATATATACACACACACATATATATATACATACATATATATATATCTACATATGTACACATACATATACATACACACATACATACATACACACACATATATACACACAAATACATATACATATACATACATGTGGAAGTAAGTAATTTTACATTTTATTTGATCTGTTTAATTATGTTTTAAGTGCACATCTTGTTAATATAACCTTCCTACTAAACATACACTGTGTGCACAATTACTAGGCAAGTGAGTATTTTGACTATATAATTATTTTTATTTATATATTCTAACTCCAAGCTGTACAAACTTGAATGCTTATTGGATTTAAGCATATCAGGTGATGTGTATTTGTGTAATGAGGGAGGGTGTGGCCTAAGGAGATCAATTGCTAAGATATTGGGGCGAGATCACAGAACTATCAAATGTTTTGTTGTAAACAGTCAACAGGGTCATAAGAAACATGTTGGGGGGAAAAGAAAAAAAAAAAAAAAAAAACAACAACAAAGGCGCAAATTAACTGCCAAATATTTAAGAAGCTACCAGGAACCCATTACTCTCCAGTGCTGTCATATTCCAGAGCTGCAACCTACCTGGAGTGCCCAGAAGTACAAGATGTTCAGTGCTCAAAGACATGGCCAAGGTAAGGAAGGCTGAAACCTGACCACCACTGAACAAGACACACAAGTTAAAACATCAAGACTGGGCCAAGAAATATCTGAAGACAGATTGTTAAAGGTTTTATAGATTGATGCGATGAGATTGACTCTTGACAGACGGGCCTGTGGCTGGATCAGTAACGGGAACACAGAGCACCACTTCAACTCAGATACCAGCAAGGTGGCGGTGGGGTGCTGGTATGGACTAGTATTATTAAAGATTAGCTAGTTGGACCTTTTCAGGTTGAAGATTGACTCAAAATCAACATCTAAACATACAGGCAGTTTTTAGAAGACTAAGACACTTTCGTCAAGCAGTGGTACAGGAAAAAGTCTGAACAAACATTCTGAAGCCAGTGTTCACTGTAGAGCAGAGAAATGCTGTAATACCTTGCATTATATTTAAAATTTGGAATAAGCGTGCCATCTGAAAAAGTACATGTCACCAACATCCATCTGCTATACTTATGTATCCAGTTTTACTTGGACATTTTGTATTGTAAGCAGTTTCACATTATACTGATGATTAGTGCAGATCTGATTTGACCTCTAAAAGTCACCCTCAAGTCAAAGGCCCTGAATTTACTTTGTTTTTGATTTTTAGTTTTACATTATCTACTTGATGATAAAAATCTTTTAATTAACTTGTGCAATTTCTACTTTGAATACAGGTACTGTACATTTCACTCAAAGACCAAGTATTTTTATGACTAAGAATTTCAGTCACCTCAGAGTAAACAATTTTGGCAACAATATTACTTTAGAAAGTTGCTTCCACCCTGTTTAGTCCATGCCGACGACACACGCTACTCTGTCCAATCTGCAATCCAGAAACAAGCTTCCCACCATCATTTATGTTCAATTACATGAAGCTACTTCAATGTAATTTATTCCTTTAATGATACATCATAAACAGAAATAAATTGTTACATCAAGCACCATAAAACATATTTGAATGAAAATATGCTTACTGAAATATCCTTTATAAAAATATTACTGTTAAATAATAAAGAAACACCACCAAGTATTGTGTAGGAAAAAAACAAGTATTATATAGGAAAAAGATATATACACACACAGTACTGTATATAAAAAAAAAATACTACTAATAGTAATTTGATCGCTTACCTTAAGTTCTTCCTCCATCTCTGATATCCTCCTTTCCAAGGCTCTCCTTTCCTAAATATCAAAGGACAAAAGAAACCAAAATAAAAATAAAATAAAAACTGCTAGTCAATTTTATATATACCTGTACACAATTAAGTAGTGCATACCCAAAGTGAAAAAAAGTGAAATGAAACACAGCATGAAATACAAGCAAACACTATGTGAAGCATTTCAAGCTAAAAGCACCTACATCTGTGTTATACTTTAAAACTACACAATATTTAATTTTACAAAAAGACCAAACATTAAACCCCTTCTTACTCATAATGTCCTGAATAGGCTGGAAGCAATTACAGTCTCATTTTATTTTGGTCATTCATATATAAATCGCCACCTTATGATTGTATTTAGATAGATAGATATTTACCTAATGCCAACTCTTTGGCCACCTTCTAGAAGGCTCAGTCATTTTTCACTATATTTACCCTGTCTTAGCTTATTAGTGTTTTTTTTTTTTTTTTTTTTTTTTTATAACCATAAATGTAGTATATTTTCAGTAGTCACTGCAAACTGCCATGACTAATATCATTTTGATGATTAGCCCTAAAAAGAACTTTGTGAAACTAAGCAGTTACCATTCCCTTTGACAATGTACTGTACATCCATGTGTTTGACACTGAACACAAATTTAATATTAGCAAACTTCTGTTTTCTGACACAATACATCAAAAGGAAACTTAAACTGATTATGTGTGAAAGAAAGTGGGATTTAATATTACAGCCTCATCTGAATTGTTTTGGTAAAAACGTCAAGTGTACCTCATTAGGCAGAAATAGCTGTGCGGTGGCTTTAGCCAATCATTCTCCTGCATCATTTTAGTCACATTGAATTTTAAGAGGAACACAATGTTAAACAATTCAACTAAAGACATATGTGATATCCTTTATGTCTTGGTGGTGGTTTTATAAAAAAAAAAAAAAAAATGTCCACAAAATATCACATTACAGCAGTTAATTCAAAGCTCTGCACAAATGGTATAGCATAAAATCAAAACTTTTAGGGGGTGGTGTACGTGTGATGAAAATAGCTCTCAACTAGACGGATTCATTTTAAGAAACCGTGTTGCTATAAAATAATGAACTGCAGCCCTTTAAAACATCCTGGACATTAATTAGTAATATTCTGTTTCCTCTTCTTTTTGAATCTCACATTTAGATGTCAAAATTACTTAATTTCCATCCCATTTTAGTTTGGGAACTGGATAAATCTGGTCTGACATGAAACATGAAAACACAGATGAAAATTCAGAAACACTATATTTTTTATTTTTGTTAATATTAACAAATTCACTGTACTTTTAGAAAGCAAAAATGTTATCACTTTCATATACACCCCTGCACATAATCAAGTGTGGCAGCAAATGTAACAAATAACATTCCAACTTAAAAAGACTAGCTTTTATAAAATACTGTGAATACAACATTTTGTTATCACTGGGTTCAGAATCAAAGAAAGGATGTGTACATTTTACAAACGGGCCATGCAGAAATGATAACATGCTTTCATTACCAATATTAATTTAATTTAGTAATGGTAAAATTGTTTGTACTGTCGAAATAAACTTAATTTTTAAATCTAATGAAACATATATACATCTTGATAAAACTTTAAATGAACAAACCAAACTGAGTGAAACAAGGCAGCTCCAGCTGTGTGAACTTTTTTAAAAAACTGCAGTAGTTAGTAAAATTGAGCAAGCAGTAGTAGTAGTTAAATAAAAAACACATTACTCCATACCACTAAGATGAGAGCGAGTCTTGCGTGTTACCTTTAGACATAAATTGATTTCTTTCAGGCATAAGAAGTTAGTCAGTGCTTATTGAATATTACTAATAGTTAAAATATATTTAATATCTGGAAATCCTGTGTTATGAATCAAAATGCACATATGCTGCTTTTATTTACAACATGAAAACTGGCTAATTCAAATACAGAGAATATAAACCAAAAACTGTAATAAGAAATTTTACTAATTTAAATACATCGTTTCAATTTATACTTAGTAAACATACATCAAAGGATTACACAAAAATTTAAAACATGACAACAGAAATGCAACACAGACACCAAACAATACTAAAACAAGCATAGAACATGAATAGCTGAGTCTTAAGAGCACTATAGAAACAATTTTATGGATAATTGTTTAATACTATACAGTTATTTATAAAAATGCCAAAACTTGTGGTCAGCGAGATGTATGAACAAATGTGTTAATGCTGGAACAACAACTATTACTGTTGCTAATTTACTTTGATTAATTACATCCTATGTTATATAAAGGGACTGCTGAAAACAGGCAGAGAAACAGGGCCAAAATTTAAAACAGTTATAGTTCAAAACTGCTGCTTTACAGTTTCATAGACCATATATGTAATTACCTTCTTTGGATAATAAAAGAAGCAAATAATGTGATTGTTTCCAGCAGTCGTAAATGATTTCAGATAACAAAAAACATTAAACAGCTATCTGTTGTCTGGAAGGCTGAAGCACATACAACTTTAGTACCCCTTTAATATGCATTTCCTTTTAACAATTATTCATTTATTCATTCCTTCATTTCCCTCTGTCTCAGAGATCTATTAATGTTAATATTCATCACAGACTCTCTATGTGATACTGTTTCCCTTTGCTATTTTTTTTTTATTTCTGTTTTAAATGGCCACCAACAAACACTCGTCAGTATTGTGTTTTCCTTGCGTTCATTTTTGTCTTCTTTACACATTCTTTTCTTTCTTCCAGAAATCTACTACCAAACTTTGGTCTTTTCTTTTCCCTCTGATAGTTAAATTTGTTTTTGCTCAGGTTACAAAAATGTAAGATATTACTGGATTAGATTTCTGGCTGAGAGATTGAAAGTTGCTTTTAATAAACTGCCATGTTTCTATGTTGTCATTGGTCATACTACATGCATTAGGTTGTACTGAGTGTACAGTAAAATATATAGAAAAGTAGTATGAATTTTGAGAAGGAACTGATTATGCATTATTCACCAGTGGCTAACTTTGCCTGAAGAACTGAGCAAATTGTGTTTCTATCCATCTTCACCACTCAGCTAATGTTAGATGCTGTGTGAAGCTTTTGTGTTAGGCTAAAATGTTGTGCTACAGGGCCATACAAGGGTAAGGTAAAACATGCATTACAGACTTTTTTCTTTTATGTGCATGTGCTCAGTAGACTCAGGATTCAAATCTAAAGTGGATTTTAATGTGGTATGTGATTTTATCTCTAAGCAGCTAGAGATTATTTGGGTTCGTAATAAATTTTATTTATATAGCAACTTTCCCATGCTCAAATCATTTCACAGGGATTCATAAAGAACGACAGGGTACATACAACATTGGATACACATAATATCATCATAAACGTAAACACTAAACAAAGACTTTGACACTGAGGAAAAGAGCTGTCAGTCAGTTTTCTTTTCCTAGAGGAAAGTAAGGCCAACATGTAGAGACTATCATTCTATCCATATTTATTATGGCCATAGTAAACATGTATTCCAAAATTCTTACATGTACATTCAGCCTGCAAGTTTTACATTTCAGCCCTCTTTCCATAAAATCTTGTGCCCCTTCAGGGATGTTACTTTTTATTATTATACATATGGCTATTGCTTTTATCCATAGCACATTAAGAAACTTGCTCAAAGCTGTACATCGAGTCAGAGGTGGGAGCTGGATCAATAACTGGCATGTCAAGCCCACTGCCTTCTTAAATGTTCAAGTGCTAAATATTAATCAATAAGGAGAAAACATTATTGCTGGGGATAGGGTAATGTCGTGCAGTAAGGAAATTTCAACCTGCAAGAACCACCCACTATCCTATGTAAACTGGAAAAAATCCTGCTTATAGAAGTGCCTTATAAATAAAACATATCAGAGTGGGGTTGATAACTTAAATTCCAAGGAAACCTCTTAATATTAAAAAGAAATCACATAGATACCTCTTTATATCCCTAAATTACCTCTCATTTAAGGTTGCAATTAAAAACTTTTCTGATTGTTTTATTACAGGTCATACAATAAAGGGTGTAAATATACTTGTTTTTATGAAAGATGCCTCTGAACAAGAAATTCAAAATTTACATTCAAATAGACTCGTTTGATTAAAAATGAGATTACCTGCCAAGTTAAACATAAAAAAAATATAAAATACCCTCTTCTTCACCTGTTAAGAATTTTTGCCAATAAATAGGGATACAGACTAGGTAGGTTTATTGTAAAATGTGCAACAAATCAGTGGATGTGCAATCTTAAAAAAGGCAAATATGTTAATATTTACATTTATTTGCTAAGCAGACACTTTTATCTAAAGCATCTTGTAAGAATGGTCATCATAACCAGGTAAAATCAGCTCGGCAACTGTTTGGGAACAACTGTTACAGGACAAAGGTACAAAATTGACTTCTACAAGTGAAAGGCTCAGAATGAAATATACAGTAAGCTAGTTACAATTCCCAAATTTACAAAACCTACACAAGCTATCAAACAGAACAGAAATTCACCAAACTAAAGAGTCTTTAAACATAATAACGGAGTCAGAGTTTCAAACTGAGGTTGGCAGTTTGACTACCAGCCAAAAGATACACATGAAAAGTCTAGACTAATGCTATATTCCATTTGAACTGGAAAGTTGGAATTTCTGAGTTCAAAGGAAGAAGTCTCATCTGGAACACCACCAGAAATCAGATTTCCTACTCGGAAAGTTGGGAGAGCCTCATCAACTCAACCTCAAAATCTAAGATGCTGGACCGCACATCAACATAACTGAAAGCTGGTATTACATTGTTTATTAGCAATTTCTATATACTGTGTCTCATTAAATCAATTGTACTCAAAGTACTGTGGAAGTGGTGTTGGTGAGGTGAGCAGGGGGCACTTACTCTGTTGTCTGAATTTGGAACCCAATCCCAAGAAACTATTAAAGTAGCTAGAAAGACTAACAAATAAAATTTACTGAAAATATTTTTAGCTTTCATTTTTTGAATGAATATTCTTGCCATTAGACTTTAAACCTTGTAACTTTTAACTCTAAAACAGAAAGTAATCCACCATGAGCCACCCACATATATTGATTCCGTGAATGGCGGCTGGTGAAGGAGGGTGGGTGCAGTGACATAGCAAGCTGAATACAGACATGTAAAGCGTGTGTAATCGAAAGTAAGATTTACTGTGCCGCCTTTCTTTGCACTTGTTGTATATTAGAATGTAATTCAAATGCCTAAAACCAGAATGTGCTGGAAAACAAAAACTTTACTGTATGGACAGAAAAATAATGAGTAACTAACGTTTCAGTTTATTTCCCAGGAGCCTGCTTTTTGTTGAAAATAATTCACTTGCCACTTCGCACAGAAGAAATCCAAGCAAAAGTCATTTAACAACGTGATACAAACCCTTGTGATATTCCATGAGTTGGCAATGTCTCTACTGAACTACTGGTAGGTAGGTGAAGACAGTCTGCCAACTGGTGAAAAACTAAACATACTAATGTGTTTTTGTATTTATTCTACATTTATTATTTTTTAGTTAATATTCACAAAATACTGGATATTGTGGAAATCATCCAGTAGAAAATTATGTTTTAAAATATTTGTCCCACTTTTTTCAATTCTTCTCTCTCAAAATAGATAGTTGAAATAATATATTCTGTTTTTTCTTATCATCAGCCATATCATTCATATTGCAAATCAGGAATTGTTCCTGTTTTGCATCCAAAACTGCTGCGACAGGCTCCAGGTTTAGATAATGTATATATTGTTCCTAATCTCAGATGCTGTCGCTTTGTGGCCATCCATACACCTATTGCTTACTCTTGCTCTGCTCATTAAGTGTTTAATGTTCTTATGTATGGGCTATTCAAGTCTTGCTGCCCCTAAATTCTTGTTTTCCTTTGTTTCCCTCAATACAGCTAGGTAGGGTCTGCACACTGATTCAAGCCTAAGGGCCCTGTTCTTCCTAAGCCCCCATGATTTTTATGATCACACCTGGCAGAACACAGTAGAATCGGTTTTCTGATTTTTGATATCTTTTCAGGCCAACAGGTGGCAAAATTCTTCCTATAAATTGTATGTGTATTGTATGTGTCTGAGATCAGAGATGAATATGGTTGGTAAAAAATAATGCCCAGTATGGGAGACTTTTGAATGCAATATGTTAATTTATAAGCACATTGTCTTGGAGCAGGATATGGTGTGTGCCGTAGACATTTAGAGTAAAAAAAAAACCTGCAAACCTTCAAATTCACATAAATTTCATTACAAATTGGCCCATTCTGGGCAATAAAAGTAAAAGATGAAAAGTGCCAAAAGTCAGCGCAAATTTGTTCAGCAAAAAATACTTAAAATATGATACAATTCTCTAAAATTGGTCATATTCAGTTATCTGGTTTTGATTATGCTTGTTTTTATCAGATAAAAACAAAACCAGATAGTAAACCATGTAGAGTAGTAAGCTTCCACTAACATTAATTCCATATTATATCCAAATCCGTTAAGTGTACGGTTCTGTCTGATTGTGACACTAAACTCCACAATAGCTCCATGTCATAATAATTACTAAAACTGAAACAGAAATAAAAATAAAAGAGAAATGTCTTTGTGAAGTAAAAACTAATCTAAAAATACACGAAGGAAAACTAAAACTAAACTGAATTTCCAAGATTGATTAGAAAAAATGTAGAAAATAAAAACTAATATAAAAAGGCAAAACTATAATAACCTTGCAATGCCCCACTGCAGTGACAGGGACACTGTGCTGTAAAAAAATGGTGCTGTCCTTCAGATAAGACATAAAAATGACACCATGACTCTGTGGTCATAAAAGGTCCCTGGGTATTCTTTCCAAAGAGTAGGGTTTATCCCAATGTCCTGGCTAAATTGTCCATTACAGCCTTGTCATCCTGGCCCAATAATCACCTCCTGTCTGTGACTAGACAACTGTCTCTCACCCTTTCACCACCTACTAGCTAATGTGTGGTGAGTGTACTGAGGCAGAATGACATCTGTTCCATCATCCAGGTGGATACTGCACATTGGTGGTGGTTGAAGTGGCCCACCACTCACTAAGTGCTTTGAATACTGAGAAAAGCACAATGTATAAAGATTATTATAACTTCTCCATCTGAATGCAAGAATAATAACGAAATGTTTAAGGAAAATGCTCAATTTCTTCCAAAACAAAAAGGCAAATAACTGTGGCTTAGAATAACAGAATTACCAACACTTCAACTATGGAAGGGTAAATGTACATGATTTATCAATAAATACTTTCCCTTGTGTGTTGCTTTCAAAGTTGAGCTTAGAAAATCCAATCATGGAAAGTATGAGATGATTTGGAATTTTCAAAGGTCCATTCAAATTACCCAATAAACCTATTTTTTAGTTTACAGATTTTAGTTAAATTGGACCGCTGTTAAAGAACAACTGCACAATACCATACTGCCAGCAGGTTTAATATGTGCAAGCTGCCTATAAATGTTGCACTTAGGTGTAGAAAGGTAACAAATGATTTTGAATGCTGTGAAGCATGGGTCAATTTTAAACATAGATCAAGACGCCAATACATCATAAGACACACGCACACACCATTCATTTAACTGTTAATGTTCTAGACCTGTTTTGACTAAGTATGTAGTAAGAAAGCAAATTCATTCAGTCAATTAGTTTAGATATTTTATATAAGGGTAGCACAAGACAGCTTGGTTCCAGGAACTTTTCAGATACTTATTTACTAAACAAAGTCCATTTTTTCTAGCATCAATCTACAGGGTGGGCCATTTATATGGATACACCTTAATAAAATGGGAATGGTTGGTGATATTAACTTCCTGTTTGTGGCACATTAGTATATGTGAGGGGGAAAACTTTTCAAGATGGGTGGTGACCATGGTGGCTGTTTTGAAGTCGGCCATTTTGGATCCAACTTTTGTTTTTTCAATAGGAAGAGGGTCATGTGACACATCAAACTTATTGGGAATTTCACAAGAAAAACAATGGTGTGCTTGGTTTTAACGTAACTTTATTCTTTCATGAGTTATTTACAAGTTTCTGACCACTTATAAAATGTGTTCAATGTGCTGCCCATTGTGTTGGATTGTCAATGCAACCCTCTTCTTCCAGTATTCGAGTTTTTCCAGCAAGATGGTGCACCACCACATTATGGGTGTTAGGTCCGAGCACTCCTAGATGAACAGTTTCCTGGAAAGTGGATTGGTCATCGTGGGCCAGCTGAATGGCCCCCAAGGTCTCCCGATCTGACCCCCTTAGACTTTTATCTTTGGGGTCATCTGAAGGCAATTGCCTATGCTGTGAAGATACGAGATGTGCAGCACCTGAAACTACGGATACTGGAAGCCTGTGCTAGCATTTCTCCTGCGGTGTTGCTATCAGTGTGTGAAGAGTGGGAGAAGAGGGTTGCATTGACAATCCAACACAATGGGCAGCACATTGAACACATTTTATAAGTGGTCAGAAACTTGTAAATAACTCATGAAAGAATAAAGTTACGTTAAAACCAAGCACACCATTGTTTTTCTTGTGAAATTCCCAATAAGTTTGATGTGTCACATGACCCTCTTCCTATTGAAAAAACAAAAGTTGGATCCAAAATGGCCGACTTCAAAATGGCCACCATGGTCACCACCCATCTTGAAAAGTTTTCCCCCTCACATATACTAATGTGCCACAAACAGGAAGTTAATATCACCAACCATTCCCATTTTATTAAGGTGTATCCATATAAATGGCCCACCCTGTAATATTAATATATCCTTCTTAAGTACACTACAGCTCCATGTCTCATCGTAAATTGCAGTCAGTTTGAAAGGCATTAAGTGCTTAAAATTCAACTCTGGCAGAGTACACGTTTTTTGCATAAAAATCAAAGCCCAGTAAAATTTTGATTTAACAAGCTACAGGTGGGCAAGAGACTCAGTTAAATCCTACATTTGTGTCAGTTTTATCAGTGGGGTTACATGCTTGCTTAAAAATCTAATTGTAAGTAAATAAATAAAACCACTGTAATTATTGCATTCTCTATTTCCAAGCAGAACGTAACATTATTTTGGTTACAAATATTTATTGCTCAAAATGTCAGTTTTCCAGTTACCCTCCTTGGTACAGATAACAAATCAAAAAACACTTCCACATAGTCCAGCTTTATTGATGAACAGCAATCTTACATGCTTTCATTCCTAATTTCATCCATTATTTAAACAAACACTTTCTTTTAAAATGTCACTGCTGAGAGGTTTACAGAGCATAAACTAAAACTAAGATGCACACCATTCCACTGCAGAACACACACTCTCCCCTTTTTCCAGTTAATGTAATGTTTATCAAGAAAACATCACAGGGCCATGAATTACAACCAGGTTCCTAAAGCACTAAAGTGGTTCATGTGTGTATATGTTTCCATACATCCTTTAAAGATGAATATTAATCAGCATTGTCATTTTTATCACTGTGACCCACCTTGCAAGACCACTATAATTAAAATGTTCTATATTAATACAATACAGTAAGAATAACATTACCCTTTTTTCCATTTCCAATAGTGACCTGTCAGCAAATCGTTCTTGCCTCTGAAAGAAAAATACTTAAAGTTGATTTTAAAGAGCATGAAATAACTTTGTAATATTAGACTCAAAACTTCAAAAACAGAAAAAAATTATCAGGATATGCCATTGGTATTGCAAGTTAGGGGCAAGTGGATGAAAAACAAACCTGTGTTGCCTTTTCTAACTGTACTTTTAAATCTGCAAGCTCCAAATCTGTATCGCGTAGTTGTGCCTTCAGTTTTTCATTCTCCACAAGTATCTGTTCATAAAGCTATTTAGAAACACACTTTTAGTGCAGGAATCTATGCAATTACAGTATTTAAAATTCAAATGCCAGAAATACAAAGCACACAAGAACATGCTGTAAAACTGGAAAACTTTACATGGACAAGATATTTCACAATTATCAAGAAAAATGAAGTATACAACATTCTACAAAAACAGTAGTAAAATACAAGCACGTGTTCTCTATCCCACCTGCTGATAGGTAGTGCAACTAAGGAGTAATTCAGCACAAGCAGATAAGTAAATTAAGTACCTTTTTATAGTCAACTGTATCTTGTCGGTCCACTCTGCTGTTATATGGTTTTCTGCTTTCACTGCAGCTGAACAGAGTAGAATCAGAAAAAAATACACTTTTTATACATAGTAATAAAAATCCAATAGTTTTAAAAAGATGCTTAAATGATGTCTTTAATTATATTTCAAAAACTACCATGAACATTTGTTAGAATATGGATGAATTTGTAGCAACTACAGAGTGTGGCAACTTTTTTCTTTTAATTACCAGTATATTACTTATTGTTTCTCAATTTATTAATTGTAAATCCTTTACATTACTGTAAATATTTTCCCCCAATTTAAAATGTAACATTGTATAAAACTTGGTGTGTTTCACTCATGAACTAAAGAGAAAAAGAAAATACTGCCTTCTTTGTAACATCTGAATCTCGAAAAATGTAATTTTTTAAAAGTCTCTCTCTCTCCCTCTCTCATAACAGATATATTGTAGTACAGTCTGAACTCTTAATTCTCTTTCACCAGAGGCTATTATTTAACAAACTTTAAGGTGAATTTTTTTTTTTTTAAATAAACTTTTTTTTTAGTTCAATGAGACAAATTTAATTAAAAAAAAGTGTTAATTTTCATACCTGAATAGACGATCAGTCTGCAGGAGCCAAGAAGAGGGGGAAAAAAATATATAAACATATGAGAAATCCAATACACATTTACAATATACTTTCAATTAGCAAACATTAGTACTGCGCGCACAAGTCTTAGGTGTTGTCTGGGATAAAAAGAATAAAGTGAACTAGCCAACCCGTGGCGTGGCATCTACCGCATAATTATTTATTGATGTGTGAACACTTCCTGAAAGACAGAGTTGTTCAATGGAGTGTGATTTTAAATGTGTGTTGAGATATCTCTGCAGTCGGAATGTTTTCGAACAAATAGTGCATTGAAAGACCTGTGTGGAATGCGTTTGTTCAGTGGAGTGTGTGTTTAAACGTGCTTGGAGATATTTCTGGAGTGTGAAGGTTTTTGAGCAAATTTTGTATTGAAATTCCGGTGTGAAATGCATCTGTAAATGTTTTTCAGCAAGAGGATAGTGGGAAGGTGATGTCACATCAGCATGGCTGCAGACAAATGTTTGTGTTGAATGGATTTGCACATGGTTGAGGAGATCCATCTCAGCCGTGAAGTCCTCGTTACAAAATGTGCAACTGAAGGTGTGAGTGGAATGAGTTGTTTTGAAGCACTGCTGGCAATGTTCACATTGCATCATTCGTTCAGTCGAGTAAGAAGTGTGCATGCCTCAAGAGCGAGGGTGGATGCAGGAGGAGGGTAAGAGTTGGCGGGCGGGGCTGTGTCGTGCATTCCCCATGACGCGGGAGGAGGGTTAGAGTGGGCGGTCGGGGCTCTGTCGTGCGTACCCCACGGTCGGGCAACTTGCTCAATTATATATATATAGAAAAGCAGCCGGAACTGAAAAGAACAATGAAAAGTCAACGTGGCTCAGAGGTGCATGTGGACTGTAGCACGGACGAAAGCGACCAAGGCTGTGTTTGGTGAGTTGTTGCGTGTGGGCACATGAGCAGGCAGTGCACATGCCTCGAGAGCGACGCGGAAGGAGGGTTACAGTTGGCGGGCGGGGCTCTCTGTCTTTGACAAGTACTATAAATTTACAGACACAAATCAAATGTATGTTTTTATGTATGATATAAACAATAAGAGCAGCTCACTACTCAAAATGGTAAATTTGGGAAGCAGTTGATATTGAAACTGCGACCTCTTGATTGGAAGGCAGTAGTTTTTAGCATTGCACCATGCAAGCTGTCGTATCAACCGCCTACCATAACCTGCTTTCTTTTTTCTTCGGTTAAATTCTTGAATAAAAGTGCACTTGTTTTGTTATACTTATACCTTTTGTGAAAGTGTTTATTTCATATTTGTATTTCAGGCTTCACACATCATACATTTCATGTCTACATTTTGTCAATTATTACTAAAACATGAGAAACGTTTCTGTGTTAACGTTTTTACAGAGATTGTTGAAGACACTGAGCACACATGAAATATATATATTCCAAATGACGATGTACTTTTTTACCCTATAAAGCTCCAGCACTTCACTCGAAGATAAACACTTAGCACTGAGAAACTTCTTTGTGAATTGAACTGTGGCGGTGGGCGAGGGGATGGGATAGCAGGCTGCTTGCTGTTATCGACAAATTTATAGGACAAAAGACACTGATGGAGAGGTGCGAATGGATTTAAGGTGGGCCAGATTTATGAGTTTTCTCGTAGGCTCTGGTAATTCTAGTGTTAAATACTTGGGATCAATGGGTAACAGGGAGTGTGGAAGAGAGGTGAAAAAAAAGGAGTGCAGGCAGGGTGGAGTGGGTGCAGAAGAGTGTCAGGAGTGATTTGTGACAAACAGGTACCATCAAGAGTGAAAGGGAAGGTCTACAAGACGGTAGCAAGACCAGCTACATTATATGGGCTGGAGACGGTGTCAAACACCAAAAAGCAAGAGACAAACCTGGAAGTGGCAGAGTTAAAGACACTAAGATTGCATTGGGTGTGACATGGATGAACAAGATTAGAAATGAGTACATTAGAAGGTCAGATCAGATTGGATTGTTGAGAGACAAAGTGTGCAAGATTGTGTTGGTCAATGTACATACCCATAAAAAGTGATAACAGTAACAAACACACATGAATACAACATCTACTGCACACTGAGGAAACATAGGTTAATTTTAAATCACCACAAGTGTAATTAGCAGTGCCGTTCTTGTAAACAAAAAGGTGGCGGTCCCCATACATTGCATTGGGATCAAGTTTTAAGTACTGTGAAGGTATATAGAAGTCAAGAGTCCTAGTGCGAAGCCAAGAGTCCTAGTGTGACATATTTTATATGGTGAAAAATAATAACATTTTAAATTTTAAATTGACAAATCACCAAGTATAATAATTATAATAAATTATTTACATTTATATAGTCCTTTACTTACTACTCGAAGTGCTTTACAAACTCCATGCAGGGATGACCCAGGACTTGAAATCATGGTATCCATATTGCGAAGCAGCGGCACTACTATTACACCACCTGTGTAGGTGTACTGTACTGCATAATACTGTGCTTGATAGTTTAAAATCATAAACACAGAATTTCCAAAATCAAAGAACATTAACAGTAGGTTAATAACTAGCTCTACATTGTACAAAAATGTTATGTAGTTCCACAAAGCAATCAGTGCTTAATTTGATTGATTTTTAATGAAAATAGTTTTCAAACGCAGTCCTTGTAACAGCCACGAATATGCAGGATCAAAGCATGTGAGTGGAGTGCCAACGAACTTTATGAAGAGAAGTGTGGCAACAGTGCTTGTCAGTAACAAGGCTCTCATTGCAGTAACAATTAGATTTATTTGCGAAAATCCACACTTTCACTCACTTGACGAAACTGGTATACAACTAAGACTCCACACACATTCATTATAGAATCATTTAATATGAAGTTGATGCCATGACCAACTGTCGCGGCCGAGGTGTCCATCAAAATAATTATTTCCTCTGACCTTTGTGAGAGTGACTACAACTTGCACCTTTTATCCAAAGAAGGTTATCAGATCTTTAAGTTGAACACCTATGCTCCAAATATATTCAGTGGGACATCTTCCTCTAAGCCCTCACAATCTTGCTCTGTAACCTGTCCTTTTCAGGCACCACAGACACTATTTACCTAGGGTTTTGGTACCTTTACAAGCCAAAATATGATAAATAACTAAAACTGCTTCTAATCTGAGCCTCTGTTTATAACAAAGAACACTGTTAATCTTATGTTTGTATTTATTCTGTTAGTTTTCAAGTTCACTCAAATTCCTTCATTACTGTTGCAAATGGTGTTCTGTAGGGCTGCCACAATGATTTTATAAATGATTAATCTATCAACTATTTATTGATCAATTCCATTAATCTAACAACTGCTATCTGTCCAAATAATTCTAGCAGGCATAAATGAATGTGTACTACACTTAAATAATTACTAAATAAATTTTGGCTGCACTTGGGTTCTAATCTGGGGGTCCTAAGTTGATTTGTCATGTGGTGGGCGGAATATGAACGGAAACTTTTACTTCAGTGCAATTGCGAGTAATAATAGTAGCAAATGACAAGTGCATTTAACAGACAAGTGATCTGTGCAAAGAAATACCGAGGTTTTAACTATTACCCAAAGCTGGAAACTAGTATGAATTTCATAAATTAGTCAGCTACACAACAATGTAACAACTTTTGCCGAACATACAAGTATAAGTGGGTTGCTTATAGCATTGCTGTCTAGTCCTGTGCTGTATTTCTCTTCAGGTTTTCAAAGAATTGATCACGTGCTATTCTGGAACACCTATTTTTTTTTTTTTTTTAAACAATAAGCAACCAGCTATTCTCTTAAATGTTGAGGTGATACACAAACACGGTGCGGCCAAAGGAGGGTAGTGAATTGCCCCCATTCAATAGTTAGCCATGCGGTGCACACTACAATGCTACCCCCCACTGCCACGTTCACCCTCAATGGCCTCCATTCAGCCACAACCGGGTCACTGCTTGCAGCATTACCAGCCGCCCACTGAGAACGAACGGGGCAGCCATGTGTGGTGGGCGGGCAGTGAAACTGCTTGCCGCCGGTAGCCGCCCGAGGGACATTACACTATGCGGGCAGAAAAATCGCCCCCCTCCAGCCACTGCTTGCAGCGTCCCCAAGCCGAAGATGACGGAGCGGTAGTTACTGAGGCGCATGCGTCCTAGCTGCGGCTCATTCGTAAGTCGGATGTCCGTAACCTGGGGACTACCTGTACTATAGTACAACACATAATGCAGTACTTCAGCTAAATTACTGTAAAGGTATTAAATAACAATATGAACATTGGTTAATGTTAAGTAACATTTCTTCCTCTTCAGAAGAGACAACAGAATCATGAGGATGGACTATTCAGAGACTTTCAAAAAAAATGCAAACAACTTTAAGTATTTACAAATAAAGACAAGTATAAATAACAAGCACATTACCTGTAACTCATTTTTGCTAACTCCTTCTTCTGTATCCGACTGTTCCTGATCATTTTCATCACTCTAGATATTCAAAGAAAAGTTTAAGGAAAATAAAATCATAAGATAATACTGTACTGATGTCAAATGCAAAAACTTCTCAGTAAAAGAAATTCAGAGTTCAAGATAAACTGTAACAAAAAATTTTAACCACAAACTATAAACAAGCAATAAAGTCTTTAATTCTTAAAATGGTCAAAAAAGTACAAATTCTACAAGGCAAATCACCTTCTAAACTTTCTAAAACATAGCTACAGTATTTTGAATAAATATATAATGCAGTTCACAATGTCATAGAGGAGTAAAAATCAAAGCTTAAAATAAAACATTTGTATACCTTATATACTACTGGATTTTGTTTAGCATAAACAAACAATGGACTTCTAACCCTAGCCTGAAATAGGCTGGGAAAAAAAAAAAAAACAATGAAACATCCGCCAAGACAAAGTGATACTATGACAAGTTGACAGATGAAACAGAATACGCAAGACAAACCTAAATATTTTAATAGTTCTACCGTTCTGTGAATTGCTTATTTTTGGAATCCTGAATCCTAACTCCCTCACCAAATGTTCAGCAATTAGTGTTAACTTGTAAGAACCAAGGTGATTATAGTTCCACTTGCTTAGATTTTATTTCTATACTATTTTTTGCCAGCTTTTATGCTTATTAGAGGAGGTATCCACTTAAAGAAAAGAGGGACAGTCAATTGGAATAATGTACCTTCTAAGCACCAGTTTGGGTTGAGCAAAAATTGTTTTGGACATGGGCTGAAAAGAGGAAATTGATTTCCTTAATTGCTTCATGTGCTACTTCAAAATGTTGTGTACTAAAACTAAAAGAAAGGGTTGTGCATAAACCTGGTTGGTTTATTCATTAAACAGAAATAATATTTTGGTTTCTTCCCCATTTTAATTTTATTTCAGTTACTTTTCAGGTATGCAGTTTCAATTACAATTTTATTTGCTTTATAATTCAGTTATGTAGATAACTGCTGGATGTTACAATTTATTCAGGTAACTAAATGTTATGCAGTGATATTTAAGCAGGATTTAAAAAAAAAATCTGTTAATTCAGTCTAGAAGTGAACAGGTCCTAGGCCACCAATGTGTGGGGACAATGGCAGTTATGCCATTATGTGGCAGCAGACAGACCAAAAAAAAAGTGTACATGGGCCAATGCTTTTCCATTTTAAAGACAGGTGACCCATAACAGGTGACCCATAACAAAGTACAGAACTGCAGAGAGAGCTGGGGCCACTAGAGGCAGTTCTAGGAGGAAGTACCCAACATCATTCAATCCATGACTTCAGCAGCTCTGTGTATGACTTTATCTTTCTACCTTTTTCTCTGTTGTTCTCCATTTCACTGATCTCTCCTACCACTTTCTTTAATGTAGACTCGCTCTCTGGACACTTTTTAGAACTTGGACATGGATTTTTGTGAATATCCCCTTGGGATTAATAAAGTATCTATCTATCGATCTATATATCTATTCCTTGGCCAATGAATGACCTTAGGACCTGCCCTAGAAGTAGTTCCCAGTTAAGTGGATAGATACCATTTCCAGTTTCCATTATGATGAACTTGGAGTAGAGTAAAAATTGAACACAGACTCAACTGTTTGGATGAAATTAAGGAAGTGAAATAATGCAAGCTTTAATTATTTAGGCATTTGGAGCACAAAGGAGTGGTAGTTGTCCATTAGCCGAAAACGTCACCAATAAATATAATGGCTCAACACTAGAATTACCAGAGCCTATGAAAAAACTCATAGATCCGTCCCACCTTAAATCGCTTCTTAAATCCGTTCACACCTCTCCGCCAGCGTCCTTTGTCACTGAAATGTGCTGATAAAGACAAGCTGCAAGCAGCCGGCTATTCCATCCCTCTACCGACTTGGAACGTGCACGAACTTCTCCCAGCTCATGCCTTGACTGATTATCTGGGAGTGAAGTGGAGTTTTAGAGTGGAAATAATAGATCGTTATTTGGAGCACATGCATTTCATGTGTGTTCCGTTTCTACAGTAATCTCTGTAAACACATTGTTAAAACAGAAACTTTTTCATATTTTAGTAATAAATGTTACAAAATGTAGGCATAAACTATAAAATGTGTGAAGCCTGAAGTCCAAACATCAAATAAACACTTTCACAAAAGGTTCAAGAACAATACAACAGCTTCTGTGGCGTACTGTTAAGATTTGCTGACTCAGAGCGCAGCAGACCCAAGTTCGATTCCCCACTGGGGAGAAAATATATATATATTTTTTTTTCTTTTTAACCTTCGCCACTCTGCTTGCCTGCCTGAATTCCCTGTCTATCTATATAGTAATAACAGTAATTTTATTATTATATAGCAGCTTCCCTGTCTGCCTATCATATAGTGCCTTTCCTTCCTATCTATATATCTATCCCCTTAGCTGTTTTTTTTATATATCTATTATACAGTGCCTATGGGGTGCCAAACAGGTAATTACAATTATTTTCGGAATATATAAAGTCATTCCTGAATATATGAAGTCAAAACGTGAATATATAAAGTCATTTCTGAATATATAAAGTCAGCGTCAGAATATATAAAGTCATTCCTGAATATATAAAGTCAGTGTCGGAATATATAAAGTCATGCCCGAATATATAAAGTCAAAACTTGTATATACAGTATAAAGTCAAATTAAAATATATAAAGTCATTATCAAATATATAAAGTCAGCGTCCAGAATATATAACCTCATTCCTGAATCTATAAATTTAAAGTCAGATTATATTGATATTGATTGAAACGACTCAGACACATTTTTAGTAAACTCAATGAGTTCCTAATACAACGTAATGAACTAAGGTTAACAAAAACATCTTCAGAAAAAAAAAAAAAAAAACACCACTATTCAGTGAATTTGTTCAAAATGATGTATGTGCCCGGCATTTTAAACACTATATTTATTTATTCATTTTGTATGGGTGCATTTTTGGATAAACCTCACAAGCCCAATCGATTCTGAGTGGCTTCTGTCGAAGTTTACCTTGTGAAATGACAAGCACGGAAATTTAATATATTCGGGAATACTTTTATATATTCCAACGCTGACTTTAAATATTCAAAAATGAATTTATATATTCCGACGCTGACTTTATATAATCAGGCTTTGACGTTATATATAAATCGGGAATGATTTTATACAGAGAGACGACAAGCAGAGAAGTCACTAGATATATAAACAAACAGGAAAGGCACATGTATTTAAAGAAAAAAAAAAAAAGAACAATATGTGTGTTGATCCTGATGCACTGAAGCAGCTAATGCGCTCCAACAAAGAATCCCCGTCCCCCGACCCCCACCACCAACCCCCCCCGGACCCAGACCCCCCGATCTGACTCTAAGTAACAGTGCAAGTACAGTCCCAAACCAAGTGTAATCAAGAGTCCCTGGATCGATCCCAACTCACTCCTATATTTGCCGTTTTCAGTAGTAAGCTGCTCTTTTTGTTAATATTATACAGTACACACATACACTTGGTTTGCCTCTGTACTTGTACTGTTACTTAGAGTCAGATCAGGGGGTACTCGGGGGTGAGGGGGTACATGTGCCTTGTGCAGCAGTATCAACGCACAAGTTGATCTTTTTTTTCTTTCAGTACATGTGCCTTCTAGTGATGTGTCGTTCGTGAACGAGCCGGCTCTAAGAGCCGATGCTTTGAAGCGAACGAGAGGAGCCGATGCCCGTCGAGCAGAGCCGAAGCTTCAGCCGCTCCTGCTCAGCTCTGCTGAAAATCCATTCGGCAGGGGCGGGACTTTATTTATATGGGCACACAGAACACACTGGCTCATAATGCCAGCTCGTTCACGAACGACACATCGGACTAGGATCGTACCACTATGTGAAAGAAGGAAGGGGTGCAGATGCTCTGAAGACAGCGAGTGTTGGTACAGGCCAGGTACACAGAGCGACACCTGTCGCTGCGACAGACGAGGAGCCAGATTTAAATGCAAGCGCATCGTGAAGAAAAAAGAGTAAAGAAATGAGTGAAAGCTGAAAAAGCAGCAGCATCTGGCTGCATTTCAGTGATATTGGAGACTGCAAAGCTAAGTGCAGAATTTGTAATAAGAAAATATCCGTTAGAGCAGCAGGGTCAACAACAAACCTGCACAGACATATAAGAACCACCCACCCATCCGTGCAACTGGAGGAGAGCGTGCCCTCTCTCCTGCCATCCACTGACCCTGGAAAAGAGACAAGTACTTCTGCTGCAGCATCCACTGTCTTACCGAAAACTGCAGGTATAACACGGTCTTCAGTTCAAACCAAAATAAGCACATTTATTCCAAAACAAATAACGCCACACAAACAAATACGTGTCGATGAGGAGCTGGCTAAAATGATAGTTAGCGACCTACAACCATTTTCCATTGTGGAGGACATTGGATTTACAACTTTTGTACAGGCCTTAAACCCCATGTATGTTCCTGGCCTAAAAACTTTTATTCAAAGAGTCATAGTGTTGTGTTGTTGTTGAGTTTGGCCTTTGTTTGCTGTGGTTTTGTGTTAAGTTGTTCATTTAAAGCTTTTATTAAAATGTTAAACAATAGTAACTGTGTATTTTTTGCAATGGAAAAAATGCATAAAAATATGTAATGCCTGAAAACAATGAATAAGAAATTGCTTATACACAAACCATTCATAATTGCTTAATTAGGCTAAAATATAAGCATCCATGTGATACTAAACGAAGAGCCATTTGGGAGCCGTAAGAGCCGGCTCTTTAAAGGGAGCCGATCCAAAAGAGCCGAAGCTTTGAAAAGAGCCGGAGTTCCCATCACTAGTGCCTTCCCTGTTTGTTTATATATCTAGTGACTTCTCTGCCTGTCTGTCTCTCTAATATGCAGTGCTCTGTCTGTCTGTGTTATGGATCTTAAAAATAACAGCTATAAGGACACTTGTTCATGTTAATTGCAGTCTCAATTGTTAAAAAATATTTTAAAAGGAGCACCCCACATAAAAATATAACGATCTCATTAACTGACAGGGCATGCCAATTTATAAATTTTATGTCCATTTGAGGTTAAAAAGAAAAAAAAGTAACACTTTCTCCACAACGGGGAATCAAACTCGGGTCTTTGAGGCACTGCAAGACCTGCTGCCCTCTGAGTCAGCAAATCTTACCGCTAAGCCACAGAAGCTGTTGTATTGTTCTTGAACCTTTTGTGAAAGTGTTTATTTGATGTTTGGACTTCAGGCTTCACACATTCTATAGTTTATGCCTACATTTTCTAATATTTATTACTAAAATATGAAAACGTTTCTGTTCTAACAATGTGTTTACACAGATTACTGTAGAAACGGAACACACATGGAATGCGTGTGTTCCAAATAACGATCTATTATTTCCACTCTAAAACTCCACTTAACTCCCAGATAATCAATCAAGGCATGAGATGGGAGAAGTTCGTGCACGTTCTAAGTCGGTGGGGGGATGGAATAGCCGGCTGCTTGCAGCTTGTCTTTATTAGCACATTTACATGACAAAAGATGCTGACGAAGAGGTGTGAACGGATTTAAGAAGCGATTTAAGCTGGGACGGATCTACGAGTTTTTTCGTAGGCTCTGGTAATTCTAGTGTTAAAGGAAAAGACAGACCAGCAAACCAGAACAACTAGGATGATGAGGCATCCATTATTTCCTGGGACAGTCCTGTTACTTCAGTACTAATTTCTGTCTTCAATTAAGAGTGTGTGTGTGTTTTATTTAATTACACACCTTTATTTGTCCAGTGTTTTGGATGTGAATAATTTCTCATGCAAGAAATGTATGGATCCATTACAATGTAAATATTTTTGCAGAGATCTCAGAAAATCACCGGCCCTACAGTTCAAGCCATGAAATACAGCTTTTCTGCTTTTGTGAATTATAGAAAACATGTTTATGATTTTAGTTAGAAAACCTGTTTATGATTTTAGTCCTTTTTGTCACTACATATTTGGTGTGCTCAATATGTTGTTTAAATAATTTAAACAACTTGATCAGAATAGCTATATAGTACTAATTCCTCCTTCAATGCATTTCTAAAATATGAACAAGCATTGTTGATATGGGTTAAGATACAGATTTACTTTGTAAAATCAGCATTATAGCAGCTGCTTCTTCTTTCGGCTGCTTCCGTTAGGCGTTACCACAGTGGATCATCTTCTTCCATATCTTTGTCCTCTGCATCTTGTTCTGTTACACCCATCACCTGCATGTCCTCTCTCACCACATCCATAAACCTTCTCTTAAGCCTTCCTCTTTTTCTCTTGCCTGGCAGCTCTATCCTTAGCATCCTTCTCCCAATATACTCAGTATCTCTCTGCTGCACATGTCCAAACCAGCGCAATCTCGCCTCTCTGACTTTGTCTATCAACCGTCCAACTTGAGCTGATCCTCTAATGCACTCATTTCTAATCCTATAACATAGCTGGTCTCACTACCGTCTTGTAGACCTTCCCTTTCACTCTTGCTGATATCAGTCTGTCACAAATCCCTTCTGACACTCTTCTCCACCCATTCCACCCTGCCTGCACTCTTTTTCACCTCTCTTCCACAATCCCCATTACTCTGTACTGTTGATCCCAAGTATTTAAACTAATCTACCTTCAACCAGCTCTACTCCTTGTATCCTCACCATTCCATTGACCTCCCTCTCATTTATACACATGTATTCTGTCTTGTTACTGACCTTCATTCCTCTCCTCTCTAGAGCATATCTCCACCTCTCCAGGGTCTCATCAACCTGCTCCCTACTATCGCTACAGATCACAATGTCATCAGCAAACATCATAGTCCACAGGGACTCCTGTCTAATCTCATCTGTCAACCTGTCCATCACCACTGCAAATAAGGGCTCACAGCTGATCCCTGATGTAATCCCACCTCCACCTTGAATGCATCCGTCACTCCTACCGCAGACCTCACCACTGTCACACTTCCCTCGTACATATCATGTAAAACTCTTACATACTTCTCTGCCACTCCCAACCTCTTCATACAATATCACAACTCCTCTCTAGGCACCCTGTCATATGCTTTCTCTAGGTCCACAAAGATGCAGTGCAATTCCTTCTGGACTTCTCTATACATCTCCACCCTCAGAGCAAACATTACATCTGTGGTGCTCTTTCTTGGCATGAAACCATACTGCTACTCACTAATCATCACCTCACTTCTTAACCTAGCTTCCACTACTTTTTCCCATAACGTCATGCTGTATCTCATCAATTTTATACCCCTGTATTTACTACAATCCAGCACATCCCCCTTATTCTTAAATATCGGCACCAGTACACTTCTTCTCCACTCCTCAGACATCCTCTCACTTTCCAAGATTCCATTAAACAATCTGGTTAAAAACTACACTGCCATCTCTCCTAAACACCTCCGTGCTTCTACAGGTATGTTTTTTGGACCAACGGCTTTTCCATTCTTCATCCTCTTCATAGCGGTCCTTACTTTCTCCTTGCTAATCCATTGCACTTCCTATCTCCACATCATTCAAGCTCTTCTCTCTCTCGTTCTCTTCATTAACCAGCCTCTTAAACTACTCCTTCCATCTGCTCAACACACTCTCCTCACTTGTGAGTATGTTTTCATCTTTATCCTTTATTACCCTAACCTACTGCAAATCTTTCCCAGCTTGGCTTCTCTGTCTAGCCAGTCGATACAGGTCCTTTTCTCCCACCTTAATATCCAACCTGTCATACAACTCATCATACACCTTTTCCTTAGCCTTCGCCACCTCTCTCTTCACCTTGTGTCTTATCTCCTTGTACTCTTGTATGCTTTCTGTATCTCTCTGACTATCCCACTTCTACTTTGTCATCCTCTTCATCTGTATACTCTCCAGTACTTCCCCATTCCACCACCAGGTTTCCTTTTCCTCCTTCCTCTGTCCAGATGTCAAGCCAAGCACCCTTCTTGCTGTCACCCTTACATCTGCTGTAATTTCCCAACTGTCTGGTAATTTTTCACTACCACCCAGTGCCTGTCTCAACTTCTCCCTAAACTCAACCTTCCGGGCTTCTTTTTTCAACCTCCACCATTTGATCCTTGGCTCTGCCTTCACTCTCTTCCTCTTCTTGATCACCAACATCCTACAGACCACCATCCTATGCTGCGTAACTAAACTTTCCCCTGCCACCACTTTGCAGTCTTCAATCTCCTTCAGAATGACTCTTTTGCATAGGATGTAATAATTTAATTAATTTAATTAAATAGGAATTGTTATAGCAACAATACAAAATATGAAAAAAAATATAATAAAACTAATTAAAAGCCACTCAGCTCAAGCAACGAAAACCACTTCCCCCTAGCACCACCAAACCCAAACACTACTCTTCACTATTCCATATCAGTACCAGGAGACACTTTAAGAATTTGGTATCGCTTTATCAGTGTGTCTTGTCAGTTAATTAAGTATATGATTTTTTTTGCAGATAGTACTATAGTCAATGTTTTGTCCACACAATTCAAGCGTTGTAAAGGTTTCTGAATTAGCAACTCTTCACAAATGGGAATGAAAAAAGAATGTGAAACAGAACAAAAAAACAGACAGAAAACAGTGGCCAAATTTTAAAATTCTAAATGAATTTATACTTACATCGTGTGTATAAACAGGAACTCCTGTGGACCGCCGTTTTTCTCTAGGCCGCCTCCTGTCTCGTACAGATCTGTGTTGAGACTTATCATCTGACTTATCGTCTTCTTTATCCTCCTCTTTTTTGTCAGCTTCTATAAATGTATTTTTATTAAAGAAAAACAATAAAGGCCATCACACATTTAGTTAACATTGCTCTAAAAAGGTCTGTTCATGATGATTTCTCCTTTAACCTCCTTAGCATTACATTTTTTCTCTTTAATAAAAATTACATTTTTATAAAATTCAACTTTCTACTGTAAAACATGCACAACGCTAAAAGTACAAAGTCAAAAGTGTATCGAGTATAATAACGATACCAAGAATAATAATATGAACAGTACACTGCTCATTTGCAAGTGAAGACAGTATCACTTTCGGATTCACTAGAATCACCTTCGCTTTCAATATCATCGCCTGAAGACAGATTCACTTCCGTCATCACTGCTGATGAGAGGTGTTTCTTACGAGACACCATTATGAGGCTATGAGAAGATGCGTTTACACCTTTGCCCAGATAAAGCATGGGCCTGATGCTTACGCAAGACACGCCTATAACCATTGGCAATTATTTTGGATTTAGATTTTGTTCAGATAAGGGACTGTGCAAACTAAGCAGCCAAAAACTGCTTGTTCATTATTTCTAAGTAAAGGCAGACAAATCGTGATCCAAGAGAAAGAGCCATTTTGTTTTACATAGAGGTAGATGTTCATTATTGACTTCAAAGAGCTTAGTCACAAACTGGCTCTACTCAACCTCCTGTGAAGTTATAAGGGCTCTCATATAAAACAATGACTTGTAACTGTGTGTAATGACAGAAAGATTGAACAAATTAAAAAATGTATGGCATTAATTATAAGAAAAATATTATACATCTCTATAAGACATTACCTTTTTCTGTTTCTCTGTATGAAGTCCTAGAGTAGCTGGGGTACGCTGAAGTTATGCCTATTAAACTGTTAGGCCTATTTAATGAACTAGATGAATATAAGGAGCTGCCTGAGGAGGTTAGTGAACCAGAGGATGTAGAAGATGTGGTTGAACTGTTTATTGACCGTGAGCGCTGGTAAGGCTATAGGTTGAACAAAAGAAGAAAATCACAAGTTTTAATAAACATAACGAATATGTTAACAAACCAAAATAATTATATTTAATCAGATCAATGTGAAAAAGCATAAAAATGGAGAGAGAAATACCTCTTCTAAGTCCCGATACCGCGCCCGCTGGTCATCTTCTCGTGTTTCAGACTCTTTTTTCTCCTCTTGTTTTTCCCTGTCCTGTTTTTCCTTTTCTTCCTTTTCTTTTTCCTCTTCTCTAGGACGAGTTGGACGGCTTCTGCCAATAGTTTTTTCAGCTTCTTGGAGATCAGTTAGTGTTACACCCTAAAGAGAAATAAGAATCTTAAAATGTTTAAAAATTAACAGCATTTTAATTTTTATCACTACAGCACTAAATACTTGAAAACTAATGACATGATCTTCCAATTCCCTCCACAGAAGTAAGGGCTGATGCAGAAATAATCGCCTCAATTAAAACTGAATGAGTGATAATACCAGTGGGCCATGCAACATGATGAACATCTGTACAGAAATACTCTTGTTAAAAAGTGTTCTCCAGACAAGATAAACTGAATTATTTTTTTTTCAGTTTGGTGTAGTTTGCCATTTTTACAATTTATTTGAGCACATCATTTAGTTACCTGAAGGGCAAATACTAAGGAGCAAATCAAGGGCGACAATGGTAGAATAAACACAAGGCAGTTAGTGGTTTGATAACACAAACATACATGGAAGACACTGACTTGCAGAAACATATCCAGGTAGGGACTAGCCCTAGGAGTTACACCAGTCCACTATAAGTCAACAATACTGCAAATATCTACCCTCAGGCAATTTAGAGTTGACGTTAGGCAGACTGTTGTTCTTACTACATAAGACAAGCAAGCATGAACTATAAATGGCTAACTAGATAGCTTAGAATAACTAGCTAGTATAACAGATTAATACAATTTCCATCTAACCATTTTCCAACCGTCCTGCTCATTTACATTCTTCATTTATTGCAATGTGGCTACATTTTGTTTTATTAAAAATCCATTATTAGTTGTTAAAATTCCTCTAAATCTAATCATGAACCACCCTTGATGACTTTAGTTAACTTCTACTCCTCCGATTATTGCTGAGAGAATTTCTATGAAATGAAGTATATTGGGACAATTTCTCCAAGTAAATTAGAAACCAAATGCAAAAAACTATTTTGCGCAAGGTAAATAATATTTAAACTTCTTTTAGAGGTAATGGTTTGCAGGAGATTCTTAAAAATTAGATAAACAATTAAACCACATGTATTATACTGTAAACACCCTGTCTACAATGTTAATAAACAGCAATTAAAAAAAATTTAAAAGTGCAGTTTTGCCTAACAGTCAGAACAACAATTTCTCTGCAACATTTTGGCTTGTCAATGTAAAGAGCACTTGGCAATATGAATAAAGGAAACAACTGGCACAGTGTAGGATATAACCGTTGGGTTTGCAATTGGAGCACAGTCCACAGTCTCCCCATTATATGGGTTTCTTATATTATGCTGTGTTTTTGAATATGAAAATTGTGTTAAAAATGCATTTTTTCTGCTGACAGAAAGCACTAAACAAAATGTGAAGAATTGAAACTTACACAGCTTAGCTAAATGACAAAGCATCTGCATCAACAACTACTAGCTGACACATAGACCAAACAAGTCAAGCAATCAGAGTGAAATATATGCAACTTATATGTGCACATGCAGAACAGAGTGATAAAATAATGAAAACATTGTCTTGCAGTAAGAAAAACTGAAATTAAAGGTTGAGTACCACTGGCCTGAGTAAAGACCCTGCCTGAACCTGACTAAAAACAGTAAGCCATACATATTTTAACTTATGGTTTAATATTTGATAGGGGAGGGGGACTGCATAAGTGAATAACAGCAAAGTTGAAAGAAGAACTTGAAAGGAAATACACTAAGACTGGGATGCTGTACTTGTATCAAGGAGTTGCTCAAAGATGTGGCTAAATTGTCTATGTGCAAAAAAAAAAAAGTTAAGCTTTGTTTAAATTTTGAATTCTCTATTTTAAATGACTGCTGGATTTATCACATTTTAATTATAAAACTATAATTACAAACTTGATTATGTTGAGAGCAACATAAGGTAATGGGGTAATAGTGGTTAAGGCTTTGGACTTTAAACCCTGAGACTGTGGGTTGAAATTCCGCTACTGACACTGAGTGACTATGAGCAAGTCACTTGACCTGCCTGTGTTCCAATTGGAAAACCAAAAGAAATGTACCCAATTGCATCATAAATGTTGCACGTCACCTTGGATAAAGGCATCAGCTAAATAAGTAAATGTAAATGTTGTAAGGCAGTAGCTTCTTTTTAGGATGAAAAACTTAAATTCTAGAGCAGTGCTGAACTTGAAGATGTTAGCATCTGTGAAAAACTTAAGAACCCTGATTTAAAGACTGGCAATAGCTGTCTTTCATTCATGTTTAAGTACTCAAGACTAAACTGAGACCTCGACAAATTAAAAAAATAGAAAACTAAGATTTTAATGTATCTAAAAATCAAGAGCTGTAAACACTAACACAATCTTATACAGTCTGTCTATTTAAGTTTTAAACACTAATGGGACATTTCCATTATTGCTATATGGACAGTATATTAAAAATATTAATTATTCTGAAGCGTGTGGCACGGTGGCGCAGTGGTAGCACTGCTGCCTCACAGTTAGGAGACCTAGGTTCGCTTCCCAGGTCCTCCCTGCGTGGAGTTTGCATGTTCTCCCCATGTCTGCATGGCTTTCCTCCGGGTACTCCGGTTTCCTCCTATAGTCCAAAGACATGCAGGTTAGGTGCATTGGCGATTCTAAATTGTCCCTAGTGTGTGTTTAGTTGTGTGTGTGCTGGCGCCCTGCCCGGGGTTTGTTTCTTGTCATGCGCCCTGTGTTGGCTGGGATTGGCTCCAGCAGACCCCGATGACCCTGTAGTTAGGATAGCGGGTTGAATAATGGATGGATGGATGGATGGATTATTCTGAAGCAAACTAAACCAAGGGGAAAAAAAATTGTTTCACCGTCTCAATGAGAGATTTATTGACCAAGCATAAAAAAAAATCTATGAATATTTAGTAACAATCAACTGTACTGTTTTTTTGCATATGTTAAGAACTCTTTAAAAAAAATTCCAAGACAACAAATACTCAGACATTTTCCAAGCAGTGTAAAGTATGTTAAAGCTTACCTGCGTTGACCTTCTTGACTGTCTTGCCTGCCGTGACCTTGCTTTTCTTTGTGATTCTGACTCTTCATCTCGGACAGGAGTGAGGTAAGATCTGCTAATACATTGGGAAAGGTAAAGCTTAAGTTTTCAACAATTTCCATAAGGTAAACAATGTAAAGTTACAGGCATTAAAAATGAAAGCAAATATATCCTCCAGAATGTACAAGCATCTAATAATTAATAAGTATACTTTTCTACTCAATAATAACTGAACAGTTCAAAGTAAGCTGTAGAACACACATTCATGGCTGTGCTCACCGATTATCTCTCCGCGTTGCTGTCACTAAATTATTGGCTACAAGTACCCCATAACCTGTACTGTAGCATTACATCATTAGAAAAACATTGCAAGCTACCATTAACACTGTGTTCTAAGGTATCACTGTTTATGTTATTAGATGAAAGAAGTACTTTCAACAAAACAAGTTAAAATGTATTTTCAATGTAAGGTATGCTTTATCCACTTCATCACTACACAGTCCAAGCTCTTAAGTACAGCTCTAATGACAGCAGAACCTACTGAGAGTACAGATTTCATTCAGACTCTTGCTACTTGACACTACAATGAATACACACATTAAAATTAGCAAAAAAAAAAGCTAGGATAGTAAATGAAGGTGTCAAATGATGGGCATAAGAAGCACAACAGACACCAATAAAATTAAAAAGGTTAATTTCTTTTGGGTAATTGTGCAAAGGAACAGATTATGGAGAAGGAAGAAGTGCATTAAGATTAATATATACTGATAGTCAAATGGGCAAACATAATTCCTCTCTTCAGAGATCTGATATAATGGTTAAATGGGGGTAGGAACTGAGTGCTGTGCTATATCCTAACCTCTTTACACCTATGCTAGGAAGAAAGAGGACCTTAATTGACCAGAAGAAACAATATGAAGTGCATCTAATGACTGGTCTGTTCCAGTCCAGCCTGGTACTTAAAGATGCCACACCAACTCATCTGAATTGCCCATGACAAACTCAGAACAAAATGTGCCCAACTTCACCTGGAGTTTTTAATTGTACTATAATATCATTAACAATGCGATAGGCAAACTGGAGAGGGTCATGCGATATGGGAATTCTAGGTTTTAAGTGGCCCAAGACTAGCTTATAAAAACACTTCAGGATGACAGGTTTGAATGCTTAGAGGCAACAGACAGAGGACTTCTTCAGTATGGGTATGATGATGGTGATTTTGAAGCAATTGGGGATAACTGCCTGCCACAAGGAAATGCTAAGAATGTCAGTAAAGATATCCATCAGTCTAGTCCAGAAGCAATTGTGATTTACTTTCAACAAGGTTCTTTTTGCGTCAGCAGTGGTCTACATCTGAGGTGCCTAGTATTCCCTGCTGGTTTATGCCCTTGGATCTGCAACCCCACTAAAGAACTTGTCAAATAGCTGACATCTCCCTGCATCTTGCCCCATCTGTAGTACTGTGGAATTCTAGAGAACATGTCACTCCCAGGTCTAAACCCAGGGTTGCTACAAATATATCTATATATATATATATATTTTTTAAATAGGCACCTCATTCATGTTCAAGTACCATACTTCATCGGTCCTTCTGTTTTCACAAAGAAAGCCCAGTGTTCATAATTAGCTTTATTACTCCATTTCCACAGTTGTACTTCCATAAAAATATTTAAAAAATTCTCCCAGTTGACAAATTTCTACAGGTGTCTTGTTTCTACCAGTATACCAAGCACGACAAAGTATAGGCATTCCTACATTTCACAGGACACAAAAAGTGCTTCAAGGTCAGTGGTACTCAACCTTTATTTCTCCAAGGTCCCCCAGTGATCCATGAGAATATGTGAACCTCCCACTACATGCCATTCTTGTACTGTTGTTGCAGTCTTTGTTTCTGAACTTACATATATGTATAAAATCACTTTTTCTGCTACTGCAATTATATTGCCTGTATTTTTTAAAGCTTAATATAAAATTAAGAAACCATTTCAAAAATAGCCTGTTTTTGTATTAAAGAAAAGATTTATTAGTGTCTAATTTTTTTTTAATTTATGCATACAATTTAATATTTCTGCATACATTTTATTCAAAACATAATTACAAAGGCTATATCTTTATCCTCTGGGTTCAGCACTAGTGTGTGTAAATATATTTACATTTTTTTTTTTTTTTTTTATAAGTATACAGTGACGCCAGAAATATCAAGAAAGCAATCAAAAACAAACAACATTTATGTGAATCCTATCCCTCCAAATCAGAAAGGTCCAAAAAGACAGGGGAATTTGGGACCCAGAGCTTTCTGAAACAGCCACAAAGTACAAGGGACTGCGATTTTCACAGGGTACAGCACTTTTTACTACATCAGTAACAATGGACACAAAGAAGGAAAAAGTTCTGGATGGGTTTGTGGTCCATCAGAGAGTACAGAGATGCAAACATCAATACTTATTTATGGAAAGCCATTTCATATACATTATATAATAATACACACATACAGTGTGCTCGTATGTTTACATGTCCTGGCAGATTTTGTAAGATTAACATTTGACTGTTGTGTTAAAGACAATATATTCAAATTAGTTAGAACTCTCGTCATCTGGCTCATTTTGAACCATCTTCTAAGATACATTTTGTGTGTCCTTTAGTCAGCTGTGCTGCAGCCTCTTTAGCACTCTTTCTCACTAAGTAATGCTTGCTGCTGATTTCTTGAAAGATGCAAGATGTTGATATAATTTCCAGTAACAAAGTATCTACTCCCTTTCTTTTTCACATTCTGTTAAACATCTAAATTTAAATGCACTAATACACTAAATTCATCACATTTATGAATGAAAAATATTTCAAGAACATTACTTTCTTCAGAATGTAACAGAATACTTCTGTAAATGAGAAATTTAACTGCAGAAAGAAACTGTTGTTCAATTGGTAAACTCAGAAAAAGCATGTATGCCGCAATCAGTACCGCCATAGGGACAGAGCTTCACCTCACTTTAGTAGAACCGAGAATAATAATAAAATAGAACAAATTTAAACCTAATTTTAAAGGAAACTGTTGAAGCTTTTTTTAATCTATGCTATTAATTAAGAAAGTAAATTAGAACATCAAATACAACCGCTGACTTAATACAAAGGAATACTACTAACCTGCGTCTCTCCCGACTTTCAGTCGTAACAGGTTTTCCAGTAGTGGTGCTGCTGGTGGTAGTGGCTGCTGTATTGATAATGGTAGGAATAACTGCCACAGATGCAGGCCCAGACTCCTTCTCCTTGTCCCCAGTTTCCTCAGGCCAAAACCGATTTGAGGTACTGCAAGAGGAAGAAAATAATAAGTATTTATTGATATTTGCGCTAGATTATCAGCAATAAGTATTCTGCAGTTTGTCACACTGAAGCTCAGGTTACATAATAGCTATTCACACTTGAGCCCACCATTCCCCATTTCCAGGAGTGTTCAGATCAATTGCTTTAAAATAACACATTAACATACACACACTTTTAAGATTTGTGTGCACAATCATCATGTATTGTGTTTAAAACTTATATTATATCTTTTGTGCCACTTAATCTTCAGCCACTTATTCACACTACATACTAGCTACAAAATAATTGGGCAAACTATTGATGTCAAAGAAATGACATTCCAGCCATTCCCTCACACAGCTACACACACTGAAACTTTGTTAGAATTTGTACTCCACCTAAAGCAAGTGAGTCACATACATTTGAAGGCAACATCAGTACAATCAAAAGACAGATTACTTTAACCAACTTGCAAACTAGTGAAACTTGTATGTGAAGTGCAGACGTGCGCAGACTTTGCGCAACCAAAACGAAAAGAGACCAGTATGAGACAGACGGGTATGACCGAGTCACTGCAGAAATCAAACTACACAAACTAGAGGTCACAGAGTGTGTTGCAACTGCCCTGGATTGCTTAGATTATGTAAATAAGGCCTATCACTGAAGATCGCTGGGAAACTTGTGTAGTGTGACGAGGGCTTTCACCAGCTTGCAAACTGGAAAAATCCACATGGAAACTGCATATACACAAAGACTAAAAATATACTGCTTTAAGATATTAGTGAGAGTTTAACAAATACAGAATCTACACTACACGTATACATAGGCTCAGGATGATCTTAAACATAAGCAACACTCATCAAAAAAGTTATACCCAGCTGGACCAATTTGTTGTTCCGAATGACAATTTATCATCAGTGTCATAGACCTCATGACTCATGTAACTGTTCTTTTCTTACTGGCATCATCATGGTACAAATCTTTCAAAGGTTCTAGCATCCCATCCTACAATTTAAGGCTTCTAACAAAATACATGAAATTAACCCTCAACCTGCTTAACAGTTCATCATGGTTGTAGTGGGCATACTCCCACATGGCATCAGCGCTTCCCAAAGACAAAGTTCAATTATCATAAAATTACCATGTATTGTAAATTGAACTTGTAAATGGGAGGGCTAACTGTACCACAAACCCAGATGTGACAAAATCAAAGTATGCACTAATTGCTTTGCGGGACTACATAACTTTTTTGTAGAGTATAGAGCTAGTTACTAACCTGCAGTTATTATTCTGTGAAATTCTGTGTTTGTAAGTTTAAACTATCAAGTACAGTATTATGCAGTACACTACACCCACGCAGGTGATACAATAGTAGTGCCCAGGCTTTGCAATAAGATAATGGGTTCGCTTCACTGATCCTCCCTACATGGAGTTTGCAAAGTGCTTTGAGTAACAAGTAAAGCACTATATAAATGTAAAGAATTATTACTATTATTGTACATAACAATTTGTCAATTTCAAATTTTAAGCGTTATTTTTCAACAAACAAAACAAAACATAGCGGTAGGATTCTCTGCCTCTATATACCTTAACACTACCTCAAACTTGATCCAAACGCCACGTATGCGTACCACCACTTTTTTGTTTACAAAAAAGGTACTGTTAATCACACATGTGGTGATTCAAAATTAACTAATGTTCCCTCAGTATGCAGTAGACGTATTCATGTGTGTTAGTTACAGTTATTACCTGTTATAGGTTTGAGCACTGATAGCTCTAATAACGTTGATAGTTCTTTTTTTATTCTGTTAAATGCAGTTTGTGATGAGCCTGGGTCATATACGTGATGCATTATTTTGCAGAAATTTAGATGATGTTTTTAGACGCTGTTAATGTTCTTTTAGAGAACAAATTTCAAATCAATATTTTGGCAAGAAATTACTGAGCATGACTTATTTTTCTTTAACATGCCAACAAAACTGTGTGATGATATGTTGCCAATAGCAGATTATGGGAGCTCATGAATAATCAAAGCAGACTTGAACACAAGAATCCCTGAAGCCTATGAAAAAAGTCATAATCCCGGGCCACCTTAAATTCCTTTGCATCTATCCATTAGCATCTTTTGTTTTGCAACTGTGTCGATTAGCACAAGCAGCCTGCTATCCTATACCCACCACAGCCACAGCCCAAGTCAGAAAAAAAGTTCCCCCAGCTCAAGTCTGTTTATATGGGTGTGAGGTGCCTGGCATTGTATAGGGTAAATATATATTTTATCTGGAACACTATTATTTGGAGGCAAAAAATATTAAACACATAACTAAAACAGAAACGTTTTTCATGTTATAGTACTAATGACAAAATTTTGACATGAACTGTATAATGTGTGAAGAGTAAAATCCAAATATCAAAAATACAGTTTCACAAAAGGTACAAGTATAACAAAAACAAGTGTGCTTTTATTCAAGAATCAGATTAGGTTACGACACTGACACGACCACTTGTGATGCAGCGGTAAGAACTGCTGACTCATAACCAACAGGTTGCAAAGTTCGATTCTGGCTTCTTCCTAGATTTTCTGTTTTGAGTAGTGAGCTGCTCTTATTGTTAATGTTATAGAATAAAAACATACATTTGATTTGAGCATATAACAACTGGTGTAAATGTATGATATTTGTAAAGGTTAGCATTTTTATTTATTTATTTATTTTTTAAATTCAGTTTTATTCTCTCAGCTGCGTTCATGCTCCCCCCCGATCTGACTGCTGTTTTCAAATAAAGACATGGTATAACAGAGGTGAACTCAGAAGAGGATGAAAGTTCTGCATTGGAGAAAGAGAACAGAAGCCCAGTCACAGATAAGAACGACGAGGCTACACCAGGCATAAAGGCAAAACATGGCACCGTTTGGATGTAGCAACAGGTTGGGTGTCATCCTGCCAATGAATCTGCCACACTCATGTCCTTCAACGAAACAGCAGGGCATGTGAAAACTGAAAGTGGCAGTGTGGCATTGAAAAACTTGACCCAGTGACATTAGAGCGAAGAGTGGTCCTCCATGAAAGTTTGTGCTGTGCGATTCAGTGACAGCCGATATGGGAGGTGGTTGGGGGGAGGGAGCGGGGATGAAGGGGTCCACATGTGTAACTGTGAAGCACAGTGTATCACAGCATGATAAAAACACATTTGATCAAAAAGTGATTCTGTGAAAGTTTGTGTGGTGCTATTCAGTGATATTTGATCAAACGGCTCCTAACATGAAACTTTCAATGGGTACGCTAAGAAGCTGAAACTGGAAGAGCACTGCTTAGAAAAATGACATAGGGAAAACGTGCAGCAGATAGCATCCTGATACCCATGATGCTTGAACTGTGAAGTGCACACTGTGATGCTTTAAAGTTGACATCTGTAATACCTACAAATCAAGGATTTCACAGTCCTTTGGGAAATGTGTCAATCGTAACAAAAGTCAAAATTGTGACTGAAGGTGTAACTAACTCTGTAACTTTTCTAAGACTTCCTTAAATGCATGTTTTTTTCCTGACGATATTTCCCTAGAACATTTAAGTCTTATTACTTATCAACCAAACAATCCAAATGCATTCTGACAGAAATGTGTGCATAATAATGCACAAAGATGTCTACATATCTGCTGTTACATAAGCAATATTTCTTCATTTTTTATGCAGAGCTATGTAATGTAGTACAAGTGACCAATCATAGACAACTACACCTCAGTTAAATGGTCTGAAACTAGGCTATCCAATGATGCGTCTTTTACTGTATTTTTAATAATAATGCAAATCACATTTTACCAATAAGAGAGAACATGGAAACCTATGATTTAAGATACCCTTGGGTATGGAAAAATACCATTTTCTGCTTTTGATTGATTTGTTAGTTTATTGCAACCTACACAAACTACTGTGAAAAAAGGTGGCGTTCCACTGATGGGATACCTTGTGGATAAATACTTAAGGTCTATTAAGAGTAAATCTAATGTTTCTTTTCTTAAATGCTGTACTTCGTTTGTTGACAATACTGTTGTGAGTAATTGCTTAGGATATATTTATTTAGTATGGCTGTAGCACACACATATGTGTACACTGCACTTTACCTGTGGGGTACAGAAAGCAGCTGTGTATATTATATATGTCAATAAATAAAGTACATTTGGGGAGGAAAAAACGTCATGAAAAGGTAAATTAAGGCAACACTTCTATTAAATGTATGTTTATCTACATCATGCTGGGGAAAGAAAAGATATTTTAAAGAACTCTGAAGCAAAAAGAAGAAGCTGTGATGGGACTTTGGCACAAAGCAGTTCTATTCACTTAAATAGACATTACGTATGTTTAAAAGTTTTATGTAAATACTTCAATAGCAGAATAATCAAAACAGCATCATTCAAAACTAAGCCTATTGATGACAGATTCAAACAACTTAAATATCCAAAAAAGCAACACCAAAAAAACAATGGGTTTAAACTCACCTGCTTGTGAAGGTCGGTGTTGTTGATACTGCTGTTTTGGTAGTGGTATTTGTACTAGAGAGAAAACTCCTTTGTAGACTAGTGGGTGAGGTAAGAGGCAGTGTGGATGGAACATTGGAATTAACTACATCATCTGGTTTTCTTCCAAAAGAGCCACTGACATAAAACAAAAATATTAAGGACATTTTAAATAATGAGTTCATTTAATAAACTCTTTAGTTTACACACACCCTATATACAGTGTAAACTGTTAAGAAAACCAAAGCATAAAAATTTAAAAAGCACATGCAAATTCCTGCATTTGTCACACTGTTGCATCGGAATGTACTTTGATACACAATAGTAGATATACCCAAAATTTGTGTCAAAAACTATTGAAACAATACAGCATATACCACTCAAAGAACTTCACAACTATTTTGGAAGACATATTCTTTGTATATCTATGTATAATCTTTCCAGAAAGTGTAGAGACACCACAAAAACAACTGTTAACTTCTAATATTTCTTTGACCAATTTGTGCCTTTCTCATTTTTACTTACCATGCCATAGATTTTGTATACACTGGCTGTAACAAGAATGTAACTTTGGAAATTACACAGCAGAATCCTTAACAAAATAATGTTGCATAAGTAAAGAAACACTGGATTAAACAGGTAGAAGGGAAAAAAATGCAGGATTGTTCCGATTCAGTAAACTGTCAAATCAAGAGGATTCTACAACACTTGTGAACTGTAGACCTCTTGGAAGGACAACAAAGCAATACTACAATAGCTTTCAACAACTCATTTAACATAATGGTGGTGTGTTTCTTAGATATCTTAGAGGTAAACATAGAGAAACGTGAAAATCAATCAGTAACTATTTAGTGTGTTTACATACACTTTTAATAACCGAGTTATTCACATAAACACGGTGTCTGAAAGGCTATATAAACCCTTACTCTGGTTAGCAAGAACAGGATATTGGTCTCAGAGAAACCAGGTTAACACAGGTACATTTTATCGTGAGTTACCTGTTTTTTTAGCTACGTAAACACTTAAGAGGGTTACTGTTAAAAGATTTTATAGTCTCCATATGCATATATTTTAGCTTTGCACACGGTTTCAGCAGCCACAGAAATCTGTCTGTTTTTCATAAATTACCAAATTTATGTTGAGCAAAATGTATAGTGCTAAGCTCAGCAGCACAATCTAGGAAGAAGTAGAGTCAGATCACTTTTTGAAGTAATGAGTAATCTAACAGTTATATTACAGAGGTAATAATAAAGTGTTAATTTAGTTTTAATTTAGCTAGTTGCTATAGATATGTTGAAACAGTGTGATTGGGTGGCATAGTGGCCAGTGTACATATTGTGAGCAGTTCTGGGCAAAGGGGTTAAAAAAAGGGGAAAAAAAAGAATAGGTAATGTAAAAGTAATGCATTGCTCAAAATACATTACATTTTATAATGTATATACAGTGCTCTCCATAATATTTGGAACAAAGACATTTTTCTTTGATTTAACTCTCTGTGCCACAGTTTAAAATTACAAATCAAACAATTCAGACAAGATTATTAAGTGCAAATTGCAGACTTTAATTTAAAGGTTTTTGCATATATTTTGGTCACACCCTGTAGGCTCCTGCTTGTTTCAGCTCAGCTTGGCACAGCTCTTGTCCTAATTATGAACAGCAGCAATTACAAACTCCAAAGGTGGTAGAAATAGTCAGTGGGTCGAAGCCAGCCCTGGTATCTTACGTCTGTGCAAATGAAGGAATGAAATCACACCTGAGTAACCATAAACACCTGTGATGTCAACTGTCCCTAACATTATGGTGCCCTGAAATGGGGAGGGGGACCATGTAGAAATATTTCTACACTGTGCGACCGAATATCACATTTTAAATGGTGGAGCAGAGGAGTAAATCAAGGATTAAGATCAGTTATGGAGGCACCAAGTTTGTAATGCATTACTTTTTAAACAAGTAACAATATAACACATTTAGTTACTTTTTTTGTAAATAATGAGGAATGTAACTAAGTTACCTTTAAAATTAATGTGCCCCACACTGCTCTTGAGACACAGGCTCCATTCTTGCAGTCAGATTCATGGTCCTGCAGACTAAGTCTTTTTTTTTTAGCATATTTGTATAAAATTTCAATTAGCTGGCAGCCGCAATAAAACAGCATTTCCATGAAATAAAGTCAGGGTCCACAGAATGGTCTGCTATTATAAGTCTTCAGTCTAAGTCTATTGATTTTTTTTTTTTTTTTGATTAATAAAGTTTTGTAAAAGTTTTCGATCTTTTCTTGACCATGTGACTAAAAATGGCAAGTCAGCAAACTTAACAAGGTAAACTTCAAACTAATATCCCGAGATGAATATATTATAGTATACTTATCAAACTGTTACATTGTCTTACATAAATTATTACAGTATATTGAACAAATCAATATTAAAAAAAATAAGCATCTCATGGAAATATCATGCAGTATTTAACTGGTGAATACTGTTAGAGATTAGCTGGTTTAAAATGTGAAAACGTAATGTTTGAAGTATTAGGCCAGGTTTATACTTCACGCGACACATGCTCCTACGGACGCTACTGCTACCAAGGCACAGTGTACTGTTTATACGTGCACACATACTTTACGTAAATCACGAAGATTCCACGAGGTGGAAGAGAGAGATAATATCACAGTAAGAAAATAATGTTCAACTTCCCTGTGTTGTGAATTCCTAGAAACATCCATTAAATTCCCAGGACACCTTGCCACAATATCTCTGAAAAGGATGGATGTTTAATGATGACATATCAATCCAGGGACACACCCATTCCAGCAAGCATTGGACGTGAAACAAAAACAGTTCCTGGAAGGGGCATTACAAGCACACATATACACCAGTGTCATTTTATCACCACCAAATACCCAAACCTCCATGTCCTTGGAAGGATACCAACGCATACTGTGGAAACCCAACAGGAAAACATGCAAACTCTAGGCAGGGAACACCAGGGATGCAACTCCCTGCGAGGGAGCAGCGTTACCGCTCTGCCACCGTGCCACCCCCACATGTGTAATTAACAATTATTAATTAAATAAAGTTAACAATGTGTACAATTTAACATACATGCTTTAACACATTTCATCATGTAAATGATATCAAGTATAAATCTAAGTATTCTAAATGTGCAGTGAGCTGGAATATCATAAATTTAACATGTTCTGTGTGGCATCATTTCTTGCTGCTGCACTGGGTTGCCAAAAGCACGTAGTGATTAACAACTGGGTCGGTTTTAAGAGGACATTTACGACGTTCTACTTCAATGACAAAATAACTACAAGATTAAAATTGAAATTTCCACTTTAATCACGAAATAGACCTTTTTTTCATCACCACGAAAAAAAAAAAACCAAAACAAAACAGAAGATTGTATGTGAGACCTTTAAAATGTATTGCATCATTACGATGGGGTATATGCAACACTTGAAAAGAAAAGCATACATTTGTATGTCAGCATTTAAGTTGATGATTTGCTTCACAACATCTAACCATTCATCAGACGTTGAAGCACACATATTGATCCATCTGCAAAGCAGCTTGCAGTCACATGTTAATAGTAAACAAAGACTAACGTCATGTTACAACTAAAACACACTGCACCCTCTGATTTTTTGCTAGTACTGCAACTTGCACACGTGTCACATTAATTTCTGAGGACATGCTCAGTGAACGTGTCAAATGAAAGCTGGGAACATGTGGCAGACATGATGTGTACACGTTCTGAGCGTCAAGTATTAACCAGCCCTTAAGATGATTTCTGCTACAGTCCATGGTAGGAACATTGCAATATTGCCCAGTTTGTAATACTTCTTATGCCTCAGGTAACCAGCACAAGTAATAATGTACAATGGACAGCAATCCCTATGTTAAGCAGATGGTGCAAGAAACTGCCCTTTAAAGTTACTAAGCCAAATTTATGGGAAAAACTAAGTGAGAAAATTAAATTCTAGGAAGTTGTAGTTGAGAACTATTTTACCTGCAAGTCTCTGGCCAAAACATTTAAGAAACTCAAGATTAATATTTGAAATGCTATATAGCTGGGCAGGACAATTTATTGGCACACAAAGTAGCAACCTAGAAAATCCACCACCATGTTTACAACTACACAAAAGAGACAAAGACAATAAGGTATATCAAGTTGCCAAATGTTACAGAGGCAAACAAGAATCATATAGCAATACTTTGTCACACATTGGACTGCTCAATAGAATACATATGTATTCTTCAAACAAACAAAGCATACCAGTATTACACTATCCATTAAGGATTTACAGGATCCAATTATTCAAACACTTGTCGACAAAGGTTTATTTCAAGAAACTCATGTTGGAACATCTGCGGGTGCATAAGATGCAGCTATATTCACTGCATCAGACTCACCTCTGGTAGATTGACTATGTCTGAAAGCTAGCATCAACAGTAAAGTGCACTTTTTTCATGACTTGCAAGAATCTCGGCTTTCTTTCTGAAAACGGTACTTTTATATCCCAAACACACAAATCATAAAATTCAACTTAACTCAAATTGAACTGTGGGAATAACTCTGGTCCCAACCTAGTCAACAGCCTCACGGGACAAATTAGGCATGCCATAGATTTTAAGTGCCCCACATATGCGTCAGGAAAATGTTGAAAATATTGGGTGAAATACTATTGTTATCTCTGCTCGGCAAGTAGGAATGAGAAGATTGTTGTTTAACTTAAATACAATTTAATTACTGAAGTACTTCTGCCTGAATTTCAAAATGACATTACTGGTTAAACACAAAAAAGCAAATAATATCACATGTAAAACATCCAACATTCTATGATATTCAGAGTACCTGTATATCATCTACTTATATAGGCGGAGCAAAAGCAAGACACTTTTATAAGAATAAGAAAAAATGGAAAATAGACTATAATATTCTGCATTGAATTAACTACAGCTGTATTAACTCTGCAAAATGGTAATGGTCTTAAATAAATGTGTTAACTGCGCCATGAATTTGTATCTGCCAGAAAATAACACAACACAGCGCTGCACACAAAAATTCACAAAGTGGCTCCTAAAAGAGAAAATTAAAAGCCCAAAGCTTTTATGAAATGTGTGAAATATTAATCTTTCAACCTCTGAAATGACTAACCTCCATGTATGTTTGCCTAATTATTTTCCTGTGCTGTGTATTCTTCCCTTGTGCTTTTATGTCTGTCTTGGTGATTTCGGAAACTGAATGCCATTATAAAGTTCAAACTATGTACAGTAATTAAGAACAGTGTATTTTATTCAGGCTTAGAGTCTGTCACTGACCTTCAGAATCTCAGCATCAGAGAGCCACCCAGCGTAATGTGGTCTTCGTTCTTGATTGAAGTGAGCCAGCATTTGACACAGGGTTCAGGATCAAACCGCTCAAGTGATGCGGCTTCTGTGCTGATTCTGACTTAATTGTCCACAGTTAAGAAATTGAGTGGGTTTCGAACTTTTGATTTTATTTTGTTCTGTACTGAGAAGCCACACTCACACTGAGGTGCTAAAATGGGCAGAACAATCATGATCTCATGATCTAAATAAACTGTAGAATATTGAGGAAATATATGTAATAAAGCTATTTTGTCAGTAAGACTTCCCACAAGACTTGGCCTTGAGAATTGGACTTTAATCAGAAATTGTTATGTAGCACTCTCCATTCCATTTGTACAGCCTCAACATCACATGCATTCTTCAATAACACTTCTGTATACCATTTAATTAAAGTGGCAATCTCATTTTCCCCATAAGTGGATAAATCATCTGGTCATGAATCACAACAGAAGATTGAGAAGCAATGAATAATCTTAGACCCATGTGAGCTTCCTTGCTGTGATTACAACTTATATTTTCAAACTGGCTTTCCAGTTACTTAACTGTAACAATACAATTTATTTTTGTATAGCCCAAAATCACACAAGAAGTGCTGCAATGGGCTTTAACAGGCCCTGCCACTTGACAGCCACCCAGCCTTGACTCTCTTAAGATGACAAGGAAAAACTCCCAAAAAAAACCCTTGTAGGGAAAAAATGAAAGAAACCTTGGGAAAGGCAGTTCAAAAAGAGACCCCTTTCCAGGTAGGCTGGTGCATGCAGTGGGTGTCAAAAAGAAGGGGGTCAATACAATACACAGAACAGAACAAATCCTAAAAATAAAATAAGTAACCTACAGTCTTGCATGCAGCTGAAGGTTATGTCCAAAGTTGTGAGATTTGCACCTTGGACTGGATACTGATGTCTTTATTGGTACTATTTTCTGACTCATTTTTATGCTGAGCATATGATAGAGGTAAAACCAAGTTTCATAACAAAGCCTTTATGTGGAAATGCTTTTTTCCCCCTCATGTTTCTGACCAAACTGTCAGAAACAAATTCTACGAGGGTGGCTGTGATGATGTGGGCTCTGCTCCATGCTCCCATCCGCTGTTTGGGGGCCCTTGAACCCAACACCGTTGATAGTTATAACCGAGATGAGCTAGACAGTGAGACAATAACAATTGAGCAAGGGGATGGTTCAAAAAGTGCAAAAGTGCTTTTATTAAAATAGCCAACAAACAGTGTTCAAATAAAGTGCAGTGCTTTCAAAAGTTCAATAAATAAATAATCCAACAAAAGAGAAACGTGGAGGTTAAAAATCTACAAATAGAAAAATCTTCTTAAACAACGAGGTTAAAATGACACTGGAAGCAGTCCTTAAAATCAATAAGCCCGGTGCTCTTCTACGCTAGCGTCTCACCTGCTTCTCCCGGTTGGGCTTTACAGCAGGCGAGACGCTCTCTCAACAGCTGTCCTTATCCACACACGTCAACACGAGTCTGGAGGCCTCCCGATCCCAGGCCCGAGACTTGGTTCACGCCCAACGGCCAGGACGCTCAGCTGGGGAATCCACCACCAAGCCGCCTGACACCCGCTGCTTTTTCGGTCTTCTGCGGCCAGTCGCCCTTCACTGGTCACTCCTGCTACATGATCACTCAGCGGGAGCGACTTCTACTACGACTCCTGGGTGTTGGCCTAACACCCAGGCTTCCTTCACAGCTGTTTGCGAGTGCTCTCTTGCTTGCTCGTTCTCCATCCACCACCGGCTCTCTCTCTCTCTCCTCACTGCTTCCTGCTTCTTCCTACAACCTCCATTTCCTTCTCTTTTCTTTTTCTCGTTTTTGATCTTCTCTTTCTAACCGACTTGCGCTTCTTTATATTGAGAGGGGACATAGCAGCTGCAGCACATTAGCCACAGGAACAATCACGGATGTGGGAAGTCCCTCACCTGTGCACTAGGTGAGAAATGCCCACACCACAAATCGCCCTGTGGCTTGCTACTGCCACCACGACCCCTCGCTAAGCCGCGACCGCGGTGATTATTTATTTAAAAACAACTGGCCCTTGCTGAGCACGCCGTGGACCCGCTATACCACAGTGGCAAGAGGGCCAAATGTCCTCTAGTGGAACCTGTGCTCATAACCCCTCACTATGCAGCTCGAATGGCATTCACCAGAGAATATCACAATTGCCAGCTTCACCCCATTTTCTTCACAGATGAGATTAGGTCCACACACCTGTGAAAGCTTAACAGAGACTGGAGATGCCATGGTGAACATTATGTAGCCTGCCACATCATCCAGAATGACAGGTTTGGCAATGGGTCAGTGATGGTCTGGAGAGTCAAATCACTGTAGGGTTGCAAAGATCTCTACATGCCTGGCAATAGTACCCTGACTGCTGGTAGGTAACAGGATGAACTCCTCAGAGCCATTGTCAGACCTTATGTTGGTGCAGTGGGCCCTGGGGTCCTCCTGCTGCAAGACACACCTCTTGTAGCCAGCAGGTTCTGGATGATGAAGGCATTGACAAGCCCATTTTACCAAAATGCGAATCCAACTGACAGCCTCTGGCATGTTATGCATTGGTGTATCCCGACTTAGGCGCCGCCGTGAGTGGCAGCCTTTCCAGCAGCCCCGTGTACGACTTTATTTTTCTCTATTTTACTGATCACTCCTATCACTTTCTTTTATGTCGACTCATTCCCTGGACACTTTTTACTACTTGTACATAGAGTTTTACATGCGCCGAGAACAAATGCCCATGCCGGTGTGGCTCCCTATTTACCTGACGAGGTAAGAAGGCGGTATCGTGGCAGCAGAGCCTGAGCTAAGCTAAAAGCGAAGCGGCTTGCGAGAAAGTGGCGCTTCAAGCCTTCAGTGCCTTCTGTGATCCTGGGAAATGTGAACTCACTACCAAATAAGATCGACGAACTAGCTGCGCTGGTGAAAAATGTCAGGTCCTACAGAGAATGCAGTTTGTTGTGTTTTTGTGAAATGTGGCTAACAACTAGCATCCCAGATGCTAATGTGAAGCTACCCGGGTTTAGCACAGTTAGAGCGGACAGACGCGCAAATACCTGCGGAAAGGAGAAGGTCTCGCCCTCTATGTGAACACAAGGTGGTGCAATCCTGGACATGTAAACGTCAAAATCTCCACTTGCTGCAGAGACATCGAACTGTTGGCCATAAGTCTGCATCCTTATTACTTGCCCAAAGAGTTTGGACACCTCATTGTTGTTATTGTTTACATTCCTCCTCGGGCGGACATGGAGATAGAGGGTGACATCATCCATACCGCTGTTGCTATGTTACAAACACAACACCCTGAAGCGCTTGTGCTAATCGCTGGAGACTTTAACGATGTGATGCTGGACAAAACATTACCTGCCTTCTCACCGGGGAAATAGGACTATTGACCTACTGTATGCAAACATTAAAGACGCATACAGCGTCACCCCGCTGCCTGCGCTTGGGAAAGCAGATCATAACCTGGTTCTGCTTCAGCCTCACTACAAACCAAGAGTGAGGGAGCTACCTACAACCATGCACTCATTCAGAAAGTGGTCCCCTGAGGCAGAGCAGGCTCTCAGAGACTACTTTGGAACTATGGACTGGGATATCCTGCAGGGATCATATATTGAGAACATTGAGGAGGTTGTTGACTGCACTACTGACTACATCAACTTCTGTATGGACATTGTAGTTCCAGCAAGAACAATATGCTGCTATGCTAACAACAAGCCATGGATTACAAGTGACATCAAGGGCCTTTTGAACCAGAAGAAAAGGGCTTTTAAATGCGGTGATCAGCATGAGCTCAAGCGCATGCAGAAGGAACTCTGAGTCCAGCTCAGGAGCAGTACAGGATAAAGCTGGGGCAGAAGATGCAGTATAACAGCATGAAGGAAGTGTGGGATGGGATGAAGATCATCACTGGCTGCAGCTTGAAGCAGGGTGCCACTGTCAAGAGAGACGTGGAGAGAGCAAACCAAATGAACAACTTCTTTAACAGGTTTGACCACCCTAACCCATTCTCACCTTGGAGTACTGCAGCCTCCACCCATCCTTCTGCTGATACCAGCATAGGAGAGACATCCCCACCCACAATTACAGCAGCCCAGGCGAGCAGAGAGCTGAGGAGACTTCGTGCCAGCAAAGCAGTGGGTCTAGATGGAGTATCGCCACGACTGCTGAAGGCCTGTGCGCTGGAGCTGGGGAGTCCTCTACAGTGCATCTTCAACCTAAGCCTGGAAAAGGGGAGAGTCCCGAGGCTTTGGAAAACATCTTGTATCACCCCAGTCCCAAAGGTATCGCGTCCTAGTGAGCTGAATGACTTCTGGCCTGTCACTCTGACGTCACATGTGACGAAGACCATGGAGCGGCTGCTGCTTCACCACCTGAGGCCACAGGTCTGCCACGCCCTCAACCCTCTGCAGTTCGCATACCAGGAGAAGGTGGGAGAAGAGGATGCCATCATCTATATGCTACACCGATCCCTCTCCCACTTGGACAGAGGCAGTGGTGCTGTAAGAATTATGTTTCTGGACTTCTCTAGCACCTTCAACACCATCTAACCTCTGATCCTTAGGGACAAGCTGACAGAGATAGTGGTGGCATGGATCGTGGACTGTCTTACAGACAGACCTCAGTATGTGTGTCTCAGGAACTGCAGGTCTGACATTGTGGTCAGCAACACAGGAGCGCTGCAGGGAACTGTACTTTCTCTGGTCCTGCTCAGCCTATATACATCGGACTTCCAATACAACTCGTTGTCCTGCCACGTGCAAAAGTTCGCTGACGATACTGCTATCGTGGGCTGCATCAGGAGTGGGCAGGAGGAGGAGTATAGGAACCTAATCAAGGACTTTGTTAAATGGTGCGACTCAAACCACTTACACCTTAACACTAGCAAAACCAAGGAGCTGGTTGTGGATTTTAGGAGGCCCAGGCCCCTCCTGGACCCCGTGATCATCAGAGGTGACTGTGTGCAGAGGGTGCAGACCTATAAATACCTGGGAGTGCAGCTGGATGATAAATTGGACTGGACTGCCAATACTGATGCTCTGTGCAAGAAAGGACAGAGCCGACTATACTTCCTTAGAAGACTGGCGTCCTTCAACATCTGCAATAAGATGCTGCAGATGTTCTAACAGACGGTTGTAGCGAGTGCCCTCTTCTACGTGGTGGTGTGCCGAGGAGGCAGCATAAAGAAGGAGGACACCTCAAACCTGGACAAACTGGTGAGGAAGGCTCTACTGTAGGCATGGAGCTGGACAGTTTGACATCCGTGGCAGAGCGACGGGTCAATCATGGAGAATCCACTGCATCCACTGAACAGAATCCTCTCCAGACAGAGGAGCGGCTTCAGCGACAGACTGCTGTCACTGTCCTGCTCCACTGACAGACTGAGGAGATCGTTCCTCCCCCACACTATGCGACTCTTCAATTCCACCCAAGGGGGTGGGGGGGGGGGGGTTTGGGGGGTGTTAGTTGGTAAACGTTAACAAAATTATTGTCTGTGTTACCTACCCAGATATTGCTGGGAGTAAATACAGGCATGTGGGGGGCCGTACATACTACTGAGTACCATTATGAGTTGCCGTGATGAAATTGATGCAAGTTGGATGAGCCTGTGATTTCAATTTTTGACATATTGTTGAGTGTAGTCCTCAGTGGGTGCGTGATTTTGCTTTCCACTAACTGTTGTTACATCATTAAGTTCTCAATGAACTATACAGTATTAATCAGTAAAGATTTTCCACTTGAATATTTTGTAAATTGAGATCCAATGTGCGATTTAAATGTTCCCTTAATTTTGTTCAGCTATATACATATATACATACACACATATATACAAATTCACACACACACACATAAGGTCTGAGATACTGTTTACATACAGTATTTGTAGCTGGAAATCCACAAAGGGAGCAAATGAATCACTTATGTTAAAAGTTTATTCTTAAGCTTTCGATTCCTACCAGAAATCATCATATATAAAATTAATCTTACTAACAGGTACAAAAATAAAACTGCCAAGCAATTCACAGCAAGGATTACCACCAAATTTTAAAATTCCTGAAAAAAGTGGGACGGAGCCTATCCCAGCATTGCCAAGCATCATGGAAAAAGCCTTAGACACGGCACCAAGACCATTAGAGTGGCAACTCACTCACAACAACTCAAAAGGGTCAAACTGAAAACTGCCAGTTAATCTAACTTGTCAAAGTGGGAAGTTGTCTCTAATATATAGAAACAGTTGTGCAGAATATAAAAGGATTTTCTTAAATGCTAGTTTAATACACTATAAAATGTATAATATAAGAAAATGTTATAAATGTAATGTTCACCTCATTTCTAAACCTACCAGCAAGTGAGCAATATTATATTTAAAGAGGGGATGACACTGTTGTTGAAGATTTAACTGGCAAAAATGATGCAAGTAATTTTGTTTTGTGTTCTCAAAATATGGATTATTTCTTAAACTGGATGATTTTTTTTTCCTTTCTACATTGCACTAACAAGGATACAGGACTAAAATGATACATATCACTTTATCATGACGTTAAAATTAAAATCGGTAAATCTGCAAGACTCACTAGAGTATTGTATTTTAAATTATACTAGTTTTAAGAGCATACAGATCAATTAAAATGTAAAAAACAACTTTGTGACTAATTGTTTTAACTCATATCATTCAACTAATTTATTTCATACTTTTACATTTTGCAGCACAGTTATTCCTCTTTTTGTTTTTTGTTTTTTTGTTTTAGCTGAAAAGTGAACACATTTCTTAGCATGCCCCTCTTGAGCAAACATCATAAAAGTTTGAAAATACTATATCCTTTAAGTCCGGGTTTCTTAAACTTTGTGTTTGGTGCCACCCAATCTTGCTCTTTTATGTGTATTAGAGACCCATTACTTGTTGACAACCTGGACGATAGTCAATGTGGGGCGGAGAAGTCTCCCTTGAAGAACTGTGAACATTCATCATGTGGGTGAGGGAATTATTGAAGACAATCGTCAGAACAATGTCAATTGATTAATTAATCCATAGCAACCTAGTTTGTAAACCATTATCATTAACTACAAAAGTAAATTACAACCCAATGATGCCAACCCACAGTTTAAGAAACCCTGTTGTGAGTTAATTGAAGCTATTTCAAGTGAGTCCCCTTAAGCCTTGTTTATACTGATAGCAAATACAATTCAAACAGGAGATTGCTATTGCTTAAAATTGACATTGTCTGGTTATAATACACTGTTTAGTGTGGTTGATATGATACAGTAACATTATCAAGTTGTGCAGTCAAACACCAGTTGGTGTCAAACATCAACTGCTCATCTGCGGTTATTTATGATTTCTTAAGTTGTTCAAATATTCAGAAACGTTCTGCTTGGTAAATCTTGAACCAACTGGACAACTGTGCAGGAAAACTAACATAAATGAAATTAGATTAGATATAAGATGCATAGGAAGCTTGACTTCTAAGACTTGGATGTTTATTCCTTAATAAAGTGTACTGACCTTTGAACATCAGCAAATGTCAGACAAGTAAGCATACATTATGTGTTATTTTCAAATCTAAAATTCATCTGTCACTTTTTGTTGAAATGGAGGACTCACAGTATATCTGTCTATTTATCTGCATAGGGTTTGTTACTTGTAGGACCATGAGAAATCACTTCGGTGCATATGGTCCTAATAATTCAAAAGGTATATGAAACAGACTTGCTGTATTCCGTCTGTCCCAAGTACCCCATGTTACTTGTAACATTGCAGAATGTCGCTCTGCACTGATCTTGAGAGCTCAAAGGGTGTGGGAATACAGGGACACCGGCAAAGAAACATACAATTTTCTATAGATAACATTCTAAATCAAGCTCAAGAAGTTCTAAAAAAATATATTAATAGGACAATACCTTCTATAAATGCTGTAAGACGAACACTGAGAAGAAGACTGCCAAGGTTTAGTGTTATTAGGCTCCAAGCTGATAGCAGATGAAGACTTAGATGGTACATCTCTCACACTGCTACTTCTGCCAATTGCTAGAGAGTACGAAGTGCTGCATGCACACCATGCACACGAACATGTTAAAAACAAAAAAGCCAGACAAATTAGTGCACAGCCTTATGCATAACCAAGAAACAAAAAATTAAATACATTTAATACAGTGAAAAGAAATAATGTTGCTTAAAGCACACTCAACAGGAATATCCTTTATTTTAATGACAGCAAGGTACCCAAAAAAATGCAAAACGTAAAGAACATGCAAGAATGTAAAATGAGTTATTGTACATTCATATACATAACTTTGGAGATGACAGAATACAAACATGAAAATATAAAAAAAAAAATACTATGAATCATTTCAAACTGAAATGTATTTCAATTTGATCTCATACAGTTGTACAAGTATTACCAAGAAGCAATATAATATTGCAGAAATGTACCTACTCACACAAAGATTTAAACACAGTTAAGTAATGCAGTTTCTCCAGAAGTGATTTGGTCAAATGTGTTTCTGAATTTGTATCAACACACAGAGTGTCCATATAACAGTTGTGTCACACTGTATTGGTAAAGCTCAGTTACAGCTCATATTCAAGTTATGCTTGGAAATTTACTTTTCTCAGTAGTTATACATGCAACTATATTCTCTAATTTGAAAATAATGCTGAATTGCATTTACTTTAGAAGTTGGATGTCAGAACTGGGAGTGATGTCACACTCAAGTTGACCTCGTTCAAGTAAAACATTCAGAAAACCAAAAAAAAAACACTTCCAGGAAAACTTTTGCTGTGCTTGCTCTTTCAGAATACAGACAATTACTGACCAAGCTGATGACAATTCGGTATTTTGTGCATCCAAAATCATAGCAACAAGTCCACATATAGAAATTGGACAGTACTGTGTGTATGACTGATTTACTGAGACACAAATGGACAGAATTGCAAATAAACAGTATAATGCTATATCTTTTATTAACTTGATACACCATGCTGCCATCTGGGATTATGAGGACATTCAAGCTGAAACATCCTACTTGCAACTCAAGAATTGCAACTGGCCAATTTAAATGGAATGCAGCATTAGTTCTAACTATTGTAATTCTGATTCCACCGTATCAAGACATCAAATTGTCACTGTTTTGCCATGTACCATTCAGCTGATCTTAATGCAGTTAATTCCATTTCTTCCAACATATCAAGCACTGAACTTTAATCCAGTCTTGCACTTTTTTTTTGAAGTGTATACTTACTTGCTTTAAAAAGAGTCTCTTGTAATGTAGCGACTCCCTGATTATGGAAGGACTGGGGGAGAGAGTATTTCCAGAACAGTTTCACCCCCGGTCCGACAGAAAGCAGGCCATTTGGTTTCCAGCAGGGCCATGGGACAACAGTGGCCACCGCCAGGGGGCACATGGATGCTTTAAGGGCCCTATTTGGCCACACTTCTGTGTGTGGTGGAAATGCAGCCAGAAGAAGCTTGTTGGGCACCTGGCATCCTTCCAGGTGCACTATAAAAAGGGGCCAGCTGCCAGAAGTCAATGGCCAGAGTTGGAAAGAAGAGGACAAAACCGGAGGAGGACTGGAGTTGGAAGGATTGGCAGGAAAACTAACTGTGTGGTGTTTTACTGCGTCTGCTGGAAAATGTAAATAAAACCATGTGCTATGTGGCAATTGGTGTCCTGTCTGTTTGTATCGGGGATAGGGTGGCTGTACACGCCCTTGTGCTCCACAATATTTATATTGTGCCCTGGCCGAAACCCTCCCTGCATAAGCAAATGCTGTGCTTATCGGATGGTAAATCAGATAAGGCAACTGAATGTTTTGCACAGGGCCATCTATTTACTTTTTACATATTACCTAAATATGGAATTACTAGCCATATTTAGTGCAGCAAGAGTCATGATTCAAGTTTTTAAATAAAATAAATACTTGTATTAATAAAGTATATTAAATAAAACATCATCTTTTGCATTTTTTCAATATTGTACAACATGATGCAGTCAAAGCCAGACAAGACCAAAAACATTGAACATAAATATGCATCAAGATGATAAAAATGGTAAAACAACAAGCAATTTAACTGACGCTTGGAGGGAAAAAAATAAAAATCTGATACACTGTTTTTTTTTAAATCTATGACAACTATAGTGAGACGCATGATTTTAAAATCAAATAAGAAGTGACTTATGATTAGCTTTACATCAACAAGCTGTAAGCAAATTCACATAGGCACTCAGAACTTGGGTTCCGGATGTATTGTTCGTTCCAATACTGCCACAAGTACCTTTGCTTAAAATTATGAAGGTTTATTTTCAAAAACTGAGTATATGAAAGGCATCTAAATGTAACCCAGAACCAGTGACACCCATGACTTCTTTGTTTACCAGATTTAAAAGTTCATTTTTAGGTTATTTGGTAAATATGTCGTGATGCACTACACAGATATGTTTCAAAAGGTCTGTATACAACAACCTCAAATTTAGTTACCCACCAAGATAATTTTCACACAGGTCAAACCACTTTGCCAATTCTCACCTAATTACAGAAGCACTCTACTCCATCTTGAAGGTAGTAAAGGTTTTTTTAATGGATTTAGTAAAAATGTTGCATTTCCTTTGGTTAACTGTAACATCAGTTATTTTAAAAATTGGAAGGCATCACAAATGCAAAAACATCTTAAATAAAAAACAAGCAAGATTGGTGCACCATGCAATGCATATGTCTGTTCAATGCCACTTGGTATGGGATTTGTAAAAGCAGTGTTAATGTTCGTGATGCGCCATCTGTTGGAATGACAAATGGAACACATTTTATTACTAAAACTGTTTGTGATGCACCATCTTTTGAAATGACAGGGACACAGCAACTAGACCAACAGAAATACACAGAGATACCTATCCCTTTATTAAGGTGGATGTTAAACAACAATACTCTTTACATGGCTGTAGTTGACCCAAATACTATATACTTATAAGCCAACTTCAAATTTACATTTTCTATTTAAAGTACTTCAAAAAGTATTCACAATGCGGCTTCAACCTCACTGTACACATCATAATTTACTTGAGTAGTCTTAATCTAGTGCGAGCTCTGGTCTCAGTGCATAAATGGCATTAACTCATGTTGCAAATGACATTCTACTATCCTCTGATAAAGGTTATGCTACAGTAGTTATATTGTTAGATTTAACCACAGTATTTGACACCACTGTAAATGATGATATTGCATATGGCCAATGAGGGCACTAATGAATGAAAGTGTGCACTCTAACTGGGATCCTGCAGGGCTTGAAGTAAAAGTTGTGGGGACCATTTCACTCTCGTACAGGTAAGGAAGTCAGCAGTGAGAAAAAATAAGATGCAATAAAACCTCCAGCTGAAATGTTTTTTATATTTTTCGGTTTTATATTTTTTACCAAGCACCTTAGAGCAGACAGAATTTTGTAAAATCAAAAAATTGTTACCTGTTTATTTGGAGGCACCAGAAAACAGTGAAGTACAGAAATGTTCAGAGAATCTGTGGAATTTGGACTAAAAAACAACAAGTCCACACACAGATGTAATGTACATATAATATACTATTACATGCACCCTGTAGCTGCACTAGCACTCACTGCATAAACTCCTTTGCATGTCTAGCTCATGCTGGGTAGGTTAAATTACAAGTTCTCTAGTATATACATATATAGCAGGCAAGTATTTGATTAATCTGAGGAAAAAGGTCAAAAAAGGTTTGTAAGGTGCGCTCATGCAGCAGATAGCCATATAGTGGATGAGGTAAGTGCGGTGTCGGCTTACTGCTACTTTTTCATCGTCCACAAGATCCCAAACAAACTATGGAGAATCATGGTTGTGACCCTCTAACTATTAATGCAGCAATAAAGGTTTTGCTTTACACTCACTACAGGCACCTGAAAGCCCTGAAGCTGGCAAGTATCTGTTTTACCCCTGTGCCCACTTAGGACAGAGTATGGGAGCGCCAATGATAAATTTCCCACAGAAACACAGATGTTGCACCTGAGCAACTATTTTGAAGCTCTTAACTGACTTATCATCAGACTGTCATTTAGAGAACTAAAAAAACAATTCTAAATTTAAGGACTCTATCTCACTTAATTATATGTCCATCTTATGTACAGTAATTATGCATTTTTTATTTTTGAATACTATTTATTCATTATCTAATTTTCATTTTTTTTCTTTACGTAACTACCTCTTTGACATCTTGTAAAGTACTTTGCACTACATCCTTTGTATGAATATGTACTACAGAAATAAATGTTGCTGTTGCAACAGATTATTTTACCTGTTTTAAATCCCTGTACCATGAGCCATTTCATTCTTCATATATTATAAATATTTCATCTGCCTACCTACTGACAGGGCCAATATTCCTGTTTAAAGTATGGATTACAGGACAATAACTTTACAGACATCACTTCTATTTCTTATTTGTATCCAGATGGTCATTTGTGTTTAGTTTTTTTTTCTTTTTTTAAATAAGAAGTTCAATGGACACTAGAAAGACTTGTAAATTGTTCATCTGAGTTAGTGGCAGGTAGAAAGAAAACTTGAATAACAATTACAGTCACAAACAGTTGACAACAGAACAGTAAAAACCATGGACAACTAATAGAACAAACTTTCACCTCCCTCTCCTGCCTATATATTCTTTTAAACATTGCTGCTTTTTTTTTTGTCCTACCAAACCAAAGAGAAAAGACAAACATATATAAAATGGTTTAAATAAACAGAAGGAAAAAAATGGTTTGTACACGATTTGCTTTTTTTCTTATTTTATGTTACTGAATGTTGCGAAAGATCAATGCTCTATCATAATTTAGCTAATCTGGGTTGTCACACTTGGAGCTACTACTTCAAATGGTCTTCTCAGGAAACATCCCACCTGTCCCAAAACAAAGGTTTAAGTCCTCGACCTGCAACATCAATGGCGAATAGAACACAAATTGATTTTCAACATTGCATTCAGAATCAAAGGTACAATAAGGAAATTAAACAATAAACTACAAATGTTATTTGTAAATGATGTGCACATTCAAAATACTGCAGTGAGCTGGCACCCTACCCGGGGATTTGTTCCTGCCTTGCGCCCTGTGTTGGCTGGGATTGGCTCCAGCAGACACCCGTGACCCTGGGTTAGGACATAGCGGGTTGGATGATGACTGACTGACTCACTGACATTCAAAATATTATGTGTTTTTTCTGTTCACAGTGAAAGAGCCAAAAAAGCCAAATCTAAATTACAAAAATTATAGTCTCCAAATGATTACTTTGGAGAGAAGAAAAAGAGCTGAAAAAAAGAGAGCTTAAGCATTAGTTAAAAGAAACATTTTTAAATATGCTGATGTTTTACCTGCGCTGATAACTTGGGGTTTTATTTGGAGAAGTGTTTCCTTCATTATTCTTAAGGTCTTCATCCCATCGTCTTCGAGTGTATGACCCACTCCGCACCAAACTAGCAGCAGAATCTCTAAAAGTCATACAAAAAATAAGAAATGCACAGCGTTTCAGATAATGAAGTTGTCAATTTTCAGTTAAAATTAGTTAAAACTGCAAGCAACTTTTAAAATGATATTAAGTAATGTAAAGTTAAATCCTAGCAGTCATTAGTCTATAAACAATGTCCATTGGTGCGTAAATATGATGCTTACTCACTACGTCCAATTTTTTTTTACGATGTTAGAATGGTGTTTTCTGGTTCAGAATTCTTTTTAAGCTAGTAACGACCATATTTTATTATCTAAAATGTAAATTAAGTACTGTATATCAATGCTTCTATACCTTTAAGCCACTAAATTTATACAAAACTATTATTTCAGAATTACTACTACAAATAACCACAATATACAGATAGATCAGCAGCTGAGCATTTATTAGTATAAACTGTGGCTATCTACAGGATTCCACAGGCAAGGGGTAAGAACATGTCCACACCACTATAGGTAAAGCTACATTTCAAATAAATTGCTTCCTGAATTCCAGTGCTTTGAAATTATACCTTGTGATTTGTATCATGGGAAGTATAACTATCAGGTATTCCTGTTGTGAAACCTTTAACCATTTGGAGATGCGAAGGTAAACAAACAACAGTTGCTACAGGTGATCATGCTCATAAAGAGAGAATATGCCGTGGCTATGTGTAAAAATACATTCATATTCATACATTTAATTGTAGGTTTGTCTCTTCTCATATTCTCACACACACAATATTTATTTCCAAACAAACTAGGCTACCCCATCCTCAGTAACAGATTCTAGTTCCATCTAGACAATCCCCAGGCATGTTCAAGGCAGTGAAAAATTATAATCACTTCTGTGTTTCCTGTGCCTGGCAGATCCCTTGAGGAAGACATAAATGAAGGAATACTTTGGACAAAATTAAATAAATAAAAGCTCAAATAAAAGTACTGTGAAATATGAGCATAAATAAATAGTGTCACAAAATGTTTTAGTTGCTTATTTATTTATTCTTGTCCTTTACAGTGGGTACGGGAAGTATTCAGACCCCCTTCAATTTTTCACTCTTTGTTATATTGCAGCCATTTGCTAAAATCATTTAATTTTTTCCCTCATTAATGTACACACAGCACCCCATATTGACAGACAAAAGAATTTTTGAAATTGTTGCAGATTTATTAAAAAAGAAAAACTGAAATATCACATGAGCTTACATCTCACAATGCATGTCAGAGCAAATGAGAATCATGAGGTCAAAGGAACTGCCTGAAGAGCTCAGAGACAGAATTGTGGCAAGGCACAGATCTGGCCAAGGTTACAAAAAAATTTCTGCTGCACTTAAGGTTCCCAAGAGGACAGTGGCCTCCATAATCCTTAAATGGAAGACGTTTGGGACGACCAGAACCTTTCCTAGAGCTGGCCGTCCGGCCAAGCTGAGCTACCGGGGGAGAAGAGCCTTGGTGAGAGAGGTAAAGAAGAACCCATAGATCACTGTGGCTGAGCTCCAGAGATGCAGTCAGGAGATGGGAGAAAGTTGTAGAAAGTCAACTATCACTGCAGCCCTCCACCAGTCAGGGCTTTATGGCAGAGTGGCCTGTCGGAAGCCCCTTCTCAGTGCAAGACACATGACAGCCCGCATGGAGCTTGCTAAAAGACACCTGAAGGACTCTGAGATGGTGAGAAATAAGATTCTCTGGTCTGATGAGACCAAGATAGAACTTTTTGGCCTTAATTCTAAGCGGTATGTGTGGAGACAACAAGGAACTGCTCATCACTTGTCCAATACAGTCCCCACAGTGAAGCATGGCGGTGGAAGCATCATGCTGTGGGGGTGTTTTTCAGCTGCAGGGAAAGTACGACTGGTTACAATCGAGGGAAAGATGAATGCGGCCAAGTACAGGGATATCCTGGACAAAAACCTTCTCCAGAGTGCTAAGGACCTCAGACTGGGCCGAAGGTTTACCTGCCAACAAGACAATGACCCTAAGCACACAGCTAAAATAACGAAGTAGTGGCTTCACAACAACTCTGTGAATGTTCTTGAATGGCCCAGCCACAGCCCTGACTTAAACCCAATTGAGCATCTCTGGAGAGACCCAAAAATGGCTGTCCACCAACGTTTACCATCCAACCTGACAGAACTGGAGAGGATCTGCAAGGAGGAATGGCAGATGATCCCCAAATCCAGGTGTGAAAAACTTGTTGCATCTTTCCCAAGAAGATTCATGGCTGTATTAGCTCAAAAGGGTGCTTCTACTAAATACTGAGCAAAGGGTCTGAATACTTAGGACCATGTGATATTTCAGTTTTTCTTTTTTAATAAATCTGCAACAATTTCAAAAATTATTTTTTTTTGTCAATATGGGGTGCTGTGTGCACATTAATAAGGGAATAAATTAATTTAAATGATTTTAGCAAATGGCTGCAATATAACAAAGAGTGAAAAATTGAAGGGGGTCTGAATACTTTCCAAACCCACTGTATATTCCACCAAATGCATCATAAAATTGGGCTTGAAATAAAAAAATGTCACTTTCACTTGTCAATGTTAAGAGGGTGGGCTCTAGCACATACTGTGTTTTGATTGGTGAATTGTCTTCTGTAGATTGTTCATGCCTAATTCAATATGTCTGTGCAGGAGATAGAACTTAATGAAACAGCATAACATTTACAAAAATGCATTCTACTGCCAATGAAATGGATTTTGCCAAAGTTGTGTTTTCAGAGAGAAAAAAATTGAAGATTTATCTGAAGAAATAAAAATGTCAGAGGACCTTTTAGATTATGATATCAATGAAACTATTTTTGACAACAACTGGCACAACTGACTAGGCTACAAGCCAGTTCAGGTGATAAAGTGAACTCTAAGGAGAAGATCACAAGGTGAATGAGCAAGTGTGATATACAGTGAGCTGCACCTGTATCAGTTTAGACACTTTGACAAAGATAGCTCATAGCAGTGAAAACTAATATGTTGTCACTGATCAGAGCATCACAATAAAGATCTGCACTCTGGCATACTTATAAACCTTATAAAAGAAAGTGCTCTATTGACTCAGCTGGAATGTCAAAGGATGGGCGTCTTGGGCAGGTAACTTCATCAACTGAACTGCATGTATCCTAGTCCATTGCACCAGTTCACCAAAAACGGTTTAAAGAAGGACAACCAGTGACAGCGTTGTGGGAACCCAAGGATCATTGATGCATGAGGGGAGAAAGGCTAGCCTGTCAGCTACAATCCCACAGAAGGGCTACTGTAAGAGAGAAAGGTGTCAGAACACACAGTGCATTGCAGCTTGTTGCGTATGGGGCTGCATAGCCAAAGACCAGTCATCGAGCTCTTGCTGACCCCTGTTCACCACCAAAAGTGCTTACAATGGGCATGTGAGCATCAACACTGGACCATGGAGCAATAGAAGGTGGTGGCCTGGTCTGAGAAATCAAATTTTCTTTCAGGTCAGGTGGACAGCTGGGCGTGTCATTTACATGGGGAGAAGATGGCAGCAGCATGCCCTAGGAGAAGGTAAGCCACTGAAAGCAGTGTGACAGTCAGTGTTCTGCTGGGATACCTTGGCTCCTGGCACATGTAGGAGTTACTTTAACATATACCAGCTACACAATATTAGGCAGGTGATTTTAATGTTGTGGCTGATTGGTGTACAGTGTACTTAATTTTGTCTAGTCTGGTAGTTATTAGGTAGAAAAACAGAAAAGATGTTTCCTCAGACTAATTTCAGGTCATTGGCAGTATATGATATACAATATCGGTTCAGCTTGATGAATGAATGAATAAATACACTATGTTTAACAGTTTAAATAAAAATGCCATTTTAATAAATCCATTTCCAAACACATTCAGTAACAAATAAAAATTGCTCTGTATGAATAGATAACGATTCCTTAAGCAAAGAGAGCAGATTTCAGTTGAGGAATTAATCATCACTTAGTTGTGGGTTTTTGTGCCATCATTACACCTTTTCCAACTTAGCAAGGCACCATGACATTATCATTATTATGTAGATGTTAAAGCATATGTTTAACACACTGTACATAGTTTTATTATTGTTTTATGATTTAAAGAAAAGTAATATTGTTTCATTGTCCTTTCATTTTATTAACAAGTACAAAATGTTTTTCTGTAAAGTAAGAAAAGCATTAAGCATTTTTGACAATACTTCCATTAACTCAGCGTTTCTCAGCCTTTAAGTATTTGCAACCCGAGTTTTCATAACAGTTTTAATCGTGCCCCCCTAACGTTTTTTCGAAAGGAGCCCACTAATACCAATTTGTTCTTTTTTAATTAATGATATATCATAAATGCATATTTTATTATACCTACTTAACTTTTATCAACATTTATCTAACTCTACATTTATTTTCCTAGTATCAGAATGTAGTTTAAGTTAATTTGCTTTGGTTTCAATAGATGTATTTTTCATATTTTTGATTCTTGTTTTCTTTGAATTCACATCTTTGCGCCCCCTTTTTGTTACTTCGCGCCCCCCTAGGAGGGCCCGCCCCACAGTTTCAGAACCACTGCATTAACTGACATTTTCAATGCATGTTACATCTTGCATACAAAACTGAGGGCCACCTTTATTAGGTTAGTTGAGTATTGTTTAAACTAGCAATGGGGGCAGGGAGCTTAGGACAGCCCAGAATTACAAAATGGACAATAGTAATATATAACAAAACTCTGAACATAGCCTACAGATAATAAGCCAAAAAAACGTCACTAACACAGTAATAATTTGTTGCCTTAATGGTAGAAGTATCAACAATAAAATGAATGAACTGAGGTTGCATGTAGCTATATATAATTATGATGATATAGCTATAATGGAAACACTTAGTAGACTCCAACAAATGTGGACGTATATATAGTTTTGCGCAGTAACACAAGTCGTCTTACAAAAATGACATAGTTGTGCTAGAGAAAGTTCACACAAGACCACCCAGACTATCTTCAGCATGAACACTAGGAGGAAAGTTAGGAGATGAAACTTTTCAGCTGAAGTAAATGGGAGACCAAGTAGTGATGTTATGTAAGTGATTGAAATTATGAAGGGAATGAGCACAGTTGATACTTGTTGTTACTTACAAGGTTTAATCACAAAGAACCACAGGCACATAGAATAAGTAACTAAGTAGAATTTTATTGAACAGTACTTTGGGGCCCTTCAAAACTGGAACCTTCTACTTATCACTATCATTTTGCCTTTTTGCCACACAGATAATGCATACTACCATATACATCAGTTTCACCATCAGTGTCAACATCTGCTAATACACATTGTAAATCACCAAGTTTAATTCAACTATTAGCTCAGTTCCAGACTGTTCAAAATTTAAAAGTTTATAGCCTCTGTTTACATGCCAGTTTTTTGGTTGAAAGAACCACCCCACTCTTCAATATTGAGGAGTTTAACTTGGAGTGGCAGAAATGCAGAGAAATATCAACTAGATGGCAGCAGAACACTGTCACAAGCATTAATTGGGCATAAAGATGTAAAGCAGATCACTAAAGGTCACTCTGGGTCTAACTTGTGGTTAACTTTAATTACATTACAAGCCCGAGTTACTGTTGGGATTAATACCAAGGATGTCCGCGGTGGGTTGGCGCCCTGCCCGGGATTGGTTCCTGCCTTGTGCCCTGTGTTGGCTGGGTTTGGCTCCAGCAGACCCCCGTGACCCTGTGTTTGGATTCAGCGGGCTGGAAAATGGATGGATGGATTAATACCAAGGATGTTAATATGTATTAATTTTACTCGCAGGTGAAGCAATGGTGTGTTAAAGACAGAAATGAAAAAGTCAGCACTGCTTCCTGTCTACTTAAACAGCCAAAAACAATCAGTCATTTTATTCTCTCCTTAGTTTACCCAGGAGAGGTAGAACTGTTGTGAGTGAGCAATTTTCCCCTTGGCCAAAGGATAAAAACTTAACTTAGGTAACTCTTGTTTGTTTAGATCACACTCCTTCAAGCTTAATTCTCATCTTCTCATTACATCCATGATGGCTAACACCGTAAAAAACCCCAGTACTACAAAGCCAACAATGAAAGGGATAACATTTCATTTTACAGTGCTTACTCACATACATAAACACTCTCCCTACACTGTTCAATTTTCAGCATTTCATATAAAAAAAGAAAAAAAAAATAATGCTTAACTAGCATTTTAAGTTTTATGATTACAATAATAAAATAGACCAGATTACAAGGAAATAGCTCTGAATAACTGCAACAGGAACTCAATGATTGGAATGGTAATTACAAAATGTTACCTGTTTTCCTTTTCATCAATGTCAGATGTGCTAGCAAGCCTCCTTGATGGTATTGTGGGTGTCACATACGCAAGCCTAGTTCCTCTGTTATCTCTTTCCTGAATTGGGGAAAGAAGTTACCACACAAAGTTGCAAAAATATCCATACACCAAAAAAAATAAAAATAATAATGTTACCTTCATTTAATCAAGAATAACTACTACATCTATAAATTCACTTAAGTATTTTCAACTGACAACACAATGATAATTGAAAATTGTTAAATTCATTAATGAAGGTAGGTGTTAATAGAAAATAAAAAATAAAATAAAATTAAAAAAAAAAAAAAAAGCTGTGTCACAATGACTTGTACTTAGAAGCAAAAACCCTAAAAATATAAACTGTGTTGGCAATATCCAAAGTGACTTCTATTCACCAAGACACTAAGGACCTATGAAAACTACGTAACAATGTAACCATCACAGAAGTGGTACTGATAAAGTCATAAAGCAAATGTGCTAACAATAAGAAAAAGTGAACTATCAAAGAACAACGTTCAGATAAACAATCCAAATGAATTACCCCTGTAAAGATAATCCATAAAGAACCACTTTTCATATTAAGGATTATTGTTTAACTTATTTTTAATGGATAATCTTGTATATTAAGATTAACTGGGTACCATACACTTTGTGCTCTGTATTTTATTTTACAACATAATGTACACATAGTAACAAAAGTTTTTCTGCATTATAATACAGTTAGGTCCATAAATATTTGGACAGACAACTTTTTTCTAACTTTGGTTCTGTACATTACCATAATGAATTTTAAATAAAACAACTCAGATGCAGTTGAAGTGCAGACTTTCAGCTTTAATTCAGTGGGTTGAACAAAAAGATTACATAAAAATTTGAGGGAACTAAAGTATTTTTTTAACACAATCCCTTTATTTCAGAAGCTCAAAAGTAATTGGACAAATTAAATAACTGGAAATAAAATGTTCATTTCTAATACTTGGTTGAAAACCCTTTGCTGGGAATGACAGCCTGAAGTCTTGAACTCATGGACATCACCAGATGCTGGGTTTCCTCCTTTTTAAAGATCTGCCAGGCCTTTACTGCAGTGGCTTTCAGTTGCTGTTTGTTTGTAGGCCTTTCTGTGCGAAGTTTAGTCTTCAGCAAGTGAAATGCATGCTCAATTGGGTTATGATCAGGTGACTGACTTGGCCATTCAAGAATTTTCCACTTCTTTGCTTTAATAAACTCCTGGGTTGCTTTGGCTGTATGTTTTGGGTCATTGTCCATCTGTATCATGAAACGCCGCCCAATCAATTTGACTGCATTTAGCTGGATTTGAGTAGACAGTATGTCTCTGAACACCTCAGAATTCATTTGGCTGCTTCTGTCCTGTGTCACATCATCAATAAACACTAGTGTCCCAGTGCCACTGGCAGCCATGCACGCCCAAGCCATCACACTGCCTCCACCGTGTTTTACAGATGATGTGGTATGCTTTGGATAATGAGCTGTTCCACGCCTTCTCCATACTTTTTTCTTGCCATCATTCTGGTAGAGGTTGATCTTGGTTTCATCTGTCCAAAGAATGTTTTTCCAGAACTGTGCTGGCTTTTTTAGATGTTCTTTAGCAAAGTCCAATCTAGCCTTTCTATTCTTGAGGCTTATGAGTGGCTTGCACCTTGCAGTGCACCTTCTGTATTTACTTTCATGCAGTCTTCTCTTTATGGTAGACTTGGATATCGATACGCCTACCCCCTGGAGAGTGTTGTTCATTTGGTTGGCTGTCGTGAAGGGGTTTCTCTTCACCATGGAAATGATTCTGCAATCATCCACCACTGTTGTCTTCTGTGGACGTCCAGGTCTTTTTGCGTTGCTGAGTTCACCAGTGCTTGCTTTCTTTCTCAGGATGTACCAAACTGTAGATTTTGCCACTTGTAATATTATAGCAATTTCTCAGATGGGGTTTTTCTGTTTTCGCTGCTTAAGAATGGCTTCTTTCACCAGCATGGAGAGCTCCTTTGACCGCATGTTGTCTGTTCACAGCAAAATCTTCCACATACAAGCACCACATCTCAAATCAACTCCAGGCCGTTTATCTGCTTAATTGATAATGACATAATGACGGACTTGCTCACACCTGCCCATTAAAAAGCCTTTGAGTCAATTGTCCAATTACTTTTGAGCCCCTGAAATGAAGGGATTGTGTTAAAAAAATGCTTTAGTTGGCTCACATTTTTATGCAATCGTTTTGTTCACCCCACTGAATTAAAGCTGAAAGTCTGCACTTCAACAGCATCTGAGTTGTTTCATTTAAAATTCATTGTGGTAATGTACAGAACCAAAATTAGAAAAAAAGTTGTCTCTGTCCAAATATTTAAGGACCTAAATGTATGCAGTTCTGTAAACTCAAATATTCTCAAGAGTTTTATTAGGTGTTCAGCTATCTGCAGTTGAAACTGTTACTGGTTTCCATACATTCTAAGACATTTACAACCGCAGAACTCTCTGAAATCCAAAACATGTTAACTGTCTCACATAAAAACATTTTACAAATGAAGAAAATTTCCATTAAATATTATGTCATAACATAATTACAATTTCAACAGACGACATACCCTTTCTTTTTCTCTGTTATCCAGAGTGGTTGACAACCTAGGACTGGATGCAGAACGCATAACCCCAGTGCTGTCTTTTTCCTTTTGAGGTTCCTTGGCAGAAGTGATCTCTGCCAGAGCTCCATAGCTGCCAGTTTTACGAAGACCTGACCTCCAGGAAGCAGGGGACTCATCTCGCCTTTCCTCTTCTTTGGGGGAGACTTTTCCAGCAGGTGGAGAAAACTGTAATCAACATACATATTTAAAAAAAAGTATATTACTAAAAACAAACAAAAAAAAACCTCAAAAAAAGCTACAATTAAACAGAATAAAAAAAACAAACAATATGAAGCCTGAATAGCTTTAATTTACAATTGTTTATCATTTTTATTAGTCCATAAAAGACCCAAACAAATATATTTTTCAAATGACGTTAAGTTCAACCTAACTAAATACACAAACTAAAGTTCTATCATAAAAGTTCTTTCTGCAAGTATTAAACAAAAAGGTTATGGTCTTAATAATTTATACAAGAACATAATCCATAAGTTATAAGAATGCAATCATCATTAAATTCATTTCATTATCTGATTTACACTGGATTGAAGAAAACTGATCCATTAGTCAAAGGAGATTTTATATATACCAACATACATACACACTATATATATATATATATATATATATATATAT